>CM059975.1:72624609-73056441 GCA_030490835.1 Annona cherimola | reverse complement strand
ATCATCTTTATATTCGCTTTCTTATTGTAACTTGTAAGTTGTTCTCTCCTCTCTCAGTCTTTTTATTAAAAGGTTTCACGCTTGAATATTTGTCTTGTGTGTATGATTTTATTGTATGTTTATGTAATCTTTGTTTCAATATATCATCATCATCATCACCACCATCTAATAAGGGTACTAATTTGCAAATATATTCATTTAGTTTGATCAAATTTGCAAATATACTAACATAGTTTCAGAACTTGTAAGTAATCCCATATAGTTTAATCATAATTGTAAATAACCGCTATGTCGTTATGATATCATCACGGTATAGGCATATTTGCAAAAATATGCAAAATATGTAAGTGTATTTGCAATTTTAGAAATTAAGTGATATATTTAATTTTTGCAAATAACCCCACATAGTATAAGTACATTTGCAAATAACTCTCATGCCATGACAATGCACCAACATAGATATAATAGCGTAGGGTTATTTGCAATTATAATTAAACTACGTTGGATAATTTGTAATTTTTGAAATTGTGCTGTTATATTTACAATTTTAATTACGCTAAGTGGGGAAATTTGCAAATTACTTAATAATAATAAATTTGTATAACTTTGAATGCATGATTAAACCTTATTTCCTACTTTGGTGTTCAGGTGAATGTTGTGCAGCAAGCACACAATCTAATGATGAATAGTTTTCTAAAGCAGCAGTTCTTTTTGAATAATGAATTTGTAAATGCTCAATTTATCATATACTCAAAAATTTTATCCCTAATTTTACTTATATCTATGAATTCTCAAAAATCTCTTTTATATTCAAGAATTTTTCTCCTAATTTTACATACACTCGTGTCATCATAGATTTGTTAAAGGACTATTAGCCCCAGTGAAATGTTGAATAAAATCATTCCTAATTATAATTTTATAATAGAAATTCATCTTATAATAAATATTTAACAATTTTATATCTATAAAATAATTTATTATTTGAATATGAATTTTAATTTAAGTAAAGTAATTCTAAATTATATTAAAGCTTGAGCATATTTATTATTTACTGGGACGCTAACAGCTCATTTGACAGATTCTTGATTGCATGGATATATGTGAAATTATAATAAAATTTTGCAAGTGTGTGAGATATTTTTGAAAGTTTTCGTGAGCATAAGTAGAATTAGAGGCAAAATTAGTATAGAATATACTCCTTCGAACTTTTTAACTCGAGTAAATTATTTCCACTTTAGTGTTCTCATGATTGTTGTGTGGTAGACACACATTCGATAGAAGAATAGTTTTCTAAGGGTGTGTTCGGTTGGGGGTAAAACTTTTGATGAAAAGTTTTTGAGGTAGAAGTTGTCACATTGATAGAAAATGATGTGATATAATAGGAGTAATGATGAGAAGTAAAGAGAATAAAGTTAAAATAGATAGGTTAGTTGTATAGATATTTGTGTAGAAATGATTGAAAAGTAGGGTAGTTTGTATAGGAAAATGTGAAAAAATAATTAAAAAATAGAGTAATTATGGAGAGTGAAAAGTTTTAGATTGAAAAGTTTTAGTTGACATGTTTATATCTCAAACAAACACACCCTAAAGCAGTATTTCTCTAAATCAGGATATAGGTCCGGGCCGGGATCCAACCCGACAACCACAAGCGACCGCTTTTACTGGCCCAACAAAACTGCGCTGTCAAAGCAATACATTTTTAAGCTTATCCGTTCTTTTTACTTTTTCCATTTTCTTAGCTTTTTTCTTTTTTCTTTTTTCATTGGTTGTACTAGTTATATCTTATCTCATATGATAATTAAGTTTACTAATCCACATGGGAAATAAAAACGAACTGAGGCTAGGTGGTGCACCCCGATACATTCTTTTAATTTTTTTGAAATTTTTTAAATATAACTATTAATCTAAATATATTTAACATGTATATCAATTTTTACTATTTTAAAGTATTTTAGATATTTATTTTTACAAGAGACAACCAAGTCCTGATATCAAATCAACTCCGTCAAAGGTCGAGCTTACATCACTTGACTGACCGGAGACCGCTCAATTGGTTGAGTTTTTTATGGGTGTGTTTAATAAGTGGCAAAACTTTTAAAAAAATTTTATGTAATAATTTTTAAATATGAAAAAATGGTATGATATAATAGGAGTAATAACGAATAATAAAGAGAATAAAGTTAAAATACATAAGTTAGTAATATAAATAATTGTATAGAAATAATAAAAAAATCAAATAGTTGTATCGGGACTCTGAAAAAATAAGATAACTAAGGAAAATGAAAAATTTTAAATTCAAAAATTTTCGTCACAGCCAAATACACCCTTAAATAATATTGAAGTGCAAAGTGTGCTCGTCTCGATGGGAACCGCTTTGGTGGGCAGGAGTGGAACCGAACTTGGCTACCACTGCTATCTATAGTAAATTTTCCAAGAATTAATATTTTAGTCTTATTTTAAAAATCCTACCATAAATAATTTTGAAGAAACAATTTCAGGCATTCATAATAAAAAGCGTACAAATTAAATGATAAAAAAGCTATGGCAGAAGAATAGTATTAAAGGAATGTGTATTTCGGATTGCGACCATATGCACTCAAGTGCACTTAACTTCAGTGCACCCGGGTGCATTAAATTCATATTTTATTTTTTTGAAAATTTTTTATACAAGTGTTAATATAGGTGTACTTAACTCGTGTATCAAGTTATACCATTTTTTAAGTATTTTAGATATTTATTTTTGATTTTTTGAAAATCAGTGGCATTTTAGTAATTTTCAATTACCTAAAATGCTACTAATTTTCAAAAATCAAAAAATAAATATCTAAAATACTCTAAAATGGTAAAAATTGATATATATGTTAAATACACTTAGATTAACACTTGTATAAAAAATATTTTAAAAAAATTTTAAAAACGACTTAATGCACCCGGTGCACCGAAGCTAAGTGCACTCAGGTGCACACGATTGCGATCCATGTATTTCTAGATTTTGAGTATTGTCTACATTTATATTTATATAATTTGAAAAATTATATACATATATTTTATTTAAATGAGTCTAAAAAGTCCCTTTCATATTGATGAAAGTATTAGGTATGACATTTTGTTTGCTAAATATATAACTTTTACTTGTTTAAGATCATACTGATACATAATTTATTTAATTTTCAGTACAAAAGATCAAAATTGTATTTTAAATAATAATACCGTGTAATGTTTAAAATAAAACTAAATTTAATTTTTAAAGTTGGCTTCGGTAGACAGCGGCAATTTCCACTGAAGTCATTCACTGCCTCAACGATGAATTAAAATTCAACCTCCCTTAAGGCTCATCTCGACGATGAATTAAAATTAAACCTACGTAATTCTTTTGCAATCATTAATTAAGACATGGCATGAAGTTAAAAAAAATCTTTTTATAGCTTTTCACACATTGTTTGATATAATTTAATTAATATATTCGTTGATTGGTGTTGTAAACATTTTTTCCAGGTAACCATTATAATTATTTATCTTTATTCTCATTATCCCATATTTACCCTATTATGTCATATTACTCAGTTACGTTTTAAAAAAATTTCAAATGTTTAACGCAGGCCTAAGGTCAGAACGATTGAAATGATTTGTCGTACTAAATGATGCTAAATCATATCACTAGTTGAATTTTGACATTAGCATAAGATACACACAAAATCGAGGGAGCGGGCTGAAATATTAAGAATATCTTTTTTTATTTAAATTTTTTTTTATGAGGGCCCTTGATCATTTGCGCTCGATTGCAAATAAAGCCATTTGCTACATAAAAATTATTAATATATGTATATATTTTATCTATAAACTAATATCATTTCTGAAGTTATGTATATATTTTCTTTCATTTTAAATACTGAAGTATTTTAATCATTTGAACTATTGAAAACGATTAAAACACTTTTATATTTAAAAGAAAAATATACGTATATAAAAAATGGTAATACTTAGTTTATAAATTAAATACGCTTAAATTAAACTTTCTATGGAAACAAAAAATATTTTGGGCTCGGCCACAAATCACCTCATCTTTGCGGTGTAAATGCAAGATTATGGGCCTATGACACTTTATACAGATAGGTTTATCTTTATAAAGATGAGATGAGACTCATCCTATCATGTGGTACACTATTTCATCTTCGATTATTTTCACATCGGATTCCAAAATGACGATTAATTATACATAATTAACTATAAGGTACATGGGCGAAAGTGAAATATGTAGACCACCGATCTTGTTGGCCGGGCCACTTTACTTATTGTTTTACACTTTTATAAACTTCTTTTATGTTAATTTATGCATATTTAACTTATGAATCAAGTTTTATGATTTTTGGAGGTGTATATATATGTGTGTGTATATTTTAAACAAAAGAACATCTGAAGTACAATACAATGCACTTGGGTACACTTAGCTTTGATGAACCAAAGTACAAAAACCTTTTTTATATCTTTTTGAAAATTTTTCATACAACTATTAATCTATGTGTATTTAACGAGACATAAGCATCTTAAAGGATATCCTTAACAAATATGCGGCTTCTTCTGGTCAGTTAGTTAATGTTGATAAAACCTCCATCTTCTTCAGCTCAAATTTGAACAATCAAGAACGCAGGGTTTGGACTGAGCAATTGGCGGCACCGGGCCGTGATTTCCATCATTACCTGGGGCTCCCGGCTTGGATTGGTCGATCAAAGAAAGGGTTGTTCAAGGGCATTCAAGAGCGTATATGGAAAAAAATCCAAGGTTGGAAGGGGCGTCTTCTTTCTTGGGGGGGGGGGGAAGGAGGTTTTAATCAAGGCAGTCGCCCAAGCCATCCCGTCCTACGCAATGAGTATCTTTCTCCTCCCCAGGTCCTTCTGTCAGTCCATCAACAGTATGTTAAGAAAATTTTGGTGGGGCGCAAAGGCAGACGAAAGGAAGATCAGTTGGGTCGCTTGGGCGGACATGTGCAAACCTAAGAGGGCGGGAGGAATGGGCTTCAGAGACATATCTGCTTTCAACTACGCCCTGTTAGCTAAACAGGTGTGGAGGTTAGCCTCTAACACCGATTCCTTTTGCCATAGAGTTCTCAAAGCTAAATATTTCCCTTCCTCGGATATATGGAGTTGTCAAGGTAGATCTAATGATTCGTACACGTGGAGAAGTATTCTCAAGGCTCGGGAGGCGATCCGATCAGGCTGTAAATGGAGGGTGGGGGATGGTAAAAGGATTCGATTTTTCATGGATGCTTGGCTTAATTCGAATGTGGGCAAGGCTGGCCCATTACCATTATCCATACCTGAGGGGGTCCTGGTTAGTCATTTCATTGACGAAGAGTCAAAATCGTGGATCAAGGATAGGGTTGTGGCTGCTGTGGGAGAGGTCGGTTGGCAGGAAATTGGTCTTATTCCACTACCCCGGGGTACTGAACCGGATTGTGTATTCTGGGCCCATGAACCCAATGGTCAATACTCTGTGAAGTCGGCCCATAGGATGCTTTCGACGACCATGTGTGAACCTAATCTGGCTCGCTACTGTTGGGCTATTTGGAGGACGTGGTTGCCTAGTAAGGTGAAGATTTTTGGATGGCGGTTACTGAAGAATGCTCTCCCTACATTAATGAATCTGTCTCATAGGGGTGTACCTGTTGAGGTGCTATGCCTGTTTTGCAATAGGGAGGTGGAGGATATTCATCATCTGTTTCTGAGATGTCCGAGTGTTGCAAGGATTGGTAGGATTGCTGCGTGCAGGAGCTCTCCTGATTTGTCGGTGACGGAATCGTTGTGTAACCTGTCTCGGAGAAGTAACTTGGAGGAGCTGACTTTCTTTATTGTGTATTGCTGGAGAATATGGTTTCTGCGTAACAAGTGCAAGGTGGAGGGTGTCCAACCAAACTTTGGGGATACGCTAAGTTGGTGTCATGGGTATATCGACCAACTTAGAAGGGCGAATCTTATTGGTCAATCTTGTGTCCTGGATCGCCCTCTTGTGGCTAGATGGTTTCCTCCCCCTCAAGGTGCTTTCAAGGTTAATACTGACGCTCGATGAGTGATGGAAAGGAGGGTCATCGGGCTAGCGGCAGTTATTAGGGACTCCCGGGGTCTCTTTGTTGCGCCCAGTGGTTGGAGATGGAAGGGGGTGATGGAACCATTGATGATGGAAGCATATGCTCTTCTTATGGGTACCAAGTGGGCACTCCAGCTGAATTTGGGCGGCATTCAGCTTGAATCTGACTCTCTCCTACTTTACTCTTTCTTATCAAGTGACTGCTCGATCTCATCACCGGTGGGACATGTTGTATCCGAAATTAGATCTATTCTGGCCTCTAACGTCCATTTCTCATTACATCATGTTCTTAGGCAAGGAAATGGGGTGGCCCATTCCTTTGCTTATTTGGTTTCCACTTCTAGTCAGGATCATGTTACTTGGTGGGGACACCCCCCACAAGCAATTATTGGGAAAATATGTACAGATAATTTTTTGGCAATGAATTGCGCGGATTACTCTTTTCCGAACCCTTTTCAAGTTGAAAGGGGGTCGGGTTAGAGTAATTCTTTTATCAAAAAAAAAAAAACTTGGGTATCAAATTTTATCAATTTTGGAGACTTTTATATATTTTTTATTTTTAAAACCAATGACGTTTATGTAATTAATGAATAACAAAAATGTCACTGATTTTAAAAAATCGAAAAATATCTAAAAGTCTTCAAAATTAGTAAAAATTGATGCACATATTAAATACAACTAGATTAATAGTTGTATAAAATTTTTCAAAAAAATAAAAATATCCACCTAGGTGCATTCAATTAACGTCGAAGATATTTTAGTCGTTTTAATATATCCAAAAATGGTAGATTTTAGTTTATAAATTAAATACATTTTTTATTAATATATTTACATATATCTCAAATATCTATTACAACGAAGCCCTTGAAACATTCTTACAAATTAAAGGAGATCTCATTTAGAAATGTGAAGACACAGCTCCATTATAAAAACTCTGAGATAGAGCTCCCAAATAAGAGACGGGGACAAAATGCCTCAAATGCCACTTAAACCCATGACAAGTCACTTGATTTCTCTAGAGTGGCAGCCCTGGTGGTAAGTTAAATATACCTAGTTTAACAATTTTATAAGAATTTTTTTAAAAAAAAGAAAAGAAAAAGTGGCCTAAATTAACACTTGCATTTGTTAACCAAGGTTAGCAAGTTTATAACTCATGTATCATGAGTTATAATCTTGCTAACCCAAGTTAACAAATATATTTGTTAACCTTGGCTGAAAATCTATTTATTTTTATTTGGTTTAATTTTTTAGGGTTTTGCTATTTTAAATCTTGAAGTTTCGCTATCTACATTTTAAACTTTGAAATTTTGTTCATTTTTTATTTTAAACCCTAATTCATAATGGTATTAAAAACTGTCATTAATATATGTGAAGTAATGTAAATACCCTCCAATATTTTTTAAGAAAAGGAAAACCCAAATCTATATTAGAGGTAAAAATGTTGGTGGAGTTAATAGACAAAGTTTAATAGTCAAGTTTAAAATGCAAAAGATTTTCTTCTTCTTTTAAAAATATTGAGAAGTATTCACATCATTTTGCTCGAATTAATCGTAATTTTTAATGCCGTTAAAGGTTAGGTTTAAAATGTAAAGGAATCAGAGTTTTAGGATTTAAAATGAAAACAACTAAAATTCGATGATTAAAATGTACAGTAATCAAAACTTTTAAGGTTTAAAATGCAAACGACCAAATTTGAGGTTTAAAATGCGAATCAACAAAATTAGGGGGCTTAAAATGCAAAAATATGATTTCTTTGTAAACTTATTAATTTAAGTGTGTGTGATATATAAACCAATTTTTATCATTTTTAAATACATTCAGGATTGTATTAACAAATTCTAAAAAAATATATATACATATATTTAAAAATGGTAAATTTTAGTTGGTATGTCAAATACACATAGATCGGTGATATCTAGAATTAACCTTATATGATAGGGAAACTAAACTAATTGCATTCTGCCACATTTTCCCTACGCTTTGTGGAGAATTTTGCGGCTTTACATGCTAATGCTTATCACGTGTGAGATTTTTCGCAACCATCTAAAAGCACGTGTGGAGTCGACCTTGCAAGATCCATCTGTTCACGATATGCGTGGCGGCGGATCTTGTTTCCGCACGTGTTAGCTTGAGGAACCCTAAAATTCATGTATATTTTGCAAAATTGTAAAAATTTTCTATGTTGATTTTAGAAAATAACGTATAGTAAGTTTCAAACTTTAATTCAATCATATGATTGAGTTTTTATATTTTTCATATTTTTTGTTATTTTATGCAATTTTATGACATGCGTGCACTAAAACAGATTAATCTGATCCTTTTGTATTCCGATTTCAATAAATTAAATGCAGTATTTTATACACCTCTGGATTATTTATTTATAATTTTTCTTTATAGCAAATGCATGAATTTTAGGGTGGATAACTTTATGATGTGCTGTATAGCCTACTCCTTTTTCATCTTACATTACTTCAACTTAATTCTTTTTGAGGCAATGCCCTAGTGGTAACTCATGGTGGCACATATCTATGCTATGGGAGTTCAAATTTTAGGTAAAATGTCTTCCTAGTAACGGAGTATTTATAGTTGTTCTACCCGTGTGGATGTATTTACAATATGTCCTTTCATTATAAGGGTTGTGAAAATGTATGATTTATAATATCATATGTCACAGTATATGTAACACTAATAAAAAAAAGTGTTGTTAATTTTTCAAATTACTTTTTCTCTATTTTGGCCAATTTTTCCAATTTCCACATCATGCAAATATAGAATTTCTCAAACCCTAATTTTTAAATACATCTTATTTTCATTAATCACACATCATTAATGTACATTTCGCAAGCCCCAACAACTATATTTCTTACACACACAGAAACATGATTCTAAGCTATTCTAAACTATATTTCTTACACACATCATTAACTACACATCATTAATTGCATATGATTAATATTTTAAACCATTTATATGTTGAATTTAAATTTAATGAAATTTAATGCTTATGATAGATTATGATTTATTTTAAATGCCATGAGTGGCCCCATTGGTGCAATTGAGTGCACCGCTGCATCTCCCTCAGTGTATGGCTATACTCGTAGATGGATGCAACGCCCAGCTCATTCCACGAAACAGCCACATTAATGCCTCGAATAATTAAGAGTCGTCGTGAGAAAAGCTGGGTTGGCCGGAAGTCAATTCCACACGGTTAAACGACAGATTTCTATGGAGGAGGGGCAAAAGACATATATATTTTTTTGGGTACGGTTCCATTGCAAACGTTTTCGCGTTAGCTTAAAGTGCAAGTGCCACATCTGTCGTCTATTTAAAATCAGCGGTTGAGATTCATCGGGCAAAATTGGAAAGATAAAAAGCATAGTCGTGTGTATACTTGTGTGGAATTGATGGGAGCCTGTTATCTTCCTCCGAAAGCTGCTTCTCTTGATGTGAGAGAGACTGACGGAGAGGAGGAGACCCACCGACCAAGAGTGGTGGGTCTGTGCTTGGTTGATTGCAACAGATTGTTGCAAGAAATGGTGTTGGGTGGCTGAAAAATGGAAGCTCCCGGCTTGGGTGGAATTGATGACGGCAATTTTGGTGGGTTTAGGAGGGAAAATTGATGGCTAAATTTGTGGTTAAGGCTGGCCAAAAGAAAGACGCAGGGCAGCAGGGGCAGTGGCATTTTGATTGGTGCCGCTATAGCTGAATTTGTGGAGATTAACTACTGGATGGAAAAAAAATGTAAGATGCAGGGTCGAAGGTGAATTTGGCCATTGGTTTGCAGCTGTCGGCGATTTGAAGAGGAGAAGAATGGGTTGTATGATTATCTGGCTGGGATTGGCCTGGAGAGGACGCTGCAAAATTTTAAGCTTGCTGCCAGACTTAGGCGTGGCTGCTTTCCGGTGGGCTTTTGCTGCAGTTGCCATTGAGAATCGGGGGAAAATGGTGGAGCTTGCACCGCCGGTAATCCAGGGCTGTTACTGAAAATAGGGGAGACGCAGTGGTGGTCGAATTTGGTGAAGAGAATCGGTCGTCGATTAAGGAAGAGAGGGCAGGGGCGTAACCGGTAACCATGGCTGCCGATAGCTTTGAGATGATGGAGCACAAGAAATGGTGCTCCGATGGCGCACTTGCGCTCATACACACGCGACATAAATTATTATAATATTTTAATACATGTAAAATCCAAGTATTTTTTGTGATTTACACATAATTATAATAGCTATACAATCATTTTTGAGAAAATGAAAATAATTTTGAGATAAATAATTTAAATTACAAACACAAGGTGCGTGCACGTGACCATTATATTAATTTCTTCTTAATTATAATTATTTTTATCAATGATACAAGAAGCCAAATGGAATTTAATGCTTATTATTGGCACATAATAATTTTGAGTTCATCCTCATTAAAAAAATAAAAATTATTTTTGAGACAAATAATTGATATTACTCATTGAATAGTGCTTAAATTTATTATTAAATACCATTAATCCTGACAATGATACAGGGAGCCAAGTGGAATTTGTGCAAAATGAATTTCATGCAAATCTATTAAAATAGGGCTCTATGTGAATAATAAAAAAAAATTTAAGCATTACCTACATTACTAAAAATTCCTTCTATGATAGATAATTAACGTTATTTTTCGGGTCAATGACATGAGATGGCAAATAAAAATAATTTCTATACTACCCTTGTTAAGAAAATTATTACTTTAGCAACATAATCCAAATACATGTAAAATAATGTTCTCACATGTACATTACACTATTTTATTCTCAATTGTAATTGTTTTGGGTCAACTAGCTGAGCTATCGAATAAAATTTGTATAGTTAATTGATTTTGTATTTAAAAATTTTGATACCATTGCTGTTAAAAAGTATAATTACATTTAAGACAAATAATATAAATTATCTACCAACTAATATTCTCTTGTGAAGGTTACTTTATTTTTTTCTCAATTATAATTATCGTGGGTTAATGATTCAGGAAGCTGAATAAAATTTATGCAATAATTTATTTGGTATTTAATCATTTCGATACCACTCCTATTGGAAGTAACATTACTTACCTGATTAATGCTCTCATGTGAACACTATATAAATTTTTTATTATTATAATTATTGTTGGATCAATGATACGGGGTACTGAATAAAGTTTCCAAAAAATAAAGTTGAGATTAATTACTTCGGTGCTTTAAAATTTTGAGACCGACTATATTAAAATATAAAAATAATAAAAGCGGATGGCTGTCAGCAACCGGTGGTTGCTCCATGCACTTTATTGCATTGACTCGTTCCTCATAATTAATAGGTTTATTACATGTATTTTATAAAATCTACTTTCAACTTTACCATAATTTTTTATGCATTTTAAAATAAATTATCATTATTGAATATTTTTTTGACAAATAATATTGAATTATTTATGAAATAAGCTTTATTATTATAAAAAATAAACCATGAGAATCTAACATACAAAAGTGTAGTTTATAGAGACTATTTTGTAATTATTTAATAAGTGATCATGTATATTAAAATTATAGAATTCATTAAATATATTAACTGAATTATATGTTCAATATAAGAATTAATAAAATTTTAAAAAGCTTCTAGAATTTTTTTATTTAATATTTTATATAATTTTCATTTCACACCTGCGGATGATGCATTCAATATAGATTATATGAATAATATGTAAAATCCATCAAACCAGTATTTTAGAATTTGAATAATCCGTAAAAGTTATAAAACATATATGTATGAGTTTATGATTTTCGAATACTATCGTAAAATCTATATCGCCCATATAAATTGTGAAAAATAAAACATCACGAATCTTATATAAGGTGTCAAACCTATGTAACTTGTTTATGTCATTAAACGATTGTATAACAAAACAATATACTTATAAAATTCGTAAAACATTCAAAAACTATCAATTATGTATGCACATTTTTCGTTATACTCGAATAACTTGTAAAATACATTTAATAGGAAAAAACGAAAATAAATAACTTATACAACTGTAAAATAAACTAAACTACTTCGTTAGTTTAGTTATATTTTTTGATAAATCTTATTCATTGTTCCAAATTTTAGCATATATTTCCTATTATTATTTATGATGATTATGTTACATATTTAATGTCTCGGATCGTTCATCATCTATACTATTTTATTAGAAGTATATAATATACCATAAAAAAACTTGCACCATGATTTACCATAACAAAGTCCACCTACCCATACTCACACCTAAGCTACAAAGATAGTCTCAATGTGTGTATTTACCATTATGCCACCGTTTTCATTTTAACAAAAAAAATGCAAACGTTTTCATTGCATCCTTCCCCTTAATTTTTTATAGGATTGAATGAGCTATGTCTGCCTTTGCTGCCGTAAATTCTATCGTTTCATAAGATTTGATGAATTTAACGGCGTTTGATTCCTACTTTGATTGCATTTGATGATCCAATCCAATGATATGCATGAATTGTCAGCTTTGTCAATACATCCCTATAGCGTCGCAATTGCATATATATACCTAAATACCCGTCGTAATCGTTTTATCTTTTGTGTGACCACAAAAATTTCTAATTAAAATGATTTTAAATGATACTAAATGATAACAAAGAAAATTGATGGAATGATATCCTAACATGGTGCAAATGGAGCCCACTAGTGTTGAACTAGTTATAAGCAAACACTTCCCTCGGTACCTTAAAAGTAAATAATATTAATAATAATTACTGTCATCGTGGTCATTTTCATTTGATTATGTTTAGAATTATTCATTCAATTAGATTTTTGAAAATTAATGTGATAAATTTGTTAAATTTGTATATATCCATTTTAGAGCTATTAATTAACATTTTGACCATCTGAATTGTGTTTGAGATGTTATAAAACTTTTAATGAAAATTTTTAGTATAAAAGTTTCTAAATTGATCGTAAATGATGTGATATATTAGGGTAATGATGAGGTGTAAAGAGAATAGAATTAAAATAAATAGGTTAGTTGTATAGGTTGTTGTGTAGAAATGATTAAAAAGTAGAGTAGTTATATAGGAAATTGTGAAGAAAATTTTTAAAACATGGTAATTATGAAGAGTGAAAATTTTTAAATTGAAAAGTTTTTATTAAAAATAAACATACCTTAAAGGTGTATTTGGAAAGTAATAAAACTTTTGCTGTAAATTTTTGACGAAAAATTTTTAAACGAAGGGAAAACGATGTGATATGATAGGGGTAATGGTGATGAGTAAAAAAAAATAAAGTTAAAATAGACAGATTAGTTGCATAAATAGTTATATAGAAATGATTGAAAGGTAAGTAATTATATAGAAAGATGTGAAAAGATAATTAAAAATAAAGTAGATATTGAAAATGAAAAGTTTTAAATTAAGAAGTTTTATCTTTAACAAACATAACATCTGGTCATATGCACCCGGGTGCATTGAGGCGGTGCATTGAGCCTCAATGCACCCAATTGTATGTCACCCTTTTTTAATTTTTTTGAAACTTTTTTCATGAAACTGTTAATATAAGTGTATTTAACATGTATATTAATTTTGATTATTTTTGAAGACTTTTATATAACTTTTTGGGATTTTTAAAAATCAATGACATTTAAAAATACTAAAATGCCACTGATTTTTAAAAATATTAAAAAAATCTTTAAAAATTGATACATATGTTAAATAAAATTAAATTAAATTTTTTTTTAAAAAAAATTAAAAAATAGATATATGCATTTAGGTGCATTGTGCATACGACTGGGGCCAACAAACATACCCTAATTCATAATATCAATATCATAATATATTGGTAATGATGATGATAACTATGGTAAATTCATAATTGAAACTTTTAATGCATGAGTAGACCTTATTTCCTACTTAATAGCGTTCTCATGAATGTTGTGTGGCGGGCACACATTTCCATTTTCTCAATCGATGGAAGGATAGTTTTCCAAAGCAGTATTATTTTAAGCTCGTACGAAGGCCCAACACAGGGGAAGCACTTCCCTTGAGAAAAAAAAGGAAGCTGGGCATTGTGGTAATTTTACAGCGAGAGTATATTTGTTTAAAAATGTGAGTATGTTTCGTTTTTTGATAAAATTTGTATTATATATATACAAAATCTCAATCTATTCCATTCATTTGCTAGATCAAGTATTAAAATGTATGTAGACATAACTTTTCATTATTTGACAATTTCTAAAAATATTTGTGTACAAAAATTATTTTTTAATAAGATTTCATTATAATTGGTAAAGTTAGAAAATATAATTTTTATTAGGAGTTATTTTATATTATTCAAAGTTAATGTAATTAAGGTACTCTAAAAAATAACTTCTTTTATTTTTCTCGAATTTTTGAAAATTTATTAATATTTTTTTATTTTCTGAATATAATCGAATCTAACGGTATCTAACAGCATCTAACGACATCTAACAACATATAATCGCATCTAATCAGATCTAAGAGCATCTAACCGCATCTAATTTTTGAAATTAATAAGTTAATTTTAATTTAACACCTGTAATATGATCCTAGGTCCCTTATAACGTCATTTACACCTTAATTACGGAATTTGAAACCCATATAATATGATTTAATGAAATCACCATAATCTAACAGCGTCTAATCGCATCTAACGGCATCTAACAGCATCTAACCGCATCTAACTGCATCTAACAGCATCTAATCGCATTTAACCGCAGCTAATTTTTGAAATTAATAAGTTAATCCTAATTTAACACCTGTAATATGATCCTAGGTCCCTTATAACGTCATTTAGACCTTAATTATGGAATTCGAAACCCATATAATATGACTTAATGAAATCACCATAATCTAACAGCATCTAATCGCATCTAACGACATCTAACAGCATCTAAACGCATCTAACAGCATCTAATTTTTGAAATTAATAAGTTAATCCTAATTTAACACCTGTAATATGATCCTAGGCTCCTTATAACGTCATTTACACCTTAATTACGGAATTTGAAACCCAGATAATATGATTTAATGAAATCCACCTTAATTTAACAGCGTCTAATCGCATCTAACGACATCTAACGACATCTAACATCATCTAACGGCGTCTAACAGCATCTAACTACATCTAACTGCATCTAACAGCATCTAACCGCATCTAATTTTTGAAATTAATATGTTAATCCTAATTTAACACCTGTAATATGATCCTAGCCCCCTTATAACGTCATTTACACCTTAATTACGAAATTAGAAACCCAGATAATATGATTTAATGAAATACACCTTAATCTAACAGCGTCTAATTGCATCTAACTGCATCTAATAGCATTTAATGGCATCTAATAGCATCTAACAGCATCTAACTGCATCTAACTGCATCTAACAACATCTAACCGCATCTAATTTTTGAAATTAATAAGTTAATCATAATTTAACAGCTGTAATATGATCCTAGGCCATTTATAAGGTCATTTACACCTTAATTACGGAGTTTGAAACCCAGATAATATGATTTAATGAAATCCAACTTAATCTATTAGCGTCTAACCGCATCTAACTGCATCTAACTGCATCTAATAGCATCTAACCGCATCTAACTGTATCTAACGTCATCTAACCACATCTAACCGCATCTAATTTATGATATTTTATAAATATTTTACCTAATTTGTATATTTTGCAAAAGATATATAATTAATAATTCATTTCATAACTATGCAAACCTTTAAATAATTTTAAAACTAAATAAATATATGAATTTATAATTAAAAATATTAACTAATTTAAATTAAATAAAATCATAATTCACGTAAATATATAAAATTGTAAAAATTATTATATATGACGCTATAAAACTAAAATTGTAATAAATTATATATAATTGTAATTTATATTTAATATATAAATATATTTCTTTTTGGGATCGGTTAAATAATCAATTTAGTAAATAACTATATTTAATAGAAATTTTATAATAAAATTTATTAAAATTATATAATAAAATTATTACAGTTTATATTACAAAAATATAATAATTGTAATTTTTCGTTACCATTATTAATTAAATTAAACTATAAATACAAATTTATTTATTCCAAATGAATTCAATGTGGACAAATAATTTAATTAAAATTTACGATGAATATAAAATTTATAGAAAATTTTATGTTATATAACACCTCTAAAAATGTACCCTTGTGTTATATGTTATATAACACCTCTAAAAATGTACCGTTTATATTACAAATATAACATATTAATACACTAATTGTGATTTATTGTTATTAGAATTAATAAATTTAAAATAAAAATAAAAATTTATTTGCTTCAAGTCAAATCAATGTAAAATTATCAGTTTAATAAATATTTACATTGAATTAAAAATTTATAGAAAATCTTCATGTTATAGAACACCTATAAATAAAGTCCTATCAAATTTAAAGTCCTATCAAAATTTTTGATATAAAACTATAATTTACATTTAAATAAAATAAATATATATGATCTTTGGAATTGATTTAAACTTATGTATTTTGTATCTTTGACATTCATGTAGTTTATACAAAAAAAGAAAATATCCATGATTGAATTTTATCTTAAAAATTAATTATAAATTATTATTTTCATTTTAATTGAAATAAATATACAAATATAAATACCTTATGCGAAGTTGATGAAAATAATTACTTTGATTAATTTAATGCTTTAAATTTGCAAAGATCCATACCATTCACACATTTCTCTCATAGAATAAAAAATAATTTTTTGAATATTTTAATTTGAAAAGAAATAATTTTTGATGCACCCTACTCTCAAGCCTAAAATTTTTGATCTATTGAAAATGTCATTCTTAATCCTAACCGTCTAAGAGATTTAAAATATTGTTTGGATTTAAATAAATAAAATGAATACATGACTTTTTTTGACTAATTTAATCATCAAGTATTTTTGGATGTTTATTAATTGTATGTCCCAAAATCATAATTTAAACTATCCCAAAACTTAGATTGGTACAAAAATTTAATTTAATTGATTATTTACTAATATGTACCAAAATATATATGACTTTTTGGTACTAGTTTAATAATTATGTATTTTTAAATGTTTAATTAACAAAATAATACTTTAGACAAAATAAATATATATGACCTTTTAGGAATGACTCAATTATATGTTTCAAATTGTAATTTAAACTATCCTCGAACTTAGATTAGTAGAAAATGCTTAATTTAAACGATTATTTAATTATATGTCCTAAATTCAATAATTAAGTATAATAAAGGTTTAATTATATGTCCCGAAATTATAATTTATATTTAAATAATCTAAATAAATATATATGCCTTTTTGGGATAGATTTAATTTGCGTATTTTGCAAAAGATATACTTAAGAATTCATTTCACAACTATACAAGCTTTTAAATAATTTAAAACTAAATAAATATATAAAGTTATAACTAAAAATAATAACTAATTTAAATTAAATGAAATAGAAATTTACGTAAATATATAAAACTATAATAATTATTATATATATGATGCTTTAAAACTAAAAGTGTAATAAATTATATATAACTGTAATTTATATTTAATATATAAATATATGTCACTTTTCGATATTGGTTAAATAATCAATTTAGTAAATAACAATATTTAATAGAAATTTTATAATAAAATTTATTAAAATTATAAAATAATATTATTATAGTTTATATTACAAATTTAACGTATTAATATGCTAATTGTGATTTATTATTACTAGAATTAATAAATTTAAAATAAAAATAAAAAATATAACTGATATATCCATAAAATCTTAACAAAATGTGGTATGATTTTATGTAAATGAAGGCCATAAAAAAGTATAAGATGATCCTCAAATTAAATAAAATAGGGTAAAATAATGAAAGTAAAACAAAAATACAAGTGAAAATAATAAAAGTGAAATAAAAATAAATATTTAATTTAATTTAATTAAAAATTAAATTAGTTAATTATATGTCCCAAAACTATAATTTAAATTTAAATTTATTTTTATATTTAAATGTTAAAATTAAATAATTATTTTATAGGCCTCATAAATATAATCTTTATAGAAATATAAATCTTAGTTTTTATTTTCAATTTAAAACTTGACTACATGACTAGATGAAATTAATTTTCTCTTTCCAAAACATGTCAACTATTGAATTTTATTTTTAAAGTAACTTATTATTTTGATTAATTACATATAAAGCCTTTTAAATTTAAAAATAAAGAAATGTAATCTATATATCCATAAAATCTTAACAAATTGATATGGTTTTATGTAAATGAGGCCCATAAAAATTTTATAATTTTCAAAAAGTATATAGGATGATCCTTGAATTAAATAAAAATGGGTAAAAGTTAGATTTAACATTATTCAGCATGGAGCCAAGGGGTATAAGAAATTGTCTCTAATTTTTATGAATCAAATTAATTTAAATTGAAACTCTACAAAAATGAGTATATTTAAATTAAGTTTATATCTACAAAAATTAATTACTTTTAAATCATAAATATCTAAAAATATTATAATAATGAAAGTTATACTGCTCATATGATATCATTGTTAATTTATGGATTAATTCTGCATAAAATTTCTTTAATAAAAAATTACGTAGTTGAAAAATATTAGATTAAATAAAAGTAAATATTTACTTAAGTTTAGATAAAAAATAAATTATACCTTAAATACATTAATTTAAACTTATTTAGTAAGATTTCATATTAAATTTTCGCATTTAATTATAAAAAGAGCTAATTAATTATGATTTTTATATGAACATTCATCAAAAATATATTTTTATATAATTTTTAATTTTTCTATAAAATAGATTTATTTTGCAACGTTTTTGAAAATATAAAAATATGAAGAGAATTACACATGTTAAGAGGAATTAAATAGGCTAAAAAAATTAACTTCAAAATATGCATTAGTATATTAATATAATTTTTAGAAATTTAATTAGATAAATCATACACATATATATGATTATAAATATATTTTCAAATATTGATTATAAGTATATTTTAAAATATGGGTACAAACTAGATCATTGTATAATTTTTAGTTAAAGTGAAATAATTATAAAATAAAAATTACACCAAATGAATTCAAAAGGAGGTAAAAATTAACTTAAGAATATTTTCAAGCTTATTGAAATTATTTAGTTAAAAATTATACATTTAAGTGTACATTTATATTCATGTAGATACAACGGACGTCCATGCACCAGTATCTTTTGAGAAAAAGGTTGGTCTAGTGACCACGAAATTCTAAATGATATTGATGTAACATTGAAGAATTTACTATTCATTATTGCTGAAGATTAAAAATAAATCTTTTAAAAATTTTCCTTGAGCGAGTGATTATATTTGTAAAAAAAATTTTCTTTTTTGTGTAATAAAAATGTGCACCGTGTCGTAGAAATTTAAATGACACAATCGTTGTCGCTTAATCTTATTTGACAAATGCAAATAATGATATGCTTGTGCACGAATTCAGGTGGTCCGTTGGACCACCCGAAAATTTTCTTTTCTCCCCCATAGCATTCGGTCGGTCGGTCATGGCTGCCACTGCCAAGGGAGAAAACCCATCACCTTGCCCCTCCATCAAAGCCAGCTAAATCAAGTGAAAGGACAACTCAACAGACAAATTTTGCTGCCCACATTCATCTCTTTTGATTCCAGGCAGCGAGCAGCCATGAAAAGCCCATCTCCGGCAGCCCATGTTTTTCTAGATCTGGCCATTTGAACTGTAGGATTGAAGATCGGAACTGGTCAATCAAAAGCATATGCAAAGCCCTCAAGTCCGGCAGCAATCATAGTCCTTGGCAATCAAGAAGCAACTAGGAATATGTGCGCCATGAACGGCAACAAATTCAAGAAAAAAAAAAGTCCGTGAGGTGATGTGTTTTACGAATTTGATGGCCGCATATAACCACTTGCAACCCTTTTCCCATTCCAACAACCATTGCCAAAAACACGATTTCGGCCTGAGAAGAAAGATGGGCGGGCGGGACGAGAGGGTGCGAATGAGAAAGCTGATTCCTATTGATTTTTCAATTTTACTAAAATGCCCATATAGATCCTAGCCATTCAGCGTAAATGAACGGCGGAGATACAACTTCCCACGAGAAAAAACGAGGAAGTGCTTCCCATGGTTGGCCCTCGCTCATACGTTTCTGAGTCCCAACCCATAGGAAGCACTTCCCTTGGGAAAAAAAAGGAAGCTGGGCATTTTGGTAATTTTACAGCGAGAGTATATTTGTTTAAAAACGTGAGTATGTTTGGTTTTTTGATAAAATTTGTATTATATATATATATATAATCTCAATCTATTCCATTCATTTGCTAGATCAAATATTAAAATGTATGTGGAAATAATTTCTCATCATTTGACAATTTCTAAAAAAAATTTTGTACAAAAATATTTTTTTTAAAAAGATTTCATTATAATTGGTAAAGTTAGAAAATATAATTTTTATTAGAAGTTATTTTATATTATTTAAAGTTAATGTAATCATGGTACTCTAAAAAATAACAAGTTCTTTTATTTTTCTCGAATTTTTGAAAATTTATTAATATTTTATTATTTTCTGAATATAATCGGATCTAACGGCATCTAACAGCATCTAACAGCATCTAATTTTTAAAATTAATAAGTTAATCCTAATTTAATACTTGTAATATGATCTTAGGTCCCTTATAATGTCATTTAGACCTTAAATTCAAAATTTGAAACCCATATTATATGATTTAATAAAATCATCATAATCTAACAGCGTCTAATCGCATCTAACGGCATCTAACAGCATCTAACAGCATCTAACGGCATCTAACAGCATCTAACTACATCTAACAGCATCTAACAACATCTAATTTTTGAAATTAATAAGTTAATCGTAATTTAACACCTGTAATATGATCCTAGGCCCCTTATAAGGTCATTTAGACCTTAATTACGGAATTTGAAACCCATATAATATGATTTAAAGAAATCCAACTTAATCTAACAGCGTCTAATGACATTTAACAGCATCTAACAGCATCTAACCGCATCTAATTTTTGAAATTAATAAGTTAATCGTAATTTAACACCTGTAATATGATCCTAGGCCTCTTATAAGGTCATTTAGACCTTAATTACGGAATTTGAAACCCATATAATATGATTTAAAGAAATCCAACTTAATCTAACAGCGTCTAACGGCATCTAACCGCATCTAACGGCATCTAACAGCATCTAACAGCATCTAATTTTTGAAATTAATAAGTTAATCGTAATTTAACACCTGTAATATGATCCTAGGCCCCTTATAAGGTCATTTAGACCTTAATTACGGAATTTGAAACTCATATAATATGATTTAAAGAAATCCAACTTAATCTAACGGCATCTAACGGCATCTAACGGCATCTAACCGCATCTAACCGCATCTAACAGCATCTAACAGCATCTAATTTTTGAAATTAATAAGTTAATCGTAATTTAACACCTGTAATATGATCCTAGACCCTTTATAAGGTCATTTAGACCTTAATTACAGAATTTGAAACTCATATAATATGATTTAAAGAAATCCAACTTAATCTAACAGCGTCTAACGGCATCTAACGGCATCTAACGGCATCTAACCACATCTAACAGCATCTAACCGCATCTAACCGCATCTAATTTTTGAAATTTTATAAATATTTTACCTAATTTGTGTATTTTGCACAAGATATATAATTAATAATTCATTTCATAACTATGGAAACCTTTCAATAATTTTAAAACTAAATAAATAATAATTAAAAACATTAACTAATTTGAATTAAATAAAATCAAAATTTACATAAATATATAAAATTGTAAAAATTATTATTTATGACGCTATAAAACTAAAATTGTAAGAAATTATATATAACTGTAATTTATATTTAATATATAAATATATGTTTCTTTTTGGGATTGGTTAAATAATCAATTTAGTAAATAACTACATTTAATAGAAATTTTATAATAAAATTTATTAAAATTATATAATAATATTATTACAGTTTATATTACAAAAATATAATAATTGTAATTTTTTTACCATTATTAATTAAATTAAACAAGAAATACAAATTTATTTACTCCAAATGAACTCAATGTGGACAAATAAATTAATTAAAATTTACGTTGAGTATAAAATTTATAGAAAATTTTATGTTATATAACACCTCTTAAAATGTACCCTTGTGTTATATCTCCTGTAAATTTTCTATACAAAACAAAATATTTTTAGAAAATAGATATATTTTAGAAAATAAAATATTCATTTTTTGAGGCCCGTGAGACATGTATATATTTTTAGAAAATAAAATATTCATTTTTGGAAGCCCGCGGGACACATATATTTTTAGAAAATAAAATATTCATTTTTGGAGGCTCGCGGGACATGTATATATTTTTTTAAAAAAATATTCATTTTTGGACACCCGTGGGACACATATATATTTTAGAAAAATAAAACATTCATTTTTGAAAGCCCGTGAGACACATATATATATATTTTAGAAACAAAATATTCATTTTTGGAAGCCCGCGGGACACGTATATATTTTAGAAAAATAAAATATTCATTTTTTGGACGCCCGCGGGACACCTATATATTTTAGAAAAACAAAACATTCATTTTTGGAGGCCCGCGGGACACATATATATTTTTAGAAAATAAAATATTGATTTTTTGGAGGCCCGCGGGACACATATATATTTTTAGAAAATAAAATATTCATTTTCGGACGCCCGTGGGACACATATATATATTTTAGAAAATAAAATATTTATTTTTGGACGCCCACGGGACACATATATATTTTAGAAAAATAAAATATTGATTTTTGGAGTCCCGCGGGACACATATATATATTTTAGAAAATAAAATATTCATTTTTGGAGGCCCGCGGAACATATATTTTTAGAAAATAAAATATTCATTTTTGGAGGCTCGCGGGACACATATATATATTTTAGAAAACAAAATATTCATTTTTTGGACGCTTGTGGGACACATATATTTTTGGAAAACAAAATATTTATTTTTGGAGACCCGATGAAATTACTTCTATTTTTTAAACAGTTTTTACAATTAATTTTTATTTTTCTAAACTATTTTCTTTAACGCTCTTGATTTTACTTTTTTTTAAGTTTTTCAGCTTTTCTTTTTTAACGTTTTTTTGGTTTTGTCATTATTATTATTATTTTAAATTATTGAACCTTTTGTTTTTCTGGGTTTAAATCTAAACTTTAGTTTTAACTTTTTCTTTTTATTTCTTTTGAACATCTTTTTTTTTTGTTTCTACTAGAGGTTTTTTTTTTTTTACTCGCTTTTCAATGCTTCTTCTTCTTCAAAACGGTTTTGATTTTTAATGTTTTCAGCTTTTCTGTTTTAACATTTTTTCAAAAAAATATCTTTAAATAAAAGTTGTATTTAGGTGATTTAAGGAAGTATTTTTCATTTATCATTGTAATCGACGTAGAATTGAAAATATTTTAATGGTTCGTATTTCTAAAACCAAAATTGCATGTACATGAAATTTTTGTGCACCGCCGGAGTACCGTTATCATGCTCCATCTTCTCCACCATCTTCCCCAAATCGCAACAGCCATTGCTCTCGGTTTTCCTCCTCCAAATGAAAGCAGAACGGCCAATGGTAAAATTAGAAATAGTAAAATCCACCATGGCTGGCCTGAGCCACCATCTGCCAAATCTACGCGCTACCTATTTTCTCTTCCATAGATTTTGCAAAACCACACACATCATGCATAATCGCTCCTATAATCTGCCACCCATCAATTCCGGCAAAGGATTTCATGTACAAAATCCAGATTTGGTGTGAGTTGCTACCGATTTGCCCATAACGCTAGCATCAATTTCTCTCCAAGAACCGACAATCGACAATAACTTCATCATCTAGCCGTGTCGCCGTTTTCAATAGGGCATTAAACTCGAAACCAATCTGCACATCCTCACAGCTCCAATGAATCCACTAATCTCAACCTTGAAATCTTAAATTTCTACTTTAATCTCCATGCTATGAGGGAGGAGGAACAACTGCTCTATCGAATGCGATTAGCGCAAAGAGTTCGGCATCGGAGTTCTCCAAAGCAGCTATATGGGCACCAAAATTGATCTGCAAAAATCTGTAGGCAACTTGCATCCATCCGTTGTCAGCAACGAAATCCCAAAACTAATGGTTGCACATTCGCTGCCCTTTGCATGGTTGTGGAAAAGATAAGAATGAAAATGAAAAGGGCAAAAGGACACAAAAAAAAACCCAACTGAACTCCACGATCGGCACCACACCAGCCATGACTTCATGACTGTTTGCTCGAGAGGGAGGAAGACGGAGTGGGAGATGCGCAAGTGACATGTCGAGAATTCCGCGCCTCCCTTCCGATTTTCTTAACTTCCTAAAATGCCCTTTTGAATCTTAGCCATCAACTGAAAATTAACGGTGAAGATGCAGCTTCCTCTCAGAAAAACGGAGGAAACGCTTCCCATGGGTTGGGGCTCTACGTTTCTTTTTGCTTTTTCTATTTTCTTGTCTTTTCTTTGGAAGGAAGAGGCCCAACCCATAGGAAGTGCTTCCTACGTTTTTCTCGTAGGAAGTCTCATCTGAACCATTGATCTTCAATCTACGGTTGAGATTGATCAGGGCATTTTGGGGAAAAAAAATTTTGAGAACGGTTTCGGTTGCCGCTTCCCACACGCAATAGTCTCCTGCTCTCTGCTCCTCATCCGATCGATTGCAAACTTCTCTCCCCATGAATCAGCCGCATGTCTCTGCCCCCTGCCTCCCATTCTCTCGTCTCCCGTTTCGACAGCCGCACATCCCGGTGACCGCACATCCCTGCTTCTGCCTCCCATCCCGTTTCATGAGAGGGAAGATCGAGGGAGGAGAGGAAAAGGTAGTTGAATGAACAGAGGCGAAAGGAGTTGCAGGCAAAAATCACCGCTAAGTTGAAGCGGGTGGGTTCTAGCGACGATTGGCAGCATCAACCAGCAGAGGAGAAGAAAACTCGCAACATTAACTTTTTTTAGATTCAAGCGATTGGATAATAGATCTGGTCCGGCGAGTTAGGCATCACAGTTAGCAAGCCATCGGCGAGACATCGGTCTGTTCCGATCGGCGATCCAGCGGCCGACGACTGGTGGGTTTTGAGGCAGGTGTGCGGCTGCCGGCGGCGATCACTATGCCTCATTTGTCGCAACGGACAGAAATTAGAGGGCTACTGGTCTAGCGGACTACCTGAATTCGTGCACATGCAGATTGTTATTTTTCAAAACAATTTTACAAAAAAATTTCAATAATCTAATAGAATCCCCAAATTATATAAATACAATATTTGTGTAAAAAATACATCAAAATCCCAATTTCATTGTAATTTTTCTTAACATTTTGTGAAAATGATATAAAATAACTATAAAATAATGTAATTTTTTTTATAAAGTTTCTATTTATATATTTTAAATAAACTTGTAAAAATAAATCTTTTATGTAGTTGAAATTTTTTAGATTTATATAGATGTCCAATTATTCAATTCACAAGCGTAGTCAATTGAAAGATTTTATATAAAATATAATCATCAAAAAGTTTTCATATAAAATCTTCTTAAGATGAAAAAATTTGAAAATTAGAATGGTGAAATAATTAGCTTAACGAATTTGAATATCTATTGTAATTGAGATCAAATTTATTTTTTTGATATAATTATTAATATAATAATGTTTGTGAAAGGGCACGTGGGTGGAGGTCGGGTTAATTTTTATCTTTTTTAATGGAGTGTTGCAGGTGCGTGAGTTTAATACAAATTTTTATCTTTTTATAAAGTTTCTTACCTTACTTTATTTTGATTTGCAAAAAATTTAAAACAATAGAGGGTGACCGATATAATTTTGACTATTGAAAATATAAATATCTTTTGTTTAATTAATGACTATATGTTAAGATGAAAATTACCCTATATATTTTTAAAAATTATCAAATTTTTATGGCTCTCATTTACGTAAAATCATACTACTTTGTTAAGATTTTATGGATATAACGGTTACATTTTTTATTTTTATTTTAAATTTATTAATTCTAGTAACAATAAATCACAATTAGTATATTAATACGTTAAATTTGTAATATAAACTGTAATAATATTATTTTATCATTTTGATAATTTTTTTATAAAATTTATGTTAAATGTAGTTATTTACCAAATTGATTATTTAACTAATCCCAAAAAGTAACATATATTTATATATTAAATCTAAATTACAAGTATATATAATTTATTACAACTTGAGTTTTACAGCGTCATATATATTATAATTTTTACAATTCTAACTACTGTTGCAAAAATGACTTCCGGACGCCATATTTTACAAAAATTCGCATGAATGTAAGATTTCTCAAAAAGGTATCTACTACTAAGAAATTAAAGAAAAATTAAATTTTGATAGAAAATTTAGAGGAGATATAACACGAGGGTACATATTTAGAGGTGTTCTATAACATGAAATTTTCTATATATTTTTTGTTCAACGTAAATATTTATTAAATTGTTTGTTTACATTGATTTCACTTAAAGTCAATAAATTTGTATTTTTAGTCAACGACACACACCTGTGTTGACCGAATGACGGGACAACTATACACAGTTTTTGAAATTATTTTGTATATAAATGTGCACTTAAATGTATAATTTTTAACTAAATAATTTCAATAAGCTTGAAAATATTCTTAAGTTAATTTTTACCTCCTTTTGAAATCATTTTGTGTAATTTTTTATTTTATAATTACTACATTTTAACTAAAAATTATACAATGACCTAGTCATGTACTCATATTTTAAAATACACTTATAATCAGTATTTTAAAATATATTTATAATTGTATATATGTGTATGATTTATCTAATTAAATTTGTAAAAATTATATTTAAATACTAATGCATATTTTGAAGTTAAGGATTTTAGTCAATTTAATTCCTCTTAACATGTGTAATTCTCTTCATATCTTTATATTTTCAAAAACGTTGTAAAATAAATTTATTTTATGCAAAAATTAAAAATTATATAAAAATATACTTTTGATGAGTGTTCATATAAAAATCATAATTAATTAGCTCTTTTTATAATTAAATGTGAAAATTTAATATGAAATCTTACTAAATCAGTTTAAATTAATGTATTTAAGGTATAAATCAAAAAATGAATATTTTATTTTTTAAAATATATATGTGTCCCGCGGTCGTCTAAAAAATAAATATTTTGTTTTTCTAAGATACATATGTGTCCCGCGGACGTCCAAAAAATAAATATTTTATTTTTCTAAAATATATATGCGTCCCGCGGGCGTCCAAATTTTTAGAGGTGTTATATAATATAAAATTTTCTATAAATTTTATATTCACCGTAAATTTTAATTAAATTATTTATCCACATTGAGTTCATTTGGAGTAAATAAATTTGTATTTATAGTAAAAAAAAATTTTTGTAATATAAACTGAAATAATATTATTATATAATTTTTATAATTTTTATTATTATATGTGTCCCGCGGGCCTTAAAAAATGAATATTTTATTTTTCTAAAAATATATACGTGTCCCGCGGGGTCCAAACAATGAATATTTTGTTTTCTGAAAATATATATGTCCCGCGGGTGTCCAAAAATGAATATTTTATTTTCTAAAATATATATATATGTGTCCCGCGGGCCTCCATAAATAAATATTTGTTTTCTAAATATATATATTTGTCCCGCTGGCCTCCAAAAATGAATATTTTGTTTTCTAAAATATATATATGCGTCCCATGAGCCTCCAAAAATGAATGTTTTATTTTTTTTAAAATATATAAATGTCCCATGGGCCTCAAAAAATGAATATTTATTTTTTCAAAAATATCTATGTGTCCCGCGGCATCCAAAAATGAATATTTTGTTTTATAAAAACATATATGTGTCCCGCGGGTGTCCAAAAATGAATGTTTTATTTTTTAAAAATATATAAATGTCCCATGGGCCTCAAAAAATGAATATTTTATTTTTATAAAAATATATATGTGTCCCGCGGGCGTCCAAAAATGAATATTTTGTTTTATAAAAATATATATGTGTCCCACGGGCCTCAAAAAATGAATGTTTTGTTTTTTAAAATATATAAATGTCCCACGGGCCTCAAAAAATGAATATTTTATTTTTATAAAAATATATACGTGTCCCGTGGGCGTTCAAAAATGAATATTTTATTTTCTAAAAATATATATGTGTCCCGCGGGCCTTCAAAAATGAATGTTTTTTTTTAAAAATATATATGTGTCTCACGGGCCTCAAAAAATGAATATTTAGTTTTTATAAAAATATATACGTGTCCCGCGGGCCTCCAAAAATGAATGTTTTATTTTTTTAAAATATATAAATGTCCCACGGGCCTCAAAAAATAAATATTTCTTTTTATATAAAAATATATATGTGGCCCGCGAGCGTCCAAAAATGAATATTTTGTTTTCTAAAAATATATATGTCCCGCGGGCCTCCAAAAATGAATGTTTTATTTTTTTAAATATATAAATGTCCCACGGGCCTCAAAAAATGAATATTTTTTTTTTATAAAAATATATACGTGTCCCGCGGGCGTCCAAAAATGAATATTTTGTTTTCTAAAAATATATATGTGTCCCGCGGGCCTCCAAAAATGAATGTTTTGTTTTTCTAAAATATATACATGTACCGCGGACCTCAAAAAATGAATATTTTATTTTGTAAATATATATATGTGTCCTGCAGGCCTTGAAAATAAATGTTTTATTTTTCTAAAATATATACATGTCTCGCGGGCGTCCAAAAAATGAGTATTTTATTTTCTGAAATATATATGTGTCCCGTGGGCGTCAAAAAATGAATATTTTATTTTCTAATATATATATATATGTATACCGCGGGCCTCCAAAAATAAATGTTTTTGTTTTTCTAAAATGAGGACCGATCTTTTCAGACCGGTCGGAAATCCGGTGATTTCCGACCGGTCCAAAAATATTTATTTTTTATTTTTTTTTGAAAAATAATTTTATAAACTTGTTAATCTAGTTATATTTAATTTATAAACCAAGTTTTATCATTTTTAGATATGTATATATATTTATTTTGGATTTTTAAAAACAGGGGTATTTAAGTCATTTAAAATATTCTTAAAATGACTTAAATACCCCTGTTTTTAAAAATCCAAAATAAATGTATAGATATATCCAAAAATGATAAAACTTGGTTTATAAAATAAATATAACTAGATTAACAAGTTTATAAAATTATTTTTCAAAAAAAAATAAAAAAAAATATATTTTTGGACCGGTTGGAAATCACCGGATTTCCGACCGGTCTGAAAAGATCATGCGTCTTCTAAAATATATACATGTTCTATGGGCGTCCAATAAATGAATATTTTGTATTTCTAAAATACGTATGTGTCCCGCGGGCTTCCAAAAATGAATATTTCATTTTCTAGAACATATATATATGTGTCTCGCGGACGTCAAAAAATGAATATTTTATTTTCTAAAATATATTTGTGTCTCGCGGGCCTGCAAAAATGAATATCTTGTTTTATATAATATGAAGATTTTCTATAATTCAATGTAAATATTTATTAAACTGATAATTTTAGATTGATTTGACTTCAAGTAAATAAATTTTTATTTTTATTTTAAATTTATTAATTATAGTGATAATAAATCACAATTAGTATATTAATATGTTAAATTTGTAATATAAACTGTAATAAATTTAGAGGTGTTCTATAACATGAAATTTTCTATATATTTTTTGTTCAATATTATTATAGTTTATTAAATTGTTTGTTTACATTGATTTAACTTGAAGTCAATAAATTTTTATTTTTAGTTTAAATTAATTAATTACAGTAACAATAAATTAAATTTATTATATTAAGACTTTAAATTTATAGTATAAACTATAATAATATTATTTTATAATTTTGAGAAATTGATCATTTAACTAATCCCAAAAAGTAACATATATTTATATATTAAATCTAGGTCACAGTTAATTTATCAAAATTTTAGTTCTACAACGTCATATATATAATATTTTTTACTATTTTATTTCTTTATATAAATTTTTATTTCATTTAATCAAGTGGAGTTAATATTTTTAATTATAACTTTATATATTTATTTAGTTCTAAAATTATTTAGTCCTTGAATAAATATTAAAGTATATACATTTTGCAAAATACATAGATTAGGTAAAATATTCATAAATTATAAAAAAAATTAGATACGGTTAGACAGGGTTAGACGCGGTTAGACAGGGTTAGACGCGGTTAGACGCGGTTAGACACAGTTAGACTCAGTTAGACACGGTTAGATTATGGTGATTTTAATAAATCATATTATTTGGGTTCCAAATTTGGTTTTTAAGATATAAATGGCCTTGTAAAGGCCCTAGGATCATATTACAGGTGTTAAATTAGGATTAAATTATTAATTTCAAAAATTAGACACGGTTAGACAGGGTTAGACGCGGTTAGATGCGGTTAGACAGGGTTAGACGCGGTTAGACACGGTTAGACTCAGTTAGACACGGTTAGATTATGGTGATTTTCATAAATCATATTATTTGGGTTCCAAATTTGGTTTTTAAGATATATATGGCCTTATAAGGGCCCTAGGATCATATTACATGTGTTAAATTAGGATTAAATTATTAATTTCAAAAATTAGACACGGTTAGACATGGTTAGATGCGGTTAGATAGGGTTAGATACGGTTAGACACAGTTAGACGCGGTTAGACGCGGTTAGACACGGTTAGACACGGTTAGATTATGGTGATTTTAATAAATCATATTATTTGAGTTCCAAATTTGGTTTTTAAGATATAAATGGCCTTATAAAGGCCCTAGGATCATATTACATGTGTTAAATTAGGATTAAATTAATAATTTCAAAAATTAGACACGGTTAGACACGGTTAGACGCGGTTAGACACGGTTAGACTCGATTAGATACGGTTAGACACGGTTAGATTCTATTATACACGGTTAGACTCGATTAGACACGGTTAGATTCTATTATATTCAGAAAATAAAAAAATATTAATAAATTTTCAAAAATTCAAGAAAAATATAAGAAATTGTTATTCTTGAGAGTACCTTAATTACATTAACTTTAAATAATATAACATAACTTCTAATAAAAATTATATTTTTCAACTTTACCAATTATGATGAAATCTTATTAAAAAATTATTTTTTGTACACTAATATTTTTAAAAATGGTCAAATAATTAAAAATTATGTTTACATACGTTTTACTAATTGATCTATCAAATGAATGGAATAGATTGAGATTTCGTATGTATATGATACAAAATTTATCAAAAAACCAAACATACTCACGATAGAAAATTACCATATTACCCTTGCTTCCTTTTTTTTCTCATGGGAAGTGCTTCCCCTGGGTTGGCCCTCGGAAGGAAATAGTGTCAAAGGGTAAAGTGTGTTTCTCTCGATGGGAACGGCTCCGGTGGGATTGTGGAAATGGGAGTCATGGGACCCAATTCTGCGGTAAATATCCCAAAAATTAATAATTTTATTCTTATTTTAGAAATTCTACCTTACATAATTTTCAAAAAATAATTTGAGAAATCGATAATATAAAGCATGACAATTAAATGATATTAATTAAAAATTATGGTAGAAGAATATTAATGATACATCTATTTCTAAAGTTTAGGAACTACCTACATTTAGATTTATATAATTTGAAACATTACTGGATTTTTACCAAAGATATTCACTAGGTTTGACATTAATCCCAAATATATTCACAATATTTCTAAAATTCCAAATACACTCGTTACATTTACATTAATCTCAAAAATGCACATTTTGCCGGTTAATATCATTAGATAATATGTGAAATTACTAATATATCTATCAAATTTAGGACCAAATGGAAAAAATTTAAATGTCATAATTCACTAATGCCTAGTTACGCGCAAGCTCTAAATTTGGAAGGCACTAATTTCAGTTTTTTCTATTTCATTTTAATTTTTATTATTTTACAATGGGGTATTTTGATCATTTAAAAAAATTAACTAATGAAATTTTGCAAAATGGACATTTTTAGATTAAATGCAAATAAGTAGTTATATTTGAGATTATGATCAAATGTACTAGTTATATTTGTAAAACCCTAGTGAACTTCTGTGAAAATCTCTTTTTGATTGGTATTGATGATAACAAAATGATGTGATTTTGTGAATTTGGGTTTAGTGCTCTTGAACAGAATTTTGAAAAGTATGATGTGTTTGTGGAATTATTATTTTAAGTTTATAATATTAATTGTGATAAGATTAAGTTTGAAATTTAAAAATGGAATATGCTTTTTGGAATGGTTGAAATAATCTTGGAATATGCTCTTTGAGATGTGCTTAATTTTGAATTAAGATTAGTTTATTCATTTATGATAATCATGAGTGGATTAACATAATTGAAACAAAACTTTTTTCCAAAATTAATATTTTGCAAAAAATAGGGAAAAGGTCGACCTTTTAGTTCAACTTTTATGTTGTTTCAACTAGAGCAAGCAAAAGGTTGATCTTAAAGGTCAACCTTTGTGATGTGACAAAAATGCAAATTTTGAGGAGTTTAGATATGCATGGAGACATCTTAGGCTATTTTCTAGGTCATGTTTCAAGTGATCAAAAGGCTATAAAATGAGAACTTAGGAGAGGTAGAAGGCATCAAAAAATTAAAAAAATACCCAAGTGCAAATTCGAGAGACTTCAAAGTAATTCATTGTGAGATAGTTTTCTGTAGAGGTTCAAAAGTGAAGATGAAATTCCAAAATTTTGAAGATGTTGCTACTGGACATTCATGGCTACAAATTATTTATCAATTGAAGATTTGCTCATCTTGTAAATGTACTAAATCAGTTTACTTTTTATATAAAGTTTTGTTCTTTATACTATCTTAGTGTTGATAGTGATCAAACTAAGAGTAAGTAAATTAAACTTTTGATTATGTCATGAGCTTACTTGGAGCTTAGTACTAATTTAGAAAATAGTTCAATAAACTATATCACGGTAACTTGTGTGTTAAAGTTAAATAGTTGAACCCAAGTTCCAAGTAACAAGCCTAACATTACATATGCATTTTATTTACCTAAAAAAGTCTTTTTTATATTGATAAAAATGTTAGGCATTATATTTGATATGCTAAATATATAATTTTTACTTATTTAGAATCATACTAATACCTAATTTATTTGATTATTATTATGAATGGTATAATTTATATTTTAAATAATTATATTGGAAATTTTAAAACAAAACTAAAATTTAATTTTTTAAGATGGTTTCCATGACCAGCGGTGGTAAAAATTTCCACTGACGTCATTCCTCGCCTCATGATGAATTAATATTCAACTTGCTCTTGAGGCTCTCTTTGACAATGAATTAAAATTCAAATTAAATAATGGCCTTAAAAAATCTTTTTGTACTTGTTTACACATTGTTTGATATAAACCAGCATATTAACTATCCAATATTCAACTTTTTTGTTACATCTAAATTCTAATTATTTTTCATATTTTTCTACACAACTGCCATAATAATTTATCTTTATTCTCCTGACTCCCTATATTGACTATTATGTAATCTTACTCAGTTACACCAAAAAATTTTCTCGAAAAAATTTACCCAATTTTTAGCTTATGTTAAAGTTAACAGAAGTTTCATCCAAATGTCCAACGCAGGCGCAAGTTTAGAACTATTGAAATGATTTGTGGTAATTGAATCATGTGAAAATTCCGCACGCTGAAATGTCGAGTATATCTTTTTTTTTAAAAAAAAAAAATCTTTTATAAAGGCTCCATGATTATTTGCCCTCGGTTATAAATGAATCCATTTGCTACCAGGTCTAAAACATATTTTTTGTTTTTTTATTTTTTATAAAATTATTAATTTAGGTCTATTTAATCTATAAACTATTACGATTTCCCGAGATAGGTATATATTTTTCTTAAATTTTTAAACGCATGAATATTTAATTTATTTTAACCATTAAAAATGATTAAAATACTCCTCCATTTAAAATAAAAATATACCCGTATCAAAAATGACAAAAATTTATTTCCAAATAAAATGACAAAATTTGATTAATTGATTAAAAACACTTAAATTAATCATTCATAAAAAAGAAAAATATTTTAAGCTCGATCTCAAATGTGCTCTTGTGGCCCAAACGACCTTGGCTGACAGGTAATTTGTATTTTAAGTTTGCTAATTATGTGTACTTGTATTTTAAACTCTAAAGTTGGGCTATTAATATTCGAAATCTTGTGAAATTTAATTCTTTGCATTAGACCTTCAGCCCCTACCGAGTTAAAAAAAAAAAACATTATTAAGATCTTATAAATGTCTAGAATATTATTACATTGTAAATTTTCTAACTTTACATATTTAAATTTTAAACCCCAAAGTGTACTATTAAATATACATCATCTTATGTATGTATATTGGTTGGGTACAAGTTTAAGTATTTTATTATTTATAATTTATATATTTTGTACTTATAAAGTATTATTAAACTTAAATATTTTTAACTAAAATTTTATTAAAAATTATTTTAGAAAATGTTTCCATGAAACTTGATCACAAATAATATTAACCAAAATTTTTTTATTCAATTGCTCTAGCTATATTAAACAACAAAAATGGCAACAAGTACGGGTTTTTTTTATTAGAAATCGGAATTAAAGACTTCATTAAATTTCACATACGAAGATGGATCATATCGTAACCATAATGATATATAATAGAAACGTTAATGCTTAAATAAAAATATCATTCTTTTTTTTGATAAAAGGAAACACCCTATCCCCTCTCCCCAAGATCAGAAGGGAAGGAACGGATAGGAAGATCCGAGCAATTCATTGCCAAAAAATTATCTGTACAAAGTTTAGCCAAAATAATTTGGGGTGGAGTTCCCCACCATTCCTGACAATCCACCAAAAAATTAGACACAAAATCAGCTAAAGAATGGGCTACCGAGTTGCCCCGTCTCAACACATGGTGTGCCGATAGGTGTCGGGAGGAAAAAAGAAGGGTCTTGATCTTGTCAATAATAATACCCACAGGCGAACGAATGTGTTCATCCATTCCAATAAAATTGGTTAGGAGAAGAGAATCGGTTTCAACCTGGATCTTGCCCATCCCGATGTCGAGATGCTTAAATAAAAATATCATTCTTAAAGAGTAAAAATCAAGGTACAAATAGTTTAAAAATCTGACGCGTATCTAAAGAAAAATCAAGACAAGCTTCTTCTGACTTTCAGCCTACATATGATTCTATAAGATAGTCCATAAACATTTTGGCTTTTTTATTTTTATTTTTTTTTATGTCCTATTCTTTTCTTCCTGTTTACTTCTTGTTTTTAATAAAGTAGTCCATCTTTTGCATTGTTTTTTTCATCTATTTGCAAATTTCGATAAACTAAGTGCTTGTTTGGTTGGAAGAAAAGTATTTTTAAATAATTTTTTTGTTAAAATATTTAAATGCAATAATATCATATGAGTAAATACAAAAATATCCGAATTATTAGTGATAGAAGGCTTAAACTAGCTCTTTGGTAATGTACACAAAGAAGATGCACATGCCGTGACAAACTTTACAATTTAAAAGAAAAACACATCAAGTTAAAGAGTTTTAAATGCAATGACATTCTAGATATTTTACAAGATTTTAATAGGTCTTTTAACACAATTAAAGATGAGATTTAAAATGCAAAGAACTAAGCTTGGGTCTAAAATGCTAATAGTAAAACTTCAGGATCTAAAATATAAGAACAAAGAGTTTGAAGGTTTAAAATTCAATCCCCTACAAATAATGATAAATTTTGGAGTTTAAAAAATATATATAAAGTTAGATGGATTAAAATTCAATGACCTTCTAGACATTTTATGAAAATTTAAAAGTGTTTTTAACACCATTAGAGCCAAGGTCTAAAATACAAAGAACTAAATTTCATAGGATTTAAAATGCTAATAACTAAACTTCAGGATTTAAAATATAAATACAATTAGTTTGAGGGTCATCTTTGTAAAGATTATAAATGAGATGAGACTCATCCTAACTTCAACCTTTTAAAGTCATCTTTTCTTCACTAAAAAAATAAAGTTGTCTTTCTCGTCCGGCTTGTCAGAAACTTTTTTTCTATGTAATTTCATCTATTTTTAATATTTTGATGGTTAATGAAAAATCTACTTAATTTATTTTATTTAGCACCATTTATAATATCTTATAGACTCCTTTATTTGTTTAATACCACTGTACATGAGTTCAATTGAAAATCAACATAATAAGATAGTTTAATATTAAAAATCAATTTTAAAATTATATTTTCGACATCTAAACTGTTTAAAATATTTTTTCTACGTAGATGAATAATTCTATAAAGTATTATTGCATTTTAATACACATGTAAATTGAACTAATTATTTTTTAAATTTACACATGAATATATATTTTTCAACAAATGTGGCTTATAAACATGTTTGATCAGGATTAAACTTGATCTTCTAGATAAATAAATAATATTAAATATAATGATTATATTGAAATTTTTTGTTAATGATCAAAACTTTAAAGTTTGAAGGATTACATGGCTCCTTTTCCACCTAAAGTAATTAGATAGAATAGGAGCCCACATATCATTGACCTTAATAAGATGAAAAAATCCTTTTTGTTTTTATTTGTTTTGATTTTTTTATAAACTTATTAATCCATGCATATTATAATATAGAGGCTTGATATTCTCAGACCAGTCTAAAAACTCATTTTTCAATTTTTTAAATTTTTAATAAGATGATTAATCTTTTTTTTTTGATTAAAAGAGAGTAGCTCCTACACCGTCCACCTCTGCGAGAGGGAAAGGTTAGAGGTGGAAGGGGAAGGGCTAACATCGCATAACATTGCCAAAAAATTGTTTGTACAAAGTTTTTCCTGAAGAAAGAAAGGTGGATTTTCCCACCATTCTTGTTCAGGCAAAAAATTCGAAGAAGCAAAATCAGCCAGAAGATGGGCCACGGAATTTCCGGACCGAAGCACATGGTGATTGACAAAAAATGGGCCATTTGGGCGGTATGACGAATCTGAGAAACAATAGTACCTATCGGAGCCCTGATCGCGTGCTCTTTTGTCAGAAAATCAATAAGAATTAGGGAGTCAGATTCCACCTGTAGGTTGTCGAAATGGGCCTCCAAAGCCCACGCTAATCCAAAGCGTAAAGCGGTAGCCTCCATTATCAACGGGTCCATCAGTCCGCGCCTGTTCCATCCTTTAGCCTCCACAAAGGAGCCGTTGGAGTCCCTAATAATTGCCGCCAAACCCGTACAGTTTGTCAGACTGTTCCGTCGACCATCAATGTTGACTTTGAGTTTGCCTTCACATGGCTTTTTCCATCGCGCCTCCATGGGTTTCTCAAAAAAAGGTGTCCTTCTAATAAACATCGCCATCTGAAATTGGTTTCTAAAGTCTATGCACCATTCCTTAACCTCCGAAAACATCGGTGGTAAGCCCTCCGCTCGGAGTTGGTTCCGAAGAAACCAAATGCGCCAACAATATAGAAGGAAAAGGGTAAAGACGTCCATACATTTAGCAGTGGAGAAAGCCCGAAAGATATCCCGAATGGTGGGGCCCCATATCAAAGAGAGAATATCACCCATGACATTTTGATAAACCGGCTGCGTGGCACAACAATTAGTAAAGAGATGAGTAATGTCTTCCTCGTGCTGCCTGCAAAAGAGGCATGAAGATTCCACCAAGATACCACGTCGTTGCAGATTGAGAAAAGTGGGGAGAGCATCCAGGAACAGCCTCCAGCCGAAAATTAGAATTTTACTTGGGAGTTTTGCTCTCCAGATGAACTTGAAAATCCCCTGATTTCGATCACTTTCGTCCTCGCCAACCACAAGGGGCCCAACCGCATTTTGTGTGAGGAGCCGATATGCTGACTTCACAGAGAAATGTCCATCCGGTTCGGATTCCCAGTAGCAGAGATCCTCCTCGGTCCCAGAAGGAGGCGGGGTTGGAAGAATGATGTCACGTCCCGACTCCCCAATCGCTTGCAAGAGCAGAGTTTCCTCCCATAGACCATCCTGTTCATTTCGAAAAAAACTGACTTTTGCATAATCAGGAATGTGTTCAGGTAGAGGTCCCACCTTGGAAAAAGGAGTAGAGAGCCATCTATCCCGAAAAAAATTTGCCCGATTCCCCGAGCCAATTCTCCATCGGCATCCTCTAAGGATTGCATCTCTGTCACGCAGGAGGCTCCTCCATGTGAATGAGTCAGATGGCCTCGGCTTAGAAGCCCAAATATCTCCATGACTAAAGTATTTAGCCCTTAGTACAGAGTAGCATAGAGAATCAGTGATTGATATCAATCTCCACACCTGTTTTGCAAGTAGCGCTTTGTTGAAGGAGAATAGGTCTCGGAACCCCATACCCCCAGCCGCCTTAGTTTTGCACATCTCCTTCCATGCTACCCAGCTCATCTTCCTTTTTTCGTCATTTTCGCCCCACCAAAATTTGCTCAACATACTTGCAACTTCATTACATAAACTTATGGGGAGGAGAAAAAGACTCATGGAGTATATGGGAATAGCCTGGGCGACCGCTTTGATAAGAATTTCCTTACCATCCCACGACAGTAGACGTCCCTTCCATCCCTGGATCTTCCGCCAAATACGGTCCTTTAGCTCCCTGAACATCTCCTTCTTAGATCGCCCTAACCATACAGGCAATCCCAAATAAGATTTAAAGTCCGGTGTGCATGATCCAAACTGCCCAATGATAGAACTTCTCACAGTGTGGTTGGTATTAGAGCTGAAGAAGAGGGCGGTCTTGTTGATGTTTATAACTTGTCCAGAGCACTCACTGTATATCCGTAGGATAGAAAGAAGTACCCCCACTTGGTCGTCCGATGCCCTTATAAAGATAAGAGCATCATCTGCGAAGAAAAGGTGAGTGAGGATGGGTCCCCGTGGACAGATCCTGATTCCATGGAGCGACTGTTGAAGCAAAGCCTGGCCGAGAAGAAGGGAGAGTCCCTCTGCACAAATAAAGAAAAGGTATGGAGAGAGTGGGTCGCCCTGATGCAGACCCCGCCGTGGAGTAAGGAGGGGGGTTTTATGTCCATTCACTAATATCCGGTAGCGAACGGACTGAATACACCTACGGATCTAGCTGATCCACACCGGGCCAAAGTCCATCGCTTCCATCATTTGACACAGGAAATCCCATTCTACCCGATCATAGGCTTTGGACATGTCCAACTTGACGGCCAATTCCTGCTTTTTCCCCAACCTTCTCTGCCGGAGTGAGTGAATAACCTCGTATGCAACGAGCATGTTATCCGTAATGAGGCGTCCCGGAATGATGGGCTGTTTCCACATCATCGTGAAGACACTTCCGGGCCCTGCGTTTCCAGTGGCGTGTATGTCCTTTCCCTGCCACCCAAGGCCATGAAAATTCTGCCATGTCAGACTCCCCCTCAGACTTGGACCCCTTATCTAGCTTATGCAGTTTGTCTTGATCCAAGCCATGTGATATGGGAGGGGCAGTTGGAGATGAGGTTTGTGGGGATAACCCAATCTGCTCGGCCCCCCCCATGGGGTTTACCTCCTTGCGAATTAATTCAGCTGGGCAGGTTGGCTTGTGCCATTTGTCGTGGTCCAGGCAGTGTGATATGGGAGGGGCATTTGGGGATGCGGTTGGGAGAGATGGCCCAATCTGCTCGTCCCCCCCCATGGGGTTTCCTTCCTTGCCAAAAACTTAGGCTGGGCAACATGCTGCATAGGTCGTGTTCTGGCCGTCCATACTGCCCGTGGGGGAGGGACTCATGTCTTGTAGACAGTTTGGGATGTCAGATAGAGCTTGTTCATTAACCAAAGCAGAAGAGGTTGGGGAGTAGCACTGAATGGGGCGCACGGAGGAGGCATACTGCTTGGGTGTCTGGGAAGACAATGGGGGTATAATTGGCTTGGGATGGTGATGGGGAGCTGACATTGCGGACGTGCCTGCATTGGATGCTACCCCCTGAGCTCCATATAGTCTTGGGGTTCTTTGCTTTTCAATGGCCTTCCCGGATATTTGATGCAGCTGGTGAAACCCTGCTCGCAGGTGGCTGCCATAAGGGAGGTCCTCCTCCTTGAGTGTAGCATGCATGGTTGGGCTGTGTCGACACTCCTTGAAAGCATGCCCTATTCTTCCACAAGCAAAACAGAAAATTGGCAATTTTTCATATTGGAACGGTAGCCATTGTCTCTCCAAATTGTCCACTTGAATGAATATCCCCCTTCGGAGAGGCTGTGTTAGATCAATCATAACAAGTATCCGAATGAGATGTTCCATTTTTTCCACCTGCAAACACTGCTCAAAGGACGAACCCACTACTGTTCCTAGAGACAATTTGTCGAGCAGGTAGGGTGCGTTCTTAAGCTGGATCCATAGGGGTGACCGAGCCATTATCACAGCCCCCAACGACGTGGCCTAGAGCAGCTCCTGGACTACCACTAACTGCCGATCAAAAATCCATGGTCGGCCCTTCATCACAGTGTTGCGGTCCTCCTCCGTTTCAAAGTGCAGAAGGAAGAGGTTATCTTCAACCTGGGCGATCGATACCCTTGCTGTCGTTGGCCACACTTTCCGCATTGTGGCTTTAAAAGCCTCCCTATTGTAGGATTTAGTCGTCCAGAGGGAGCATAGGGCCGCTGGTTTTTCACCTGGTTCGATTTTCCGGCATGTCTTCTCGCTGTCAAGCTTCAGTGTTTGAATCTCCTCCCCGAGCAGATCAGCCATGGCGTGGCTCCGCACCCGTACTCCCCCCTGCTCGAGGTGCCTTCCTTGCCTCTCCGGTCGATTCCGTGGTTATATCGCCCACCCAGATCCCGATCAGATGATAGCAGCGGTAATAGACACCATCGCCAGACAGGGAGGACGAGAGCAATAAGATGATTAATCTAAATGTATATTATTTAGAACTTTTTCCAAATACACTAACTACGTTCCACCCCAATCCCAAAAATATCCACTGATTGCAGTTAATCCTCAAAACACTCAATTCGTTAATTAACATCATTAGTTAATATATGAAATTACTAATATGCCTATCAAATTTTGAACATAATTGAGAATTTGAATGTTATAATTCACAAATGCCCTAATTGCAATGAGTTCTAAATTTGGAGAGCCTTAATTTTATTTTCTTTCGATTTTCTTTTATTTTTTATTATTTCACAGCAGAGATATTTTGGGCATTTACAAAAATTTAACTAACGACTTGTAATAGAATAGAAATTTTTGGAATTTACTGCAACGTAGTAGGCATATATGAGATTTTGAAAATACAATGGGTATATTTGGGATTAGTGTTGATAGTTGTGAAATATTAATACATTTTGTGGGTATTTTTATGCCAATTTGGCAGGTAACTATTTGAGATGAATGTGAAGTTTGCTTCAAAGTGTGTATTTGCAATACTTGAGTATCAAATAGTAATTTCAAGTTATTTAAATTTTGAAATTATATTTTTATTTGTTGTCATAAAATTAAATGCATTTGATATTAAAAATAGTTGTTGCAATAATTGGACTTCTAATGATAAAATAACTGTTTATTACTTTGATCAATTAATAATTTAAATATTTTTCACGCTAGCAATCACGGCCGCAGTAGTGGGCCCCACAAGCTGTCCAGAAAATCAACGGCCAAGAAGCCATCTCCACCGTCCAAACATTACACCGGCCAGATTTTTCCAAACCATGCGTGCAGAAATATGGGTCCAGCAGAAAATCCGAATAATCTTAGCCGTCCAAGCAGATTAATCCGCCGTCCAATTATTATCCAGCTATCCATCTATTGCATAGCCTCTTGAAAATTCCAGCCGTCCATTTTCCACCATGCACTGCTCAAGCATTACGCAAATCCAAGTCCAGCGACTAATCAAAGCCGTCCATTCAGCACCGCTCCAGCAGTGGATCCCACGTGCAAAATCGTGTCAAGCAATCAGCTCCATCCGCCGTCCAGCGTCCAGAAATTCAGCACCGTCCAATACACATCAACCAATGGCTAGAAATTCTGCACCGTCCAAAGCTTTTTAATCACCAAATCAGGACCATCCGTATATCCTTCAGGCTGCGGAAAGCAAATCCGTCCTGAAATTTTTTTTTACCGCCTTTAGCATTGTAAAATCCAAGCCGTCCAATTGATTCCTCAATAAATCCAAGCCGTTCAAGTTAGTATTCAGCAGTATTGAAAAAATTTAACTGTCCAGATTTAGCCCAGCCATGCAGCGTCCAAAGCTATGCAATTAAATGCGCAAAAACATTCCAGCAAGCCACGTCCATTCCTTTTCACGCCATGAAATTCCGGCCGTCCAATTTTGGACGTTAGTTTCTACCTATGGTACTTGTGACGGTGGAGCATGGAAGTCGTGCACATGCGGCATGGATTTTGTGATCTACGTGTTGGATTTTGGTGATCCTAAGTATGGATTTTTATATTTCGGGTGCTTTGAACGCGAAGGTGATGTTTGTTTGGGTAGATTTTGCTTTGCTTTTGTGGATCTGATCGGTGTGCAAATCAAAGTTGTTGATTTTGGATGACGATGATTCTGATCAAGGTGGAGAGGGTGAACTTTACAAGGCTATGAATGTTCTGCATTGATGTGAGGATCTGGATGAGATCAGGTGTTGTTCTTTTTATGAGCGGTAGATAAATTGCAAAATTTTCATATAATTTCATATTAAATTCATACCTTTAAGTATAAAAATATTAATTAAATGTAGGTTTTATGTAAAATTTTATGAAAATTATATTTTCACAAAATCTTTATTTTTACTATAAAATGGGTCATTTTGCAATATTTTAAAAAATATAAAATTATGAAAATAATTACGCAAACTAAGAGGAATTAAATAAGCTAAAAAAATTAATTAACTTTGAACTATGCATTAGTCATTTAACTAGGTAAATCATACACACACACGCATGTATGATTATAGATATATTTTAAAATATAGGTACAAACCCATCCATTGTATGATTTTTAGTTAAAATGAATTAATAGCAAAGTAAAAATCACATAAAATAAAATGAAAAAAGGCAGAGAAATCTTTAGGAGCCTATTAAGACTATTTAATTAGAAATTATATATTGATAAATCCAAATAGACTTTTTGCATGTGTATGGGAGTGAACGTGCACTGTTTGAAACACCAAATCTGGTGGTCCGTCATTTATCTTCCCCAATTCCAGCCATGGCTTGACGTAGCAGCACCGAAATCGATTAGCAGCCGCAAATCAAGCCTCCAAGCGGCAGCCATTGAAAAACAACCGAAACCCACGTCATCCCTAATTGACGAGCTGACAGCCTGATGTGAGCGGTAATGGCGATCGACACCAGATCGCAGATTTTTACTCGCAAGGAAGCCTTTACCTCGCAAGCTGCTTCAAGAAGGGAGAAGCGGATCCCTCTGTTGCATTGTAACAGAAACAAGAGATCACAATCAACTGACTATTCCTTAGACCCAGTTTCCCTTTTACAGGACTCCCCTTACGATTCTAATTCCCAACCAATTGGCACAAGCAACTAGCATAATCGACCAGTCTACTTGACATGCACGTATGGCTATCCGATACACATCACAACCACCTGAACCCAGTGGCATTTTAGTAATTTTAAATTCTCTAAAATGCCACTGATTTTTAAAAATAAAAATAAATATCTAAAATACTTCAAAAATAGTAAAAATTGATATATATGTTAAATACACTTAGATTAAAACTCGTATAAATTTTTTTTTTAAAAAAATGGGTTAATGAACCCGGGTGACTGGAGCACACCTGGGTGCACAGGATGGTGATCCTTCAAAGCGGACTGCGATCCTATGTACCCGGGTGCACTTAGCTTTAGTGCACCGGGTGCATTAAATCCATTTTAATCATTTTTTATGTCTTTTGAAATTTTTTTATACAAATATTAATTTAAGTGTATTTAATATGTGTATCAATTTTTACTATTTTTTTGAGAATATTTATTTTTTATTTTTGAAAATCAGTGACATTTAAGTAATTCAAAAATTTTTTAAAAATAAAAAAATGGGTTAATGTACCTAGGTGCACAAGATCGCGAACCTTCTAAGTGGATTGCGATCCTGTATAAAAATTGATACATATGTTAAGGGACTTCCATTGTATGCTCCCGGGAGCATGTAGCATTGCATGCTCCCGAGCGCATACACTATTTTATTTATTTTTTTTGAATTTTTTTTACAATATTGTTAATTTATGTGTATTTAAAATGTGTATAAATTTTTAACATTTTGGAGTATTTTAGATATTTATTTTTATTTTTGAAAATCAGTGACATTTTAGATAATTTAAAATTACTAAAATGCCACTGATTTTCAAAAATAAAAAATAAATATTTAAAATACTCCAAAAATGGTAAAAATTAATACATAAGTTAAATACATCTAGATTAACAATCTTATAAAATAAATTTGAAAAAAAAAATTAAAAAATAGATATATGCGCCCGGGAGCATTTAAGCTCAATGCTCCCGGGAGCACAGGATCAGTCTCCTATGTTAAATACACTTAGATTAACACTTGTATAAAAAAATTTAAAAAAATAAAAAAAGTGGATTAATGCACCCGGGTGCACTCCATTCCAAGTACCGAACTTAGCGGAGCGCAATCTCCTGCAATTCCAAGTACCTAAAATACCGCTAATTTTTTAAAATAAAAAATAAATATTTAAAATATTAAAAAATGATAAAAATTTATAAAGATGTTAAATACACTTATATTAACAGTTTTATAAAAAATAATTTTTTTAAAAAAATAAGTATATGCGAAGCATGCACAGACGATCGTGATCAGACTTCGAGGCAGGGAAATGGCAGCAACAGCTGGCGTGTAGTGTAATAATACAAACCACATACTGTTGTACTAGGGCAGTGCATGCACTCTCCCCATTTTATTCAGCACGACAATAGCTACGGAGATTTCTTCTGTATTGCTGGGAGTTGGTAGCCGACCTCCTAAATAAAACTTTTCATCTAAAATTTTTGATTTTTCATAATTATTTAATTTTTAAATTATTTTTCATATCTTTTTATATAAATTATCTTATTTTTTCATTTATTTCTGTACAGATTGTTAATAAAACTAACGCATTTATTTTAACTTTATTTTTTTATTCTTCATCATTACCCATGTGGTATTACATCATTTTTTATTATTTTAATAACTTTTACGCTAAAAATTTTTTATTCAAAATTTTTATCACTTTCCAAGCACACCTAAACTTATATTTTTTGAGCAATGATGAGAAAAAATATATAATTAGGATAACTTGAGTTGTAAATATAAGCAGTAAAATTTTTTTTTAAAAAAAGCCAAAGGATAGTTGAACCAACATGACATCGTCAACGCATTCTTACATATTTTTTAGTATCAACGTAACCCCAGCAGACCACTAACTCCGTGTCAAATGCGTGACCAATTAAGTGTTTGACAATGAGGAAAAAATGTCAACTTAAAACTTTTCAATCTAAAACTTTTTACTCTCTATAATTATCATATTTTTTAATCATTTTTCACATTTTTTCATACAACTCCCTACTTTTTAATCATTTGTACATAACTACTCATACAATTAACCTATCTATTTTAACTTTATCATCTTTACTCTTCATCATTACTTCTATCATATTACATCATTTGACAACTTTTACTCTTTAAAATTTTTCATCAAAAGTTTTATCCATTACCAAACACACCTAAATTCTCTCTCTCTCCATGAACAAAAGCCATAGTAGGAATTGCATGGGGATAGGAGCAGTGGCCGGGGACTGGAACGGCCAAGTAATTGCATCAAAGAAATGGCGCGTGGAGGGGCTATCTGACCCAATAAATATGTAAGCTGTTGCAGTTTTGAAGGGTATGCTATGGGCTAAGGGCTTGGACTTCAAAAAGGTACAGATCGAAACTGATTCAGCAGTTGTGCTAAACCTTCTAAATAGGGAAGGCGCCATCAGATCTCGGGTGGGCGTGGTGATTGACAGGTCAATCAGTCTAAAGTCCTCGCTTGAGCTTTGTTCCTTTTCTCATGTTCTGAGAAGTGGGAACTGTGTGGCCCATAGGCTAGCTGAAAGAACTAAATCTATGTATATAAGTATACAACTGAAATGGAGTGGATTGATTGTTCTCGTTTTTGTATCTGTAAAGAAATTGTAAACGATTTTGGTGGCGGAATGAATGATTCTGGTAACCACCACTCATCTTATGAGAATCAGCATTTTATGGTAGACTGGGAGCGAGGGAGGTTACGATACTGTTTGCTTCAAAGAAGCCATTACACCTTGTGTCAAATGCACCCACGTGGAAAACAACCATATGATCTATTACCATGTTTGAAAACACCATGCTGTATGAAAATCAAGAGGTTCTTCCGTGTCAAATGCGTGACTGATTAAATTCTCTCCTTTTTTTTTTCCACGTACAAAAGCCATTACACCTCGTGTCAAATGCACCGACGAGGAAAACAACTATGTGCTTTACTACCATGTTTGAAAACACCATGCTGTATGAAAATCAAGAGGTGATTTCGCAATTATAGATTCATCTAAATGTCTTATTAGGCAGCTGGAAAAAAATGTTAACTGTCCGCACACTTTTCTATGAACTACCTACTTTTACTTTACCGCCATTTCTTTACCTACTGCATATTTCTATATCATTCTCTTATCCACTTCAATTTTATTTTATTTTATTTTATTACTTCTAATCATTGTTTCTATTTCTATTTGACACAGTAAGCCTTCAAAATTGAAAGCTAATCTCAACTTAGAAACCCAAGCACCAAATTTAAGAAAAATTTCTGAAATTTAATTCAAAGTCCCTTGCAAGTAATAAGAGTACCTATGAATTTATTGAGAAGACCAACAAACCTTGTGCTAACCATTCATAAGCAAGTAAAATTGTATTTTAATTTTTGTGTTTTAAGAAAAATAATAAAATACACAATTTACTATAAATAATAAATAAAATCGCGTAAAATTTAAAAGGTATGCAAATATGCTATTTTGGCTTTAGAAACACACTCAATTAGGTTTCATCCTAGTTGTCATATCCATGGACTCCAAATATACTTTTTGTTGATATGTCATAGCACTCCATAATTCTTCATAGATCAAATCCTCCATTGAAGTTGGCATGCTACTTTAATGCTTCTAGACTCTTTTACGATGATTCGCCGACTTTAAAAAGTCCTTCGTGATGACATCTATGTTACTATTATATTACATCACTCCCCTACATTAAAAATTTTAGCTCAATTCTTCCTTCAAGTTTTTCACAAATGTCAAAAGCTTTCAAAGTGTAACCCTTTAATCTTTTCTTATATTTATAACTAACCTAATTTGCTTCATCTCATTACAAAAATTCTCTAGCTAACTTTATAGTTATTTTTAGGATGTTTGAGAATTGAAAGTGTAAATTCATAATTATTTAGAAAGGTTAGTTTTGTCGAAGTAAGCATGTAACAGGTTCATGAAATAAGAGTTGTCTTAATTCTAATCCTAACTTTTTGTAAAATTTAAATTCTAAATCTAGTCTTATTTGTAAAATTAAAATTTTTATTTTATTTATGTAAAATCATATTTAGTGCTGTTTGTGAATGTGAAATAGGAAAAAATTGTGAGATGTGGTGCAAATGAAAAAAGAAATATTTTGAGAATTGTGTGATTGATAGGAAATGGTAGGGATAAATTGGAATACATAGGTAAGATGAGGGTAGTTTGTAGGAAAAATAATTGAAATGTAGGGTTAAAAGTGAAAATATATGGTTATTATTCGATAAACAATTGTTCTCAAAATACATAATACCACCATTTACCATCCCATACCTCAATTGCCAAATGCCAAATGTACCATTAAATTAAAGTTCAGATTGAAATTCAAACTAATAAAGTTTCTTTTGTATTAAGAGCGACAAGTTTGAAATTTCATGTAATATAAATTCATGAGTTACTTAAATGAAATGATAATATATAGCCCAATTAAATTTTAAGAATATACTAATATCATGTATTCTAATAAAAAAAACTTATCTTTTTTAAAAAGATAAAATAACAAAACCAACAAATATAGATGTAAATGAAAATGATATAATTTTCCTATAATATAATTTAACCATGACAAACATGCTCGCAACATAAAAAATATATATATAAAGAATTATTTAAGTTTTATATATAGTATTCTATTATTACATATAAATAAGGAAATCGAGTTGAGGTTTTTTTAAACCTTCATCCTAACCTTATTTATATAAATTTCTACTTTAAAAAAAATCTCAAATAATAATTTTTTCTCAGATTGAGACTCAACCTATTCCAAATTGCACCCTTTTGGATCTCCATGGTTACTCCAAAGTTTAGCCTTTTAATCTTTTATTCTCTTAAATAATTGAGTTTCTTCCTATTAGAATATGCCTACCTAGCTTTGGTATTGGGCTACAGGTGTATTTAGGATGTTTGAGAAGATTTTACCTAAATATGTAAATTGCTAATTATCAAAAAGGGGGTGCGCATGGCATCCCACAGTTCATTTGTGCGGAGGGCATCTAAAGCATCAATTCAAATTGACACATGCGTGAGGAAAAAGGCAACACATGTGAAACTGGAGTTCGTAGAAGTGATTTCATAAAACTCCTTCCATTTTTATATAAAATTTAAGAAGTTAATAATTGATGCAAAATTTAATCCATTCATTACATTTAAAAATTATTTGTTTAGTTAGGATACTAACTTTTATCCAAATCCAATACGTGCATAAACTAAATTTGTTAAAAAATAAGTACATTTATGTGTAAATTAAGAAAAATAATTAAATTCATTCACATATATATTAGAATATAGCAATACTTTATAGAACTATTTATCCACATATTAGTGATGTTTTAAATAGTTTAAATGCCAAAAAACTACTTAAAAATTGATATTTTGAATTAAATTATTTTATTACATTGATTTTACAAGTTTATAGGTGAAATGTAAGATTACGAATCTCACAAAGAGTCTGTTAGAGAGTTGAGAAGAGCTCAAAAGGTACTTATAGAGGGTCTAAAAAGGTTCTCAGTGAATCAAGATGCTTTGAGGGTACAGGACAAGTCCCAAAGGGGGTGAGATGAATCAAAAGGGGACATGAGACGAACCCCTAAAGATTTTGTTAGAGGGTTGGAACGTAATGAAAGATTAGATAGAGGGATGGGAGTTATAGAATGAGTAGAAGTCTAGTCCAGATAGAGTCCTCGTAGAGGTAAGAGAAATGATCTCCTATTTATAGTAACTGTGACACCCCACCCTTTTGAGGTGTCATGAATAAGGTCTACTATGTTCATATTGAGAATAAAATCCCCTAAGATGGAAATAAATACCAAAATACAAAATCATAAAACTTTTAACTATTATATATAAAGTTTGCTCATTATAGAGTTATTATACATATTTAGTGTCTATAATCAAAACAAGTAAGCATTTTAAGATAATTTCAATAAAAAGCTAAACTTTATTGTCCATTGCTCTACTAGTTTCGCCTTTTTCCTATATTGATGAAGGCTTTAATTTATCATTGTATCCCTATGTTCTCACTGAAAATAAAACTATGTGAGCTGAAAGCTTTATAAGTAAACATATATTTTTAGAAAATTCATTTTGCAATCACTTTGATTTTTCAAAAATAAACACAACATCCGTATTTTCTTTTATGCACAAAAACTTTAATTAATAAAAATTTAAACATCTTTATACATGTGCATACATATGTCAATTCTCAATCATGTATTCACACTGTGGGTATTACCATCTGCTTGTGCTCGCATACAGCCGTGCTACACATTCGTGAGTTAATTCATCTTCTTTAGTAGTCCTGAGATTGCTACCTAGGTACTACCATACTACTTTACTCACTGGCGGCAAACCCAATATGCAATTATGCATCATACTCATGCACTGTGATTAATGCACCACTTAAATTCACTACTTAAAATGATTTTGAAATAATAATGCTCATATTTGAATAAACTAACTTGAAAGAAATTTGTATTTAAATAAATAATCATATTTCATAGCAAATCACATTATTCACATAATATTTTCAAAGTCATGCTTTGGTAAAAATTTACTTACCTTTAAGTAAACTTTAAAATTCCTCTTTTCCTATTTCTTGTAGTAGTCTCAAGTCTCTTTCCTTAATTTTCATCACAATATGTTCATTATTTCACTCTAGTTTTCATAAATATTATTTAAAATTTCATTTATGACTTTTCCAAAATGTCTCATAATTTTAATCGATCAAAATTCTATTTTCTCATATTTATTCTTATATTATTCCATTTTTGAACAAATTTAATCTTATATATAAAAATAAATTTGGACTTATACTTCTTTAAATACTTACTTTAAATTTTTCATAGTTTTGTAATTTTTTGCATTCATTTTTATAGCATCAAATCCAGCCCAACTTCCACCCCACCAGCAGTAGCCACCGACGGCCAACTGCCGGCACTGGCGAAACATTGTATGTTCGATTAAAGTGGGAAGTGCCCACGTTTGTAGCTCAATTTCCTTGATTATGGGAGAGATTCAAAGATATAGTTAGAGAATGTCGTGAGGTAGAGGCTTGTGAACCGGTCTTTAAGTTTATGTATTGTGCCACGTGTAAGGTGCAAATTCTTTATATATTTTCCCATTCATATATCCCTACACAAGCTAGAATTGAGTTACAAATGTAGGCACACTTCCACTCTAATCAAACATACAATGTTACTATAAATAGGAAATTATTTCTTTCACCTTCAAGAGAACTCTATTTGGATTGGATGAGTCCTCATTCTTGCCTAGATTATGGAAGAGATTCTAAGGGTATAGTTAGAGAACGTGGCGAGATGGAGGCTTGTGAACCGGTCTTTGAGTTTATGAATTATGTCACATGTAACGTGTAGATTCTTTGTATATTTTTCCATTCATCAATCCCTACACAAGCCATAATTGAGTTACAAACGTAGGCACACTCCCACTCTAACTGGACATCCAATGTTACAATAAAGAGGAGATTATTTCTCCTGCCTCCAAGAGAACTCTATCGAGACTAGACTCTACTCATTCTACTTCTCTCACCCCTCTATTTAATCTTTTATAGCATTCCGACCCTTGTGACGAAACCCTCAAGGGCTCATCTCACATCCCTTTGATTCATCTCACCTTTTCCGAAAGTTATCCCAGACCCTCTAAAACACATCTTGATTCACTAGGAATCTTTAGTACTGTTTGAGTCTACCTTAACCCTCTGATAGACCTTCTATGAAATTCACAATCTTGTATTGGGGTAGGCGCGCAAGTACTTCAGCAGGTGATGCAGAGCTGGTGTAGTTGTAAAAAATGACCTCGGAGATTACAACCCTCCATTTGCAAATGGGAAAATTGGAAACTAAAAAGGTGAATATTGTCAAGTGGGCATTTAGAAGGGGCTACAATAGTTATGCTACTTGCATGCTCGAAATTAATCCTGAATTCGACATGGAAGCACTTGCAGGAGTGCCTATGAGTGATGATGAAGCCATAGAGAATGACAATGGAGGGGAAGAGGATGAGTTAGCCAAGCAAGATTAAAGCTTTTTTAGGGGGATGGATGTGAAGCAATGAATTTGGGTATTTTTGTGAATTTAAGTTAGGGATAGGATGTTGATTGATATTAGTAATATTTTAATTTTTGACATAATTTAGTTGTGAAAAATACAAAAAGTTATCTCTTTTTTTATTTGAGGGCTGCAAAAGGTTCTTCTGTTTAGGGAGACAACAAAAGGTCCTATTGATAGAAGGGTTGAAAAGGGTACTTATATTTAGGGGGACGGTAGAGTGTCCCTTTGATATAAGGACCATAAAGGGTCCTTGTATTTAGGGGAATGGTAGAAGATATCTTTGATAGAATAGCCAAAAAGGGTCCTTACATTTAAGGGGATGGCAGAGGGTCCCTTTGATAGAAGAGTCCCAACCCATAGGAAGCACTTCCCTTGGGTAAAAAAAAGGAAGCTGGGCATTTTGGTAATTTTACAGCGAGAGTATAATAACTTAAAAACGTGAGTATGTTTGTTTTTTTGATAAAATTTGTATTATATATATACAAAATCTCAATCTATTCCATTCATTTGCTAGATGAAATATTAAAATGTATGTGGACATAATTTCTCATCATTTGAAAATTTCTAAAAAATTTTTTGTACAAAATTTTTTTTTTTAAAAAGATTTCATTATAATTAGTAAAGTTAGAAAATATAAATTTTATTAGAAGTTATTTCATATTATTTAAAGTTAATGTAATCATGGTACTCTCAAAAATAACAAGTTCTTTTATTTTTCTCGAATTTTTGAAAATTTATTAATATTTTATTATTTTCTGAATAAAATCGGATCTAACGGCATCTAACAGCATCTAACGGCATCTAACAGCATATAACAGCATCTAATAGCATCTAACAGCATCTAACAGCATCTAACAGCATCTAATTTTTAAAATTAATAAGTTAATCCTAATTTAACACCTGTAATATAATCCTAGGTCCCTTATAATGTCATTTAGACCATAAATTCAGAATTTGAAACTCATATTATATGATTTAATAAAATCATCATAATCTAACAGCGTCTAACAGCGTCTAACAGCATCTAACAGCGTCTAACAGCGTCTAATAGCATCTAACAGCGTCTAACAGCATCTAACAGCATCTAACAGCATCTAATTTTTGAAATTAATAAGTTAATCATAATTTAACACCTGTAATATGATCCTAGGCCCCTTATAAGGTCATTTAGACCTTAATTTCTGAATTTGAAACCCAGTTAATATGATTTAAAGAAATCCAACTTAATCTAACAGCGTCTAACGGCATCTAACGGCATCTAACGGCATCTAACGGCATCTAACAGCATCTAACGGAATCTAACAGCATCTAACGGCATCTAACAGCATCTAACAGCATCTAATTTTTGAAATTAATAAGTTAATCCTAATTAAACACCTGTAAGATGATCCTAGGCCCCTTATAAGGTCATTTAGATCTTAATTACGGAATTTGAAACCCAGTTAATATGATTTAAAGAAATCCAACTTAATCTAACAGCGTCTAATGGCATCTAACGACATCTAACCGCATCTAACGGAATCTAACAGCATCTAACGCATCTAACAGCATCTAACAGCATCTAACGGAATCTAACAGCATCTAACCGCATCTAACAGCATCTAATTTTTGAAATTAATAAGTTAATCCTAATTTAACACCTGTAATATGATTCTAGGCCCCTTATAAGGTCATTTAGACCTTAATTACGGAATTTTAAACCCATATAATATGATTTAAAGAAATCCAACTTAATCTAACAGCGTCTAATGGCATCTAACAACATCTAACGGCATCTAACAGCATCTAACAACATCTAACGACATCTAACAGCATCTAACAGCATCTAATTTTTGAAATTAATAAGTTAATCCTAATTTAACACCTGTAATATGATCGTAGGCCCCTTATAAGGTCATTTAGACCTTAATTTCTGAATTTGAAACCCAGTTAATATGATTTAAAGAAATCCAACTTAATCTAACAGCGTCTAACGGCATCTAATGACATCTAACAGCATCTAACAGCATCTAACGGAATCTAATGGCATCTAACAGCATCTAACAGCATCTAACTGCATCTAACAGCATCTAACAGCATCTAATTTTTGAAATTAATAAGTTAATCCTAATTTAACACCTGTAATATGATCGTAGGCCCCTTATAAGGTCATTTAGACCTTAATTTCTGAATTTGAAACCCAGTTAATATGATTTAAAGAAATTCAACTTAATCTAACAGCGTCTAACGGCATCTAACGGCATCTAACAGCATCTAACAGCATCTAACGGAATCTAACAGCATCTAACCGCATCTAACATCATCTAACAGCATCTAACATCATCTAATTTTTGAAATTAATAAGTTAATCGTAATTTAACACCTCTAATATAATCTTAAGGCCCTTATAAGATCATATATGTCTTCAAAACCAAATTTGGAACCCAAATAAATATATTAAATTATAATTAAAAATATTAACTCCACTTGATTTAATGAAATAAAAATTTATATAAAGAAATAAAATAGTAATAAATATTATATATATTTTGGATGCCCGCAGGACACATGATTATTTTTGTAAAAAAAAATATTCATTTGTTAAGGCCCATAGGACATTTATATATTTTAAAAAAATAATACATTTATTTTTGGAGGCCCGTGGGACACATTTATATTTTTATAAAATATTATATTGAATTTTGGACGCCCGCGGGACACGTATATATTTTTATAAAAATAAAATATTTATTTTTGGAGGGCCGTGGGACATTTATATATTTTATAAAAACATTACATTCATTTTTGGAGGCCCGCGGTACACGTATATATTTTTATAAAAACAAAATACTCATTTTTTGAAGCCCGTGGGACATTTATACATTTTTAAAAAATAATATATTCATTTTTGGACGCCCGCGGGACACGTAGATATTTTTATAAAACATTATATTCATTTTTGGACGCCCACGGGACACGTATATATTTTTATAAAAACAAAATACTCATTTTTTGAGGCCCGTGGGACATTTATACATTTTAAAAAAATAATATATTCATTTTTGGACGCCCGCGGGACACGTAGATATTTTTATAAAATATTATATTCATTTTTGGACGCCCACGGGACACGTATATATTTTTATAAAAATAAAATACTCATTTTTTGAGGCCCGTGGGACATTTATACATTTTAAAAAAATAATATATTCATTTTTGGACGCCCGCGGGACACGTAGATATTTTTATAAAACATTATACTCATTTTTGGACGCCCGTGGGACACGTATATATTTTTATAAAAACAAAATACTCATTTTTTGAGGCCCGTGGGACATTTATACATTTTAAAAAAATAATATGTTCATTTTTGGACGCCCGCGGGACACGTAGATATTTTTATAAAACATTATACTCATTTTTGGACGCCCGCGGGACACGTATATATTTTTATAAAAACAAAATACTCATTTTTTGAGGCCCGTGGGACATTTATACATTTTAAAAAAATAATATATTCATTTTTGGACGCCCGCGGGACACGTAGATATTTTTATAAAATATTATACTCATTTTTGGACGCCCGCGGGACACGTATATATTTTTATAAAAACAAAATACTCATTTTTTGAGGCCCGTGGGACATTTATACATTTTAAAAAAATAATATGTTCATTTTTGGACGCCCGCGGGACACGTAGATATTTTTATAAAACATTATACTCATTTTTTGACGCCCACGGGACACGTATATATTTTTATAAAAACAAAATACTCATTTTTTGAGGCCCGTGGGACATTTATACATTTTAAAAAATTAATATGTTCATTTTTGGACGCCCGCGGGACACGTAGATATTTTTATAAAACATTATACTCATTTTTGGACGCCCGCGGGACACGTATATATTTTTATAAAAACAAAATACTCATTTTTTGAGGCCCGTGGGACATTTATACATTTTAAAAAAATAATATGTTCATTTTTGGACGCCCGCGGGACACGTAGATATTTTTATAAAACATTATACTCATTTTTGGACGCCCACGGGACACGTATATATTTTTATAAAAACAAAATACTCATTTTTTGAGGCCCGTGGGACATTTATACATTTTAAAAAAATAATATGTTCATTTTTGGACGCCCGCGGGACACGTAGATATTTTTATAAAACATTATACTCATTTTTGGACGCCCGCGGGACACGTATATATTTTTATAAAAACAAAATACTCATTTTTTGAGGCCCGTGGGACATTTATACATTTTAAAAAAATAATATGTTCATTTTTGGACGCCCGCGGGACACGTAGATATTTTTATAAAACATTATACTCATTTTTGGACGCCCGCGGGACACGTATATATTTTTATAAAAACAAAATACTCATTTTTTGATGCCCGTGGGACATTTATACATTTTAAAAAAATAATATGTTCATTTTTGGACGCACGCGGGACACGTAGATATTTTTATAAAACATTATACTCATTTTTGGACGCCCACGGGACACGTATATATTTTTATAAAAACAAAATACTCATTTTTTGAGGCCCGTGGGACATTTATACATTTTAAAAAAATAATATGTTCATTTTTGGACGCCCGCGGGACACGTAGATATTTTTATAAAACATTATACTCATTTTTGGACGCCCGCGGGACACGTATATATTTTTATAAAAACAAAATACTCATTTTTTGAGGCCCGTGGGACATTTATACATTTTAAAAAAATAATATGTTCATTTTTGGACGCCCGCGGGACACGTAGATATTTTTATAAAACATTATACTCATTTTTGGACGCCCGCGGGACACGTATATATTTTTATAAAAACAAAATACTCATTTTTTGAGGCCCGTGGGACATTTATACATTTTAAAAAAATAATATGTTCATTTTTGGACGCCCGCGGGACACGTAGATATTTTTATAAAACATTATACTCATTTTTGGACGCCCGCGGGACACGTATATATTTTTATAAAAACAAAATACTCATTTTTTGAGGCCCGTGGGACATTTATACATTTTAAAAAAATAATATATTCATTTTTGGACGCCCGCGGGACACGTAGATATTTTTATAAAATATTATACTCATTTTTGGACGCCCGCGGGACACGTATATATTTTTATAAAAACAAAATACTCATTTTTTGAGGCCCGTGGGACATTTATACATTTTAAAAAAATAATATGTTCATTTTTGGACGCCCGCGGGACACGTAGATATTTTTATAAAACATTATACTCATTTTTTGACGCCCACGGGACACGTATATATTTTTATAAAAACAAAATACTCATTTTTTGAGGCCCGTGGGACATTTATACATTTTAAAAAATTAATATGTTCATTTTTGGACGCCCGCGGGACACGTAGATATTTTTATAAAACATTATACTCATTTTTGGACGCCCGCGGGACACGTATATATTTTTATAAAAACAAAATACTCATTTTTTGAGGCCCGTGGGACATTTATACATTTTAAAAAAATAATATGTTCATTTTTGGACGCCCGCGGGACACGTAGATATTTTTATAAAATATTATACTCATTTTTGGACGCCCGCGGGACACGTATATATTTTTATAAAAACAAAATACTCATTTTTTGAGGCACGTGGGATTTATACATTTTAAAAAAATAATATATTCATTTTTGGACGCCCGCGGGACACGTAGATATTTTTATAAAACATTATACTCATTTTTGGACGCCCGCGGGACACGTATATATTTTTATAAAAACAAAATACTCATGATTGTTTGGACCCCGCGGGCACATATAGAAATTAAAATTGTCATTTTTTAATGCCCGCGGGAGGCATATACATATTTTAGAAAATAAAATATGAGATTTTTTATGGCCCGCGGGACACATATAATAATAAAATTTGTCCAAATTATATAATAATGTTATTACAGTTTATATTACAAAGAATATAATAATTGTAATTTTCGGTTACCATTATCTATTAAATTAAACTAGTAATACAAATTTATTTACTCCAAATGAACTCAATGTGGACAAATAATCTTATTAAAATTTTCGTTGAATTTAAAATTGAAACAAAATTTTATGTTATATAACACCTCTAAAAATGACCAAATTAGCTAATTAATGCCGAAAATACACAAATCAGAAAAGGCCAAAAATTTACATTAAACGGTTATTAAAAAAATATGATTAATTCACAAAAACAAAGCTGGCATGCCTATGGAGGGATCTATCGAAACAGATTAAATTTGGATTTTCAAATTACAGAGTTTCATGAAAAATTGTACGAATTACATAAGTTTACAAATCTAATCGAATATTTAATAAAATAGCCCAATAAATTAAATTAACTTAATTGGCATGCCCACTTAGACATTTAAAAGAACAGATCCGGGAGATGTATGCATATCATAAAATTTTCAAATGATTTTAGAATGGTGCATTATATCAACTGGTATGAAAACTTTTAAAAATGCCTAGTAAATGTCTCTGTACCGGTGTGACGTGATGCCGTCCGGTGTTTACCAATCTTGCCGCCGATATTAAATCGTCCGTCCTATTTACAGCTGAGCAGATCAACTGATGTTGCGGGTGAGATTGATGGCATAGTAGTGCATTGGTATGTGCGAACTCCAAATCTCAACAAATATGCTAACTCTGTTCCGTATTCTTCTTCTTCGTTGCGGAATATCCAGGAAGAACCATCTGACCACAGATTCTTCTGCTTTCCACGGGCTGATTTCTGCTGCACTTTCTTCCTAGCGGTAGCTACAATGTCACGTCCCGAGCGTCCATCCAGTTCATCAGCAACGTGGACGACAGATTTTCCTGACGAGGTATGCTTTTAAATTTTCTTAGAATAGTCATTCCGAGATGCTTGTCCGGTTGCTAAAAAATCAACTGTAAGAATTTGACGACGGTTAGTTTATCTGTGAATGCGACATTTTGTTGGATTTTATTAATCGTTTATGGCATGCTCATTAAACATATGTTGTTATGCTGTTAGATGGAACAGAGTTGTATTACCATGCAGTCTAATACCACCAGTTTATTTAAGCTTGAAAAACACCGTTTGATAAAATTATATATACATATTTATATATCTGTGAAATTAATTAAGATGAATTTATTTTATTGGGATAATTAATATTGATAATTATTTTTATCTTTATTTTTATCATAAAATGACATGTTTTACGTATATTTGATATTATATACCCGTCTTGAGAATGTTTTCATTATAACTGTAATGGGAACAATGGTTGAGTAAATGATCTTAACATTCCAATAAAGTGCCTTTTTTCAGCACCGTTATTCTATTTATTTTATTTTTTAACCAATTTTTACTTGATGTGGAAATCCTTATGATATTATCTTACCATCTTCAATTTTTTGTTACAGGACATTGAAATAATGGTGCGAGCACATGTTGAGCATGTCCAACAGAATATCCGCCGAGTTGCGGTGAGAGAAAGAGTTATAGAATATTTCCTGCGTGATAAGGTTTGATTTGTCTAATCTTTGAGTCATATGATAGGATCTCGAGGATCGGGTGAGAAACCTGCAACGTTCAAATGTTATGCGATTACCCTCTACCAAAAACATCCCTCCCGTTAATGCGGAAACAGGAATGCCTTCGGTTGTCATGCATTTGGACGATACATTTCAAATGGTCTATGCGTGGGACTTGAACGATTGTCGGCAGAAGCCTCCAATCATATATGCTTGGCTTAGTCGGAGGACATCTTCGCTTTCAACTTTGATGTACAAAGGAAAGGCATGTACTTTAAAATTATATTCCATGTAATACTTGAATAAAAAATTTAGGTAACCACAAAGTCGCTATTACTAACATTTTGCAGGACCCAAACGATTTTAGACATCGCTCTCAGATTGCAATGAACCTATCCCATGTGCCGGTAGAGAAGATGCTACTACTTGAGTGGGTATTGGGAGACCCCGGATTGCATGCTGAGTACGTATTCATGTTTGATTACGCATGCAGTGTTGGTTCCTTTTTCCCACTCCTTCATTTCCCTATTTTCACTTCCACTAGCAACTTAATTTGTATCATTTTTAAAAATACAGAACGAGGGTTTTCAAGCTACAAATGACTCAGGTTACTCAGAAAGATATGACATGTTTTGCCAATAGTGGTAATATCAATTCCAGTGTAAGTTACTCATTTCATTGCCATAGACCGCTGTTACAATATTTCAGTTTGTTAATTGCGTGTTATTTAATACAAAAAAATTTTACGTGTATCTGTATTCATTTTTATGGTGTCAGATTGTTGATGCATATACTATGCTACTAAATATCCATCAACGAGAGGAAATATCTGGTGTACGACGTCATTATTTCTCATCATTTGTGGGGGTAAGTAATTCAACCTGGAAAGTTCATGTACCATAGTTAATAGTTGACACTATTAAATAACATCACTTTTCCGTTCCCTTCCTATCCAGAGGAGATTGTTAACAGGAAAGTAAGACGACATTGATGTCGAATGGTCAATTGATATGCTTCAATATTGTGTCCATGATGCAGAATGGGTACATGAATACTCACTAAAAACTCAAATGATTTGACCGTTTTTTTATACAGCTTCGTGGATTGATTGTGCTAATGTCCTTTGAAACAGTTGTTTTTGCCAATTCAATATCATGATGGAACTTGGATTGCATACGCAATAGATATGTTGCTTTGCGAAATACACTATATTGATGTCGTTGAAGCGGATAGGCAAATCAGGCTTACAGCTACTTACCAACGACTGGTAAGTCTTATGGATGGGTCGCCTGGTTTAGCAACTACATATCTTCCAACTCATTTTCTGATTGATCTGCACTGTACAGCTTAGTATGTTGAAAAAAATGTTCAACGTGTACAATGAAATCCGAGATGCTTATACATTCCAGGTCATGCACGATACAGTTGATATCATAAGTACAAGGTAAGACACAAATGAAATATAAATTTCCATATTGAAGTTTCATCACTTAATGATGTAAATGTCTTTGTAAATTGTAGAGACGACTCCGAAGTCAATATTGTCACCATTATAGAGCATTACACCGGGCCACGATCTGTTAAGTTCAATAAGGTATTTCTACAACTTTGCTTAACTAAAATAGTACATAAGTTTACAAATTTATAGGGGAATAAATAATGTTAGGCGATATATAAATATCTTTTATGCCATTTTGTAACACAGATTATCACTGGAAGCTATAAGAAGCTTATAGCATGCACGCTTCTCACCGATAGGTTTAATATGCTGGCAGAAGACAATTACAATCATGCAACTCACTGGTTTAACACAGACCTGCAGATGAAGAAATGAGTTAGTTAAACCCTTATTGTACCTGGATTAAGTAACATGTTATGTTTTTGGAAAAGCTTGTGTGAGTATGTGTGTGTTACTTGCTTTCCGTTTAAAACCATACATAACTTTTCTGTCTCCATTTTTCACATCCGAGCTTGAGGTAAGATGTGCTATGCGGATTATATAACATACATGAATATAAGTCACACTATGATATCTTAATTTCGAACTCCATTTCATTTGAACAAATACATAATATTCATGGCATTTACATCTTTGGGGTCATCTACAAAAAATACTACATGACCATGACCGAATCAACTACAGATGAATAGCACATGGATAGATGTGCCCAAAAGAGATGAAAATAACTGTAATTTCAGGTAGAACGATTCATTTAGTCATGTACAATGCTAACAAATCAGACTTGCTGAATAGTTGTGTCGAATAAGGCCTTTCGTTGTATGGACTTAGAATTATCATTCAAATGATGGTTAAGCATAAACGATGCAAACTGGAGACGCCATGAGTCAATCTGTCCCTGCGCTCAATATGGTCATTATAGTAATTAGAACCAGAAAAATGTTACTAATGGTTCACAACACAAGAACTAGAGTCGTACAGATTTATATTTCGGAGTCTTCTCAGGTATAAATGAGAACATATTGCACAACATATGCACACCGCAGTCAACCCTGTCATTGAAATCCAATCATAAATGGTGACTGCAGATAGAAACATTTAACACTATCATATGGACTATAGTTTAACTATCACCATACCCGTTAGTTTGTTGTGGCAATCCGCTTGCATGCCTAACATTCCACGATTTAACTGCCTTCGTCTCACCGATATAGTGATAATAATCCTCTATCGCGGGTGCCTGAATGTGTTCAAATAGAGTATACTCTTAGAACATAGTAAGCAATTGTCACAAAATAAGGTTGTCGTGATTGCAATATACTTACCACTTCATTCTTAATAACTCTTGTCCCAAATTCTCCACCCGTTGACATTGAATCTAACAAAAAAATCTCTTCGCACACCGTGTCAATGGCACAAGCAAACCAATGATCTCCTCTGCATATTGGTACAAAAACCTGCAGTAATGTGGATAACATGTCATTAGAAAACACTATTAAGCGTACAGAAACAGGGTCGCACAATCACACAAGTGGTAGAACACAAACTTTACCATTCCTGCATCTCCCACATGACATTTTATCCGCTCGGGATCATATATATAATTGGGAGCAACTGGATCACGCATGAGATATAGCTGCATATCACATATAAGAACATTGGAATTATTTATACAAGCAAGCAATGAGAATTCATTTAATGACTTTCCTCATTATCATAAAAAACTTACAGAGAATATAGAGTCAAAGTAAAATCTAATCACGCCAGTCGTTGTTTGAAGTTGTTGCATGTTGTATAACATTGTTAGTGTGTCAACAATCTGCATGCACATTCAAAAGATGATAAGTGCAATCCTATTGTGTCAGATCGTGTCAATGTTGAACCAGCATATCCAACTCATGACTTACGGGCGCCTGCACTCTCTCTCCTGGAGCAAGCGACAAGAACATTTCCCTCGTTAAGGTCATGCCTTCGCATTGGAACAAAATTTCACTGCAAAACACAAATAAACATACAAGTCATGACACACCTCAACATATGGAATACACTATAATATCTACCTATGTAAAATCAAAAGGGAGATAGCCTTATAGAAACAATTGTGGTTAGTCAACTCACTCTTTCGGTAGGGATCTATCAAATGCAAATCTGACGAATGCGTCTTCAATGTCTGTCAATCGCCTGAGGTCAAATTTGACATCTTGACGATTCCAACATTTTACTGAATTCTATGAAATGCAAGAGAAATATTCACAAGTATACTTTCACTTAAAACCTCGTCCACTGACACAGTAATTGATCATAACATAAATGAATCTGATCCAACAAGCACCGTAACACAATAATTATATAGCATGCAAGTTCATGGTGCATCCATGGAAAACAATAAATGAATAAAAAGGCTAGAAAATCTATTTCCCAACCGCTCTAGCTTCAGAAGCAGCCACCGACATTCGAGTATGCCGTCTAAGTGCAATTTGCTTCCCCCTCCTAGATGTTGTTTCATAAGGTGACTTCAGCACTCTCGAGGTCTTTATATTACGGCTCCCTCGCCTAACCGTAGCAGCCATGTCTGCAGGTTCCACAATATCCGTATCTGCATCATCAGGAATAGTGGTATCTTTCTGAAGACCTCCGCTCGATCTTATAGGGGGCAGGCTCCCTTGTACATTTGCTGAAACCAGCTCAGGTCCTTCTGCACCAACCTATTATTCGAATTTTGAAATTTCGTTGGCGTTCGATACTTCTAACATGTAGTTAAATAATTATTGAAGTGAGGAAACAACTAGCAATTACCGTTAAATCTGTGATGGTCCCATGGGTCGCGCCATGCATCTCCTTGTGTTCCAATTTCTGGACTGTTCTCTCGAGTGCCTAGTCAAATATTCAGTTCATCCTATTATCAGTCAAGTAAGTGGTTGAAACTATTCAAAATTTTGAGGAAGTATGGAGAAATATCATCACCTGAATTTGTGATTCTAATGATTTAATCACAAATCGCGACTCTGCCAGCATCTGTCTTAATTCCTGGAAAAAAGAGAAACACATGGTAGGTGGGATCAAAGGTTGCCGTGCTTTGTATGGTAAGACTAATATTAGCATGTATAGTAGCAGATGAGCCACATTACCGTCAACTCAGCCTTTTGTGCATTGTTCTCCTTGAATAACTGTTCGAAATCAGGAGGAGTGCTTCGAATAACTCCTTGGCCACGTGGGCTACATTGGACATCCGCATCTGCATTGTTCATATTTGTGGGACATGAGATCGTAGTGTGACCGCCATCGCTGCGATGTACGACTTCCCATGTTGGCCCATTGCATATCTGCTCTACATCTTCATAGATCCTCTCTTGTACCTGCGATGCAATGTAATCAACATTAGACAAGATGTGGTCAGCCGTAAATTAAATAGTATTGAGCCATTTTACCTGCGTCTGTTCATTGCCCGTCTTGCCCCACATACCATCCAATCTCAGGCAGGCTTGTGGCGTCCAGTTTTTTATGAGCGGTACACTGAGATGCATCTTAGAGAGGTCAAGGACACTACTTTGCAAGTGTTCCAGAAACCTGTTGGAAACAATGTTTAAAACAATAAAAGTTGACCAAATCTTGAGTTTTGATGATTAACAAGAACTAATTTTGAGTATATAAAAGATACTAATATGATTGCTAAATGTTTAAGGAAAGCAAAGAGGTCAAGTCGATCTCCAAGTCGACTTGGACTTCGACTTGGGTGAAGTCGATCCCAAAGTCGACTCAAATATCGACTTGAGAATGAATCCCAAAAAGGCAACAGGTGAAGTCGCAGGTCAAGTCGACTCCACTTGCGACTTGGGAAGTCAAGTCGCAGACGAAGTCGACTCCAGCATCGACTTGGAGTATCCAGAGCTGAAAAGTGGAAACGAACATAACGAAGTCGCAAACGAAGTCGACTCCAGGTGCGACTTGGGTGAAGTCGCAGGCCAGGTCGACTCCATCCACGACTTGAGAAGTTCAAACTTTCAAAGATGCAGTTTTCAACATATTCAAGAGGATTTATCACTCAAGTCCAAGGAATCAAGATGAAAAACAAATGAGTCAAATTCAAAGTCAAGAATCATGTTCTACATTCAAATTAAGTCTATCAAGCTCAAAGCAAATCTTCAAGCTAGCTTCCAAATGGAGTAATACCCAAGTCATAAAGACCAAGTGAGTCCAAAGCAAAGCAAGGAACATACATATATTGTGCAAGGACTCAAAGCTTTCAAATGGTTTGCAAGATTCAAGACATTTCAAGAAGATCAAGGCATTTTTGCAATAGACCAAGCCAAGTCGCAACCCAAGTCGACTTCAGGATCGACTTGAGTTAAAGTCTGAAAGCCAAGTCGACCCAAGTCTCAGACTTGAGTTTCTGAAGAACCCAAGTCGCAGGCCAAGTCGACTCCATGTACGACTTGGAAGCCAAGTCGCAGGCCAAGTCGACTTCATCTTCGACTTGGAGTATAACGGTCAAATTTTCGAACGTTGGAGTTCATTTATTGCGCACCAACCACCTCCATAACGTTCATATTTTCTTCCCTCTATAAAAGGACCCTCAAATGAACGTGAGAAAAAAAAACAAGAGAACACAAGACACTACGTTAAAGTTCAAAGAGAGAAAAGAAGTACAAGAAAGGTTTCCTATTTTCTTTTCTCCATTATTGAGTGGTCCGTATAAATTCTAAGGAAGAAGAAAGCTTCAAGTTGCTAGCGCCTTCAACAATATTCATCCACAGCTGCTTCCACAACTTCTTCCTCGAGCTAAATCTGCCTACACAAATCTGTAAAGTGTAGTTTCATTTATTTCATTGTCTTGTTGTATAAATCTTGATTTAGCTTGGGTAGCTAAGATCAAGTATATGCAAAGTAGGGTGTGATTGGAGTGAGACTCATCACCTACTTTTGCATGTGAGTTGTTTATGCCCCCTAGAGCTAGAATCTAGAAGAGAGCAAGTTGCTCTAGTTGTTTATGCCCCCTAGAGCTAGAATCTAGAAGAGAGTAAGTGGCTCTAGTTGTATATGCCCCCTAGAGCTAGAATCTAGAAGAGAGCAGAGACTCTAAGTGTATTCGTGGAATACATAGTGGAACCCAAGTCACAACAGAGTGTGAGCTTGGAAGAGTGGAGTAGGGAAGGTTTGCCCTAACCACTATAAATCTTGTGTTATATTTCTTTTTACTGTTTTATCTTTATTGCTCTCTAGCTCTTTTCAAAAGGGGATTAATTACTCAAGGGGTTAAGTCTTTATTTACCAAAGATTTTTTAAAGAACCCAATTCACCCCTCCCCTCTTAGGTTTTGCCACTAACTCGGGACCAACAAGTGGTATCAGAGCAGGTCTTTGAGTTTACCAAAGAGATCTTATTGATATGGCATCCCAATCTACTTCCGTTCCCGCCTTTGCTGAAGGCCAATCCTTTACAAGGCCACCGTTGTTTGACGGGAACAATTTTGGATACTGGAAGCTTCGTATGAAGCAACTCATCATGGCTACCGACATGGACTCTTGGATTGCTATCCAAGATGGAGTAACCTTGCCTACCGATGAAAGAGCTTCCAAATGGACCGATGAGGAAGTAAGAATTATTAAGAGCAATGCCAAAGCTATGAACTCTTTATTTTGTGCTCTTAATGCTTCTGAATATGATAGAGTATCCTCTTGCTTGACCGCCAAAGAAATATGGGATACGCTAACCTCTATTTATGAAGGAACTTCTCAAGTCCAAGGGACGAGAAGGAATATTTTGATTGGTGAACTAGAGAACTTTAGAATGCTAGAAACAGAAAATATTTCTGAAATGTTTGCTAGGTTCTCAAAGATTACTAATGCTCTAAAAGGTCTTGGAAAAGCTATTTCTGAATCTGAGCAGGTCATGAAGATTTTAAGAGCTAAACCAATTCGAAAGAAACAATGTATGACATTTAGTTCCTAGACCAAATAATCACACTATCATAGGTACTAAATGGATATTTAGGAACAAATTAGATGAAAGCGGACTCGTAATTAGAAACAAGGCAAGATTAGTAGCCAAAGGGTATTCCCAAGAAGAAGGAATTGATTTTGAAGAATCATATGCACCCGTGGCTAGATTAGAAGCCATACGTATTTTACTAGCATTTGCTTCTCATATGAATTTCAAATTGTTTCAAATGGATGTAAAAAGTTCATTTTTGAATGGCTATCTGAATGAAGAAGTATATGTTGAACAACCCCCTGGCTTTGGAGAAAAGAATCAATCAAAGTATGTTTATAAATTGACCAAAGCATTATATGGACTAAAAGAAGCTCCAAGAGCTTGGTATGAAAGATTGAATAAATTTTTGATTAACCATGAGTTTCAAAAGGGGAAAGTAGACACTACACTGTTCATTAAATATAAAAATAAAAACATTTTAATTGTGCAGATTTATGTTGATGATATAATATTTGGTGCTACTGACGAAAAACTTTGTCAAGAGTTTTCTAAGATAATGCAGAGCGAATTCGAAATGAGTATGATGGGAGAATTAAATTTCTTCCTTGGACTGCAAATCAAGCAACAAAGTGAAGGAATATTTCTAAATCAGTCCAAATACGCCAGAGAGATGCTCAAGAAGTTTGGAATGCAAAATAGCAAAGGAGCAAACACTCCAATGAGCTCTACAATCAAGATCGATGCGGACGAAAATGGTAAAAGTATCGATCAAACACTTTATAGAAGCATGATAGGATCCTTGCTATACTTAACTGCTTCTAGACCCGATATACTATTTAGTGTTTGTATGTGCTCTAGATTCCAAGCATGTCCAAAAGAATCACATCTACTTGCTGTAAAAAGAATTTTTAAATATTTGTTAGAAACTACAAATCTTGGACTATGGTATCCAAAGGGGTCAACCTTTGATCTAATCGGCTATTCGGATGCAGACTTTGCCGGATATAAAGTAGATAGAAAAAGTACCAGTGGAACTTGTCAATTTCTTGGACATATGCTAGTTTCATGGCATTCAAGAAAACAAACAAGTGTTGCACTATCTACTGCGGAAGCTGAATACATAGCCGCCGGTAGTTGTTGTGCCCAATTACTTTGGATGAAACAACAGTTGAAAGACTATGGTATTGATTATGTTGATATTCCTATTAGATGTGATAATACAAGTGCAATTTGTTTGACTAAAAATCCTGTATTGCATTCTAGAACCAAACATATTGATGTGAGACATCATTTTATTCGTGAACATGTTGAAAATCATGATGTGTGCTTAGAATATGTGAAAACAGAGGATCAAATTGCTGATATCTTTACCAAACCTCTAGCTAAAGAATCATTTTACAAAATTAGGAATGATATGAGGATGATAGAGCTAAATTAGGAAAAATTAAAACAAGAAATAAAAATTTGAAAAAGGCGAACTGATGAGTCAAGTCGACTCCATAGGAGCCAAGTCGACTCCGCCAAGTCGACTTGGGAAAGTGAAGTCGACTCCGCTTCGACAGCAAAGTCGACTCCACGGGGTTGAAGTCGACTCCGCACTATGTGCAAAGTCGACTCCAGGGAACCGAAGTCGACTTCGCCTAGGGCAAAGTCGACTCCGCGAGCGCGACCGTCCGACTTCCGTGCCTCCTTTTCTATTTCTTCTTCCTCTCTTCTTTCTTCCTCATTTTTCCGGCCTCCCTGTTTTCCTTTTCTCCTCCGGCGACTGCAACCCTTTCTTTTTCCGTCTTTCCTCTCCAATCTTCCGGCGATTTTCTCCTCCTCCATCTCCGGCAAACCTTTCCAGTGAATCCCTTTCTCTCTCTCCAGTTTTCTTCTCCATTTCTCTCTCTCTCTTCTCCTCTCCATTTTCCTCTCTCACAAAATCCAAACTCCAAATGGCACCAAAGAAAGCCGTATCAAAACCATACCCCAAACGAGTTCCCACACAACCACAACCTTCATCTCAACCAAAAGAAGTTCCTAAAAGAACTAGGACTCCATCAAAAAGAGCCAGAGAGGAACCATCAACTTCGACAGGTAAACGGGTTCGATTCCAAACCTCCACTCAATCATCTGATCAAGCACCCAGGTCGGAAAATCAACAAACCTCACAGAGCACACAATCCGGGACAAGCAGAAGGGGCACTGCAGCTGGGAAAGCCCAAGTATTGAAGATGCCCACTACCTACTTCAAAACCGAGCTCCAACATAGCCGTTTCTACAAAAAGTTCTACGAACGGAAGGTATTCATACCCAAGATTATAGATTTTAATTTCCTGAAAGAATATGGATCCGACATAGAAGATCTATTGGATTTTCAAGGATGGACCAATTTGCTAAAGGAAGACGAAAGGGTCTATCCAGATCTTACTCGAATGTTTTATTATCTTTGGGATGAAGAATACTTTGGAACCTTCGTCAAAGGAGTCGAAATGGATCTTGGAATCGGGATAGTTGCAGGACCGACTGAAGTAATGAGTCATTTAGGACACATACTTGGAGTCCCGTATGAGGATGAGCCCATTCTAGAAGACCTCACTATGGATCAAATGTATAATCAGCTCACCCGGAGCAACAAGTACCATCCGGGAATCAAATTCCTTCGGTACATGGATCTTTCACCAAGGCTACGAGTACTCCGACTTCTCATTGCCCACTGCATCTACCCAAAGGGCGGTGGAAGAAATCAATTGAATCCACAAGAAGCAGGGATACTATGGAAAGTGGCCAACAGGGTCAAAGTGAGCATACCCAAACTATTTCTTGAAGCATTGGCTTCTAGAAAGGATAACCCACGAGGAGTCCTTCCCTATGGCACATGGATCACAAAGATTCTTGAATTCTTCAAAGTGGATATTGAAGGCGAGCCTTTCGAAGTGCTCAAATCCACAAATGCCATAAATAAAGCTCTCATACAAAGAATGAAGATCAATCTGCTTGAACTAAGGCATGAACCTTCAGAAGAAGAGCAAGAAGACAATGCACAGACTGAGGGGGAGCAACCTCCCGCGGCACCACTTGCTCAAGAGGAGCCAGCCTCTCCCATATCGCACGGATCCTATTCTCCACAAGGGTCCGCTGCAAGAGAACGGGTGCCTCCGACCTCTTCTGAGGAGGTCACCCTAAAGGATTTAAAAGATGAAATTGTTGCTATGAGGGCAGAAATGGGTCATCAAGAAGACCGGATGACAAGTCTTATCACCGGCGTTCACAACGCCCTCGAGGATATGCACTCCCGGCAAGACAGAATTGAACGGGAAATGCGGACTATCCGCTATCATCTTGCTTCAGGCCGACATAAGAAGAAACCCATGCCTGAACTCGATCCTTACGAATCAGGATCAGTTCATAAAGAAGCAACTCCAGATCACGCTTCTCTTGTTTACTCATCGGCCCATCATTATCCTATCGAACCAATCTTATATCCGATCTCTCAATTTCAATTCACAAAATCATTAAGAGTTGATCGATTTTTGATAGTTTGACAAAAAGGGGGAGATAGAATAGGTGAGTTGAGTAAAATTTTCTTATGGGTTGGGTAGTTTTGTATCTAGGTTTCATTTTTGTTTTGTATTGCATTTTGTAAAAATGAAACTTGATATATAAATGCTTTTGATGAATGTTATGTTTACTTAATATGTTATGCTTGATTAATAAAGTATTCAACATGATTTGCTTGAAAGGTATCCAATATGCCAAAATGATATAATGATTGGAATTTCAAAAAGCTCTGACCTATAAGACAAATGCTCTGTTTTTCAAAAGACATATGAACATGATTAATGCTTGAAAGGTATCAACTCAAATGAAGTTTTGTCAATCATCAAAAAGGGGGAGATTGTTGGAAATAATGTTTAAAACAATAAAAGTTGACCAAATCTTGAGTTTTGATGATTAACAAGAACTAATTTTGAGTATATAAAAGATACTAATATGATTGCTAAATGTTTAAGGAAAGCAAAGAGGTCAAGTCGATCTCCAAGTCGACTTGGACTTCGACTTGGGTGAAGTCGATCCCAAAGTCGACTCAAATATCGACTTGAGAATGAATCCCAAAAAGGCAACAGGTGAAGTCGCAGGTCAAGTCGACTCCACTTGCGACTTGGGAAGTCAAGTCGCAGACGAAGTCGACTCCAGCATCGACTTGGAGTATCCAGAGCTGAAAAGTGGAAACGAACATAACGAAGTCGCAAACAAAGTCGACTCCAGGTGCGACTTGGGTGAAGTCGCAGGCCAGGTCGACTCCATCCACGACTTGAGAAGTTCAAACTTTCAAAGATGCAGTTTTCAATATATTCAAGAGGATTTATCACTCAAGTCCAAGGAATCAAGATGAAAAACAAATGAGTCAAATTCAAAGTCAAGAATCATGTTCTACATTCAAATCAAGTCTATCAAGCTCAAAGCAAATCTTCAAGCTAGCTTCCAAATGGAGTAATACCCAAGTCATAAAGACCAAGTGAGTCCAAAGCAAAGCAAGGAACATACATATATTGTGCAAGAACTCAAAGCTTTCAAATGGTTTGCAAGATTCAAGACATTTCAAGAAGATCAAGGCATTTTTGCAATAGACCAAGCCAAGTCGCAACCCAAGTCGACTTCAGGATCGACTTGAGTTAAAGTCTGAAAGCCAAGTCGACCCAAGTCTCAGACTTGAGTTTCTGAAGAACCCAAGTCGCAGGCCAAGTCGACTCCATGTACGACTTGGAAGCCAAGTCGCAGGCCAAGTCGACTTCATCTTCGACTTGGAGTATAACGGTCAAATTTTCGAACGTTGGAGTTCATTTATTGCGCACCAACCACCTCCATAACGTTCATATTTTCTTCCCTCTATAAAAGGACCCTCAAATGAACGTGAGAAAAAAAAAACAAGAGAACACAAGACACTACGTTAAAGTTCAAAGAGAGAAAAGAAGTACAAGAAAGGTTTCCTATTTTCTTTTCTCCATTATTGAGTGGTCCGTATAAATTCTAAGGAAGAAGAAAGCTTCAAGTTGCTAGCGCCTTCAACAATATTCATCCACAGCTGCTTCCACAACTTCTTCCTCGAGCTAAATCTGCCTACACAAATCTGTAAAGTGTAGTTTCATTTATTTCATTGTCTTGTTGTATAAATCTTGATTTAGCTTGGGTAGCTAAGATCAAGTATATGCAAAGTAGGGTGTGATTGGAGTGAGACTCATCACCTACTTTTGCATGTGAGTTGTTTATGCCCCCTAGAGCTAGAATCTAGAAGAGAGCAAGTGGCTCTAGTTGTTTATGCCCCCTAGAGCTAGAATCTAGAAGAGAGTAAGTGGCTCTAGTTGTATATGCCCCCTAGAGCTGGAATCTAGAAGAGAGCAGAGACTCTAAGTGTATTCGTGGAATACATAGTGGAACCCAAGTCACAACAGAGTGTGAGCTTGGAAGAGTAGAGTAGGGAAGGTTTGCCCGAACCACTATAAATCTTGTGTTATATTTCTTTTTACTGTTTTATCTTTATTGCTCTCTAGCTCTTTTCAAAAGGGGATTAATTACTCAAGGGGTTAAGTCTTTATTTACCAAAGATTTTTTAAAGAACCCAATTCACCCCTCCCCTCTTGGGTTTTGCCACTAACTCGGGACCAACAAAACCAAATCTGTAAAGAATAAGAATATTAGATACAAAAACACACACAGTATACATTTAATGCAATTTTCAACATTATTACCTGGACTAAGACCGTGCAGCCTCCGATTAACTTCCGCCTTCTTGTGTTATATAGCGAGAATGATTGCTTGCACATGTCCACCACATGAGTAGCCCAATCGAAATCCCTAAAGGTTTGTATGTCCAGTACGTGATGTAGGTAGACATCCTCCATTTTCCCCATGCTTGTTGGGCACAGAACAGTGGAGAGCGCAAATAATGCGAATGATTGTCGCCATTTCAAGTCTTCTCCACCCACAACCAGGTTCTTATGAACATCAGAAGCAAGGACACTGTGCCCTTTACCCAATTTCAATTGCATACGCAGCTGATCGGTGCTATGCTCCTGCGAGTGGGGGATGACGGTCATGCCCCCAATGGAAAGCCCCAATATGAGATTCGCATCCCGCGCCGTAAACTCCAACATCTTGCCTCCGATGTGGAAGGCATGATTGCCTTCATCCCATTGTTCTGCTAACCACTTAATGAGCCCAAGGTGTAGAGCACGTATTTTCATCGACAACAATCCTCCAAAACCCATGAGCCCAAGGTATTGACTTTAAATAACTTGGCTTTATAACCTTCTGAATGAAGTAAATAGAGAATAAATAGAAGAAGCCTAGTAAACAACTAAGAAAAAATCAAAGAAAATCAAACAACATGTGCAAGAGGAGGTAGAGGGCAAGAGCAAGGGGGAGAAGGCATCGGTGCAATAGGACAAGGGCCAAAGGCAGCTAAAGGGTAATAGCTATGAAGACAAGGCAGAGGCGCGAGACAAAACAACAAGAGGCAGGACACCGCGGTGCTAGGGCAAGGAATAACGGGGAGCAGCAGATTGAGAAAGTGAAGGTGGGAAAATTAATTAGATGGGAAACCAGGGAATGAGATATTGAGAATGTAAAAGTTGTTGTGGGAAAGTAGGAGTGAGATATTGTAAGGTGGATTCTCAACCTAATTTGTGAGGTAGCTAAAAATATCAATTGGAAGTAGGGATAAATGAATTATTCAGTATTAAATCTACATATAGGGTGTGCTTGGGAAGTTGTTAAACTTTTGATGAAAAGTTTTTTTATGTAAAACTTGTCAAATTAGTAGAAAATGATGTGATGTTGTAGGGGTAATGATCAGGAGTAAAGAGAATAAATTTAAAATAAATATGTTAGTTGTATTGGTAGTTGTGTAGAAATGATTGAAAAGTAGAATTGTTGTATAGAAAAATGTGTAAAAATTAATTTAAAAAATAATAGATATGAAAAGTGACAAGTTTTAGATTGAAAAGTTTTAACTTGACAACTTTTTTAAATTGCCAAACACACCCATAGATTAATGCGCAATACTACCAAGCAGAATCAGATGAGCATTACTAGCTTAAACTCTTCCAAACAGAAAGTACAGAAATAGTGTGGAAAATTGAATTGTGTCCACAAATAAAGATTTTTGGCTACAAACTATTCAAAAATGTGCCACTCACAAAAGCAAGCCTTTAGAAAAGAAGCATCTAACTAAATGCTAGCTCTGATTTATGCTAGAATGCTACTCAGATTATTCCATAGAATGTGGCTTTGGCCAAATACGATAGAGGCTATGGATGTGCTGTTCATGAAAACTCATACCAGATGCCAATAGATTAAAAATGAATCGCGTCGAGATGGATTGTGTTCTGAAACCTTAACCCTAATATTTGGCAACAACGGCAGCCTTGGCGGCGGTCAACCCCTTCCTCACCGGTCACTCACTCATAATTGCAATGCATTCACAAAATAAGCAAAAGTGCAAAGGAGATGTGAAAGTAGATCAGAGGACGTGGGAGAAAATACCTACGGAAGTGCACCGGCAAATGGGATTTACTACTACTGCTTGTTGTAGAAGATTTGCGCAAGATGGATGATGTGCGGAGGAGTGCAGCAACGGTGCGGAGGAGTGGCAACAATGGGAGAGCAGATTTGAGCTAGGGTAGAAAAGGGGGAAGGAGAGATCGTCGGGAGAGAGGAGATTCGATCTAGGGCAGAAAGGGGGGAGAAAAATGGGAAAGGAGTGATGAACCTACTCGTGCGTGTAAGATCAGAGATGGGAAGAGGGGTGGAAGGAGAGATCGGCGGAAACTGAGAGGAGGTTCGAGCTAGGACAGAGAAGGGGAAATGAGAGATCACTGGGAGAGGAGACTCGAGCTAGGTGCGTGCAACAGTAGCTCAATCCACTCTTGATGAAAGATGGCCAGAGGGGTGGAAGGAGAGATCGCCGGTGCCTAAGAGCAGGTTCGGGCTAGGGCAGAAATGGGGACATGAGATACCGCAGGGAGGGAAGAGGGAAGAGTCGAGCTACATGCGTGTAAGATTCTCTCTCGACTCTTGCTTCTGAATTATTATGATTACCGAAATTACCCTTTTCAATCTAGACCGTCGATTGAAAATGAACGTTGGATGTGTTGCTTCCTATGACAGAACCGTAGGAAGGGCTTCCTATGGGTTGGGGCTCTTGATAGAAGGGTCGCAAAGAGTCTTTATGTTTTGGAGGACAACAGAGGGTTCATTTGATAGAGGGGCCCGCAAAGGGTCCTTATTGGGTGGCTAAGAAGAGGCCATTAGGAAGGATATAGGAAACCTTTTTGGTTAAGTGGACGTAAATGGTCCACTTTGGGGACATAGAGGGTCTGATTAAATGTAGAATTTTTGAAATGTTGGATACTCCAAGTGCATGCAATTTTTTTAAAAGAAAGACATGAGAAAACCTTACAAAATTTTTTCTTTTCAGCAACTAAAGTTTTCCTACTTATGGTGCATTTGATTTGCAACGAAACTTTTTGACATATTTTTGGCTCAAAAAAATGTCAATCATTCAATAGCGTATCCGACGTGTATGGGTGCATTAATGGAGGCAAAAGCTAGTTTGAATGGGCCTAGGTGAGGAAACGTGAATTGACCACGAATGCTCCAGGGAAGTTTAGTAATGCGTAAACTCGTGGGATTGTAGGAAATGGTAGAAAATAAAAAAAAATATTTTGAAAAATGTGTGATTGATAAGAAATGATAGATGTATAATTGGAACAAATAGGTTTGTTGTATGTAGTTGGTAGGAAAAATGATTGAAGTGTAGAGATAAAAGTGAAAAAAATGTGATTGATAGAGTAATGATTGGTATTAGAAAACTAAATACCATGGAAAAATCATATTTCCCACACTTAGACGTTACCAAACGTCCCCGTATAGTCGGGCGTGTGAAGTACATCACCTAAAAACCACTCGAGTTGTCGGTATGATAGGCAGAACTTTGCCATTAAAGGACGACGCTCTCATATCGACATGACAAGTTGTTCAAAACACTCCCACTTCGTGAAAATTTTTATATCCCCCCACCTACTTATCTCTTTTACCAAACGGATCATGAGATGTTAAATTTTGAATGCTAAAAAAAAATTAGTTGTCAATAACTTGTAGTATATGTCAAATAAAACTACTAACAAGAAATTTAATTTCCAATAGCTCATGAGTTTTGTGTTTAGGAAACTAAATTTTAATTTAGTTGGCAAAACGACATGGTAAGTAAAATTTTTTTTCTCTCTATTAGATGTATTATAAGAAGTAAGATAAATTTTTCCTATCTATAAAAGTATTATCATAAACAAGAATATTTTTTATTAAATATGATTTTTACTTGCTAATAAAAAATTTTGGCTGCTAACAAGAGCTTACAACAATGTATTTTCATGTAGTGAAATTATTCTGCGAGGTTGTCCAGGACGAATAGTAGACGTCCATTGATGTGCCCTTTTTCATCTTTTCCAAATTCCAACCACGATTTACACGTAACTAACCGGCTGCACGCACCACATGCAAATTACGATTAGTACACGTTTGGGAACAGCCATTTGCGTGGGAATGTGGGAATTCATGGGATTTCGGCCTGATTGCGGGTCAGCCGTCAACTTTGAAATTGTACGGTGCCGCAGCTTTGAATTTGTTCGGTGCGGGTCGCGCAGATTTGAATCCCTGCGCATGTACGCACCTGGCAACGCACCTAATTCATCCCGTGGAGTTCCATCAAAAAAAAAAAAAGAAAATTCACCCCGTAGAGGGAGCTATGCACTGCAGCGGAATCACCAAAAGCGATTGCCCATCACATATGCACATAATATACCACATTATTCATTATAAAAAATAGCAATTTTAAGTTATTTTTCATTACTTAAAATTGTGATTTTTAAAAATAAAAAATAAATACATAAAAGTATTATAAAATGACAAACTTGGAATATGAATATAAAACAATTATAAAAATTAATAAATAATGTAGATGTGTAATTGGGTTTTTTTTACTTAGCCTACATCGTAGACATCACGCTAGAGGGGTATATTTTACTGCCTAGGTACGAAATTTTTAATGTGCAATCTATTTTAAGCCCACAATAATTATATCAAAATTTCATTCATTCATTTAATTTATTATCTTTTGTTTTAACATGCATTAAAAATTGAATCAAATTCTAAGGTGGGTTGTACATGCTAAAAATTGTGTATAATCGCCTATAAATTGGAGATTCTTCGACACGATTTAATAAACTTGAATGAGATGGATAAATAGAGAGCGTATTGATTCATATTACAAATGAAAAAAATTGTATTGAAAATATAACGAATTATATTAAAGAAGAAGATACACATTCCATTTAAGTAACAGTTACTTAGATTTTTCCTTAAAAAAATAGTTACTTGAATTTTGATTCGTGGTCATGGATAGGCTCGAAATGGGATGTTACTGAAATCTTTGATAGCAACAGCACTAGTACAGTATTTACCAGTGTGTGTTAGAATCGGACCGGACCGGCCGGTCCGACCGGGAACCGGCCCAATGTCTAATTCGTTTACTTGTGGTTCGGTTTAATTATATTAAACCGCACGACCGTATGGTAAATGTATAAATTATATCATTAATCACATGCTCGCCGTCTATGTGAAATAATATCAAATTACACATATTTATCCTAACTTATGAAATTAGCATCAGAATTCTATAATAATTAATTTGAGGAGTGCTTGGTTTAACATAAAAAAATTGAAGGAGAAAAATTAAAATTTATGTGAAAGGTGAAATGACAATGCCACTGGAAATTAATATATGGAAGTACTTTTAAAATATATGTAGGTAATAATATGTAAAAAAATATGATTGCTAGAAATATTTAAAAATTCAAAATAAATGTATATACATATCCGAAAAATGTTAAAACTTAGTTTATAGATTAAATATAACTAAATTGACATGTTTACAAAAACATTTTTCAAAATAAATATATATATATTTTGACAGGTCGGAAAGAATTAGTGCTCGGATGTCTATTGTCTACATTAAGTAAGGCCTACTACACGCCAAATACAGAATACTAGCTAAGAGGTTAGATATACTAAAAAATGCATGTTTAGAGATTTTTAAATCTTGCTATTAATTTTTTCTGCATATTTTGTACTTATACTGTGATTTTCAAATTCTAACATATATATTTAGGAGTTATGAAAATATAATTTTATCAATATATTTATTTCAAATTTAGAATTAATTTAATATTTATGATATCATAAATATGTCGAGAGTATGAAAGGAAAAAGAGTGAAAACATAAAAATGGGAAGAGGTCAATTCTTTCATTGATATGTCGAGAGTATGAAAGGAAAGAATAGGCGGAAAGAAGTGAATGCAGAAAATAATTTATAAATAGAAATAATAAAAGCATAAATGAAGAACGCAGTACCTTATTTGGATTGATACAAAGAAGATTTTGATTCTAAAAACGCAACAGCGTGTATCATCAAATTATAAAGGTGAAGACATGAATTCATTTTACGTTAAGTCGAAGTAAAATGGGCTACGAATTAAAAATAGTCGCGCATTTTGTATCATAACGCAGTAACTATTTGATTTTCACGTTAGATTACATCATTATGTATTTATTTCAAAACTTTTCAATCAACTTTTTAATACATTTTTTATATATTTTTTCATATTACAAAACACAACCTTTTCATTAGGCTGGGTTAGGTAATTTACAAATATATCTGAATATCCCATATAGTTTTTAAAATTAAAAATAATTTCTTAAAAGTTTGATTATAATTGTAAATATATCCATATTATTATAACATTATTATTACACCATTATGACATAGATATATTTGGAAAGAAGTGCAAACTATACAGGTATATTTACAATTGCAACAATTTAAGTGAACTTATTTAATTTTTATAAATATATTCATATAGTTTATATATTTTTATAAATATACTTGTGTTAAACAATGTTATAATAGTATGGATATATTTACAAATATGTTAAATAATATAAGAATTATTTATAATTTACAAAACCATATAAATACATTTATAAACTATATAAGTATATTTGCAAATTACCCGGTTAGGTTCGGTCCATCCTAAAAATTCCCCGGGAGCGCCAAACCAATAACACTGGAAGAAGGAGCCGCACTTGCAAGTTGCAAGTGGCAACATAATTATCATAATGGCAGCAAATGATGGAATACAAATTTATAAAATAGAGAAAAGAAAATCCGTAATGCACCCTTCTTAAAAATAAAATCTGTAAATTTTAAATTAATACAACGCCGACCACAAGAACAACAACACCAACCAACCAACCAATCAATTTAAATAAAATTGGACGAAAGATCAAGATCCCCTTCCACCCACCTTCATATCTCTCTCTCTATTTCCTCTTCTTCCGGTCGTTCATAATGATTATTATTTTTATTTTAGTTCTAAAAATATTTGTTTTTTTTTACGCATATCTATACGAAATAATTTTAAAAATTCGTTCATTTGGCCATACATAATATTGTGAAAATATATCCTTTCGCGGTTTCCTGGTCAACTATCAGCATTAATTTTGTACGGTGGTTGCAGCCAACAAAATTTGAATGAAGATGCAAGTACACATCTCTAGCGTGCAGTTGCATTGTACCAGACTTGGTGCTCCACCCCTCACAAAACGAGCTTCCATGGTTGCGGATAATGGGAGAGACAAACCCATCACCCATGCGTCTTCGAAGCCGGCCAAATACAGTACAAAATAATGTTTAGCAGGTGGATTTTCTGGTGTTGGCATTCTTTCCAAGTTCCAAGCATCGAATGGTTAGAAAATCTAAATCTCTGGCGACCCACATGATCTCAGATCCGGCCATCTGAACCGGCTGATCTCCCAATCAGATTTCGTTAATCAAGAGCTGCCGAAAATCCTCAATGTCCGGCTCCAGTCTTCTCCCAAGATTCGAGCACAACATGGGTCTCCCTTGTGTGCGTGTCATCAGAATGTGTGCGTGAACTGTTCTTTATTCCGACGACGGGAGAGAGATAAGAGGAAGTGCAAAGTGTTGGCAAAACCGGTCCCGTTCTACTGCACCTAGCACCGCAGGTAATCCATCCTGGGGAGGAAGCTGTGCATTATAGCAACCCCACCAAATGCAGCAGAAGCCATTCATCTGGCACATCAACCATCCAGGCCATTCAACACGCAAGGAGAAAATTTTGAGCAGAGTGTGAACAAGGCCAGGGGTTGTCGTCTCATGAGGGTTTGACAGCCTATTGGCCTGTCAGCGAAATCTACGGCTGCAAGTGTATTGAGAATCAAAAAGCGTGGTTCGTCGCGTACATCGAGGAAAGGTTGGAGCCGATTTTGTGAGCAGATGAGTGGCGTGACAAGATAGGAAGGTACGGAAGAAAATCGGAGAAGAGAAATGGGGAGAACAGTGCTTGAAGAGGAAAACAGCGGCTGCTGCCATAGCAACGCGGGACTCCCATTGACGCGGTGCCCTTTGACAAAGAGAAGAATCCTGCCAGCAAGATCAAGCGCTCTCCGTGCTCGAAGAAGGTGGGGTGAACACAGACGACCACCGAAATTTGCTCCCGTCAACATAGAAGACGTTACCTCTTCCGGCTCGTCACAGCAGTCTCAACCATTGCTACTCCAGATAAGCTCACCACAAGATCGGTGCTCCCAAACTCGTCTCAAGAAGGTATTTTTTTTTAAACTCATTCAAACAAATGTCATATTTCCATTATCTGTGCAAACTTGTAATCTGCGCTAGAATTTTTTCCCTTCCCATTATCTGTGCGTTCTGTTTTTCTCCTGTGTTGCTGCCGAAACTAGTTGTCTCTTGCATACACCCCACCCAAATTTTTTTAGCCTAACTGTGTGACAGATTAGGCATACACCCCACCTCTTGGCTCTTGTCTACCTAGAATTGTCGGACGGTTCCACGGAAATTGCCCGCGGAATATCGTGGTATTTCATAACCACGGAAATTTTTTATTTTCTCTGCCCGCGGAATTCTTCCTACGCTTTTGATTTGTGATTGCTAGAAGCCCGTACATAGCGGCCATTTATTAGTTCTATCTGGATTTGATCTTCTTCGCTGATATTGGACAGTTGTACTAGGATTTGGGGGTTGAATCCTTGTAATGCCTGAATCTCTTCCGCCACACCATCCATCCGAAATATCACCATGGGCTAAAAGAAAGATTATGAGGAAAATCCCAATATATTCGTCTCACATAAATATTATATTTATATAAGGGCATGTTTCAAGTGATATAAATTTCTTGGATTGAATGTGTATTATCATTTTTGAAGATAATTTTCTAATCTTAAGAAAATATTTTTAGTTTTTAACGCAATTTTACTCATATTTAATACAACTTCATTCATTCCCAATATACATAATGAGCAATGATTTTTTGCGTCCGGGCTAAGTCCCGGCCATTTGCGTCCGCATATTATCCACTGTCGAATCTGGCGGAAAGGCTAACAGCCGTGGGATGGAAAAATTGCAGGCGACATCCTGCGTCTTCCCTCCCGCCTCTAGCTAATTTGCTGTAGCCATTAAATCCAATCATAAGTTGCAGTGCCCAACCGAGCAGAAACCGACTACCAAATTTGGCAAGGCATGCCATGGTTGCCAGAGTTATTGACGGTACAATGAGATTGGGCATCCTTCTAATCTCTCTAACTTCTGTTCTTCTCGCACATTTTGGAGCTCTACTCTTGTATCTAAAATCTGGAGTTTCTTCTTGTCCAATCCGATCTCAGATAAAAATGGTATTGCAATATTCAACCGCTATCTGCCGAACAAATTGAAAGAATTAAAACGAAAACCAAATTGAAAAAGGCAAAATGGAACTGCCATTATTGGTTTTGGAGCTGTTGGTGGTCGAATTCGTCATTGCCGGTGTCAACAAGTTCATCACTTAAGAGTCATTACGGTAGGTCATGGGCACTGTTCGCTGGTGGTGCCCTTTCGTCCCTAGCTGCTCCCTTCCCTACTGTCCGCCTTGGCTCCAGCATCAAGCTTTGCCCTCTCCGTCTCTATCAACAGGATAAGTCGCATTTGTTTTACAAAAGCATGCACCAATCTACAACCTTCTACACACCAGCAGCTTAAATCTTTCATTGCATTTTTGTGGGAAACTAATGGAACCCACTCTTTACCCAAACACATCATATGAAGGCGTGGACCTTTCCATCAACGAATTGTTCTTTTGGACTTGGGGAATAGCATATGATTCGCCTGATATAGTTGGAAGGGAGAGAGAGAAAGAGGTCATGCCGTCGCCGGATCAGAGAAGGAGAAAGAAGTCACAGGCGGAATGGTAGAGAGATGGGAAGAGGGATGGGGGTGAAACAGGAGAGGGAAATAGAAATCAGAGGTGGCTCGAAATGGTAGGAGCCTTTTTTTTTTTTTTTGAGCCGTGAGTTGTAGTTTTTTATTTTTGTTTTTCCGCCTTTGGCTGGAAATCACAGAGAGCCTAATAATTAAGTTTAAAGTGTTAAAAAATATTAAAATATTGAAAGGTATTTATGTTATTTTGTATAGATTAACATTAAATTTATGGTATTTAATATGTTACGGTTTAAAATGCAAAAAAAATACATGGCTAAAAAAGTAAATGGCCAAAATTTCTTGATTAGAATTAAAAATTCAAGTCAATCATCTTATATAGAATCAGGTGGCGTCAAAATATAAAAAATAGACTTGATTGAAAATTTTCATAATCTATCATGTCAAAAACATCATTTTAAGTAACTCCATACATTTGCATTTGATGTAGATTATTTACAAATCCAATGAAAATGACTTTTCATATGTCATATGTATTAAAGAAGAGGAATACGATGCATGACTTAGATTTAAATAAAATGTTAAAAATTGCAAAACCTAAAGGGCAAACGGTGCAATCGGTGCCTCAAATGTATTTTCCAATTAAAATATATATTTGACGAGAGGAATTCTACCCATCCAAAATCCTAAATGTTAAGTCCCTCTCGTGGCCGTGTGTTTGAAACCATATGTAGCTATTAACTGATCTCAAAATATTCCGCTTCTAGAAGAATGAAAATTAAAAGCGCAAAATGAAAGAGAAAATTTCTTGGGGACTCCTTTCCGTTTCATATATCAAGAATTAGAAAGAGGTGAATTATTATGTTAATAAATTTTAACGAGCCATAGAAATGGATTAATAAAACTAAATATTTTTAGAAGATGAAAATTTTAAGTTGTTTATATTTTACATATCCAACTAAATTTTTTCTAAAGAGTAACGATCACAAGTCACCTATTTATATCTGGTCGTATATGATCTGTGCGCTATTTTAGATAATTGTGCCCATGCATTAATCAATCATCCATCTCATCCCATTTTATCCTTTTTCTTAAACAATACTTTATTTACTTAATTAATATTCACTTTCACACGTCTCTTTCCATAAGTCTCATTCAGGCTCAGCTAATGTTTATGGTGAAGGCTGTCAAATGCTACAAACAAATTAAATAATACGTACAGACATGGATCATTACGATGAAACAATAATGCTAGGTGGAGTAGCGGCGACACTTTTAGCAGCCGATGCAGAAAAAAATGAGAAGGACGCTCATTCCAATAGAAACTGTGGGGAGCTCCGTCAATTATTTATAGATAGCATGATTGGGTCTGGGGATACAAAGTGTACAAATCAGATTAGAATGAGCATGTTTGACTTCCATCAATTGTGTCAGAAAGTAAAAGATGTAAGTGGGTTGAGTGGCACTCGGTATGTGACAATGGAGGCACAAATGATAATGTTTTTACACACATTATCTCGTAATATCAGAAATCGAAGCCTAGGGGGCTATTTCTGTCGTTCTGGTGAAACTGTCAGTCAGCATTTTCATAGGTGCCTTTCTGCTGTGCTGAATCTCCATACAGAAATGGTTGAAGCTCCAAAGTATACTACACATCCTTTAATAGAGGCAGACCCATTTGTGCCAATTTATTTTCAGGTTCGTGTTGCACCCTTCATGCATGTTACCCTCCTTTACAGTCATGTTTACCGCACTAATACATCACAACAACTTACATAGGGATTTATAGGAGCGCTTGATGGAACTCACATTCCTACAACACCACCACCAGGACCAAATTCAGCTTGGCGGAATAGATATAGGAGGTTGACTCAAAATGTCCTAGCTGCATGCAAATATATATATGCCGGTTGGGAGGGTCGAGCCCATGATAGTAAAGTCCTACAGGCTACAATAGATGACTCTGAGGATCCATTCAAAGTTCCAACAGGTGCCACTTGAATCCCGTGTCTTGAAAATTAAGTATGTCCATATTAGAGGACTATATTGCTAACCATATGTGCTGGATTTTAACCTTTGGACGTACAGGGTCTTATTATCTAGTCGATTTGGGTTACCCACATTGTCCCGGCTTCATGGCACCATACAAGGGTGTACGTTACCATTTGCAAGAGTATCAAAGGGGTCGAACACCAGAAAATTATCAGGAATTATTTAACTACAATCATGCAAAGTGGAGAGCCCATGTGGAAAGGTTATTTGGTATATGGAAGAGTCGTTTTCCCATATTGAAAAGTGCCACCAAATACCCTTACAACATCCACACAATGATTATAGCAGTTTGTGTCATTCTACACAACTACATGACAATTGTAGATGAATCGGAATTACCAGAGCAACTGCAATTACAAGGGGACGCTTCAATGAATTCAGTCGACATGGAGGAGGAGGTCGAAGAGCCAACCATGATTAGGGGTTTCTCAGATATAGCATTACAATCTTGGAAGGACTTCCGTGACGATATTGCCCAACGAATGCGGAATGATTATCATAGAGATGTGTAGCCAATATCGTAGTCATAGCTCTCAACACTACGCATCATTTACTTTTATGTTTATTATGCCTGTAGTTTGTGATTTAACTTGCTGAATACTTGTCATTTGATAATTCAAATGTTGGTTTAGTAGAATGGTGCTTCAATGAGTGAATTGGTTTATTTTTCTCTTGTCTCATGCCTTCTATCCTTATTTTTAGTTCATGGTATATGTGGTTACTTTTATCAATTATATCTCAATCACATAATTGTGCTGCATCTTGATATTTGTAGTATCGTACAGAGATAGGCCCAATGGATCCAACATGGAGCAGATCCATGAGCAGTGGGTCTTGTCAGGCTTCTAGAGGTAGTACTGACAGAAATTCTAGACAGTCTAATGAAGGAAATTTCTGATGGGCAGAAGAACATGATAGAAGGCTCATTAGGCTTCTAGTAGAAAATAGACAGTATGGTCGCATATGTGGTAATAGCTTAGCCAAGGCTATAGCCATGCGAATTGCATCAAGGCTAAGCAATGAACTTAGCGACATTATTGAAGTTCCTCTTAAGTGGGAGCAAGTTCGAAACAGGTGGCGTCATTTTAAAGAGCTATACCGACGAATGGCAAGAGTTCAAGAAAAAATCTGGAATTGGATGGGATGAGTCTCGTATGATGTTTGATGGGTCAAATGAACAATTGGCAGATCTTATCGAGGTAGCTAATTAGATTTTCGTAATGTTTTATATATTTGTAAGAATTTTGGTTAGCAAATACTTACCAATGTCTTTCATTAAAATTGACTTGTTCAGTCTGATCCGAAGATAGCGGAGCTCCGTGATAAGCGTCAATTACACAGTTGGGAGTGTTGGAAACAATGTTCAAAACAAAACAAATTGACCAAAGCATAAGTTTTGATGATTAAACAAAGACTAATTTGAGTATATAAAGTGTACTAATGAGTTTGCCAAGTGTTTAAGGAAAGCAAAGAAGTCAAGTTGATTACCAAGTCGACTTGGGGTGAAGTCGATACCTAAGTCGACTTCACAAGCGACTTCAAATGGAAAAAGGTGGATAGCATTGAAAATAGAAAACAAGCAAGTGAAGTCGCAGGCCAAGTCGACTCCACGTGCGACTTGGGAAGCCAAGTCTCAGACGAAGTCGACGCCAGCATCGACTTCAAACGTCAAAAAGTGTCCAGAGTTGAAAATGTGGAAACGGACATGGTGAAGTCGCAGGCGAAGTCGACTCCAGGTGCGACTTGGGCGAAGTCGCAAACGAAGTCGACTCCAGCATCGACTTCAAAACGTCAAAAAATGTCCAGAGTTGAAAATGTGGAAACGGACATGGTGAAGTCGCAGGTGAAGTCGACTCCAGGTGCGACTTGGGCGAAGTCGCAGACAAGGGCGACTCCAGCTTCGACTTAAGGAGTTCAGACTTGAAGATTGAAGTTTCAAGCTTATTCCAAGGATCCATTTAGACTTTATCAAATCCAAATAAGATGCAAAGTCCATTCTCAAAAGAGCAACTGAAGTTTCTTGAAGATCAAAGCTAAGATTCATGTTCAAAGTTCAAATCAAGTCTATCAAGTCCAAAGCTAATCTTCAAGCTTATTCCAAATGAAGCAATACCCAAGTCATGAAGACCAATTTTGCAAGGTTCAAGCCAATTCAAGAAGATCAAGGCCAAGCTCTTCATAAACCACAAGATCTACACATAAGAAGAGCCACTCAACACTTAAAAGCACAAGAGGAAGAAAGACAAGCAAGTTAGAAGCAAATCAAGTGAGGATCAAGGTGTTTTTGCAAAAGACCACGCCAAGTCGCAACCCAAGTCGACTCCAGGATCGACTTGAGTTGAAGTCTGAAAGCCAAGTCGACCCAAGACTCGGACTTGGATATCTGAAGAACTGGAGTCGCACACGAGGTCGACTCCAGGTACGACTTGGAAGCCAAGTCGCAGGCCAAGTCGATTCCATCTTCGACTTGGAAAATAACGTTCGAATTTTCGAACGTTGGAGTTCATTTATTGCGCGCCAACCACCTCTACAACGTTCAAATCCTTCTCTTTCTATATAAGGACCCTCAAATGAACGTGAATACACACAAGAACATTACAAGACACTACTATATACTCTACAAAGTCCAAAGAGAGAAAAGAAGTGCTAGAGAGGAATCCTATTTGCTTTTTTCCATTTTTGAGTGGTCCATATACATTCTAAGGAAGAAGAGAGCTTCAGCTTGCAAGCCGCTTCATCGAGAATCATCCAAGCTGCTTCTGAATTCTTCCTCGAGCTCAAACTTGTCTACACATCATTGTAAAGTGTAGCTTTTCTTTTTCAAAGTCTTGTTGTATAAATCTTGATTTAGCTTGAATAGCTAAAATCAAGTGTATGCAAAGTAGGGTGTGATTGGAGTGAGACTCATCACCTGCTTGTGTAAGTGTTTGTTTATGCCCCCTAGAGCTGGAATCTAGAAGAGAGCGGTGACTCTAAGTGTATTCGAGGAATACATAGTGAAACCCAAGTCACAACGGAGTGTGAGCTTGGAAGAGTGGAGTAGGGAAGGTTTGCCCGAACCACTATAAATCTTGTGTTCTATTTATTTTTACTGCTTTATCTTATTTGCTCTTCATTTGCTTTCAAAGGGGATTAAATTTTCAAGGGGTTAAGAGTTTCTGATTTACGAAAGAAGTTTTTTTTAAAGAACCCAATTCACCCCTCCCCTCTTGGGTTTAGCCATCAACTCGGGACCAACAAGTGGTATCAGAGCAGGTCTTTGAGTTTACCAAAGAGATCTTATTAATATGGCATCCCAATCTACTTCCGTTCCCGCATTTGCTGAAGGCCAATCCTTTACAAGGCCACCGTTGTTTGATGGGAACAATTTTGGATATTGGAAGCTTCGTATGAAGCAACTCATCATGGCTACTGACATGGATTCTTGGATTGCTATCCAAGATGGAGTAATCTTGCCTACCGATGATAGAGCTTCCAAATGGACCGATGAGGAAGTAAGAATTGTAAAGAGCAACGCCAAAGCTATGAACTCTTTATTTTGTGCTCTTACTGCTTCTGAATATGATAGAGTATCCTCTTGCTTAACCGCCAAAGAGATATGGGATACGCTAACCTCTATCTATGAAGGAACTTCTCAAGTCCAAGGGACGAGAAGAAATATTTTGATTGGAGAACTGGAAAACTTTAGAATGCTAGAAAGAGAAAATATTTCTAAAATGTTTGCTAGGTTCTCGAAAATTACTAATGCTCTAAAAGGTCTTGGAAAGGCCATATCTGAATCTGAGCAGGTCATGAAGATTTTAAGAGCTCTACCCGAATCATGGACTCTAAAGATCACCGCAATAGAAGAAGCCAAGGACCTTAACACGCTAAAACTTGAAGACTTAATTAGCTCACTCATGTCACATGAGCTAATTAAGAAAAGAAATGAGGATCAACACAGAGGCAAAAGAGCAATTGCTTTGAAAGCCGCACAAGACACAGATGACTCCTCTTCTTCTCAAAACGACGACGAAATCGCCCTTCTCACAAAACGTTTCAGAAAATTTGTGAGGAAAGACAAAAATTTCAGAAGCTTCAAGGAAAGAACTCCCAGAGAGAAGAAGAAAGAATCAATCAAATGCTACCGATGCGGCGGTTCGGGACATATGCAAGCTCAATGTCCAACTCCCGAAGAAAGCAAGGTAAAAGAACAAAGAAAGGATCGAGGGGACAATAAAAGATTCCAAAGATACAAAGGAAGAGGCATGTACGTGAATGACGAGGAATCTACAACAAGTAACTCCTCAACCGACGAAATCGAAGTGGAAGAATGTGCAAGAATTTGCTGCATGGCACAAATCGAGCAAGAAGAACAAACTACCTCAACAAAATGCACAAGTAATGAAGAGGTAAGTTCCAAACTCTCCCATTCTAAATCAAGTTATTCTTCTTTTCAAGAATGCCTCAAATGTACTGAATTAGAAGAACTACAAACTGCATATGATTCATTATATGAAGAAATGAAGAAATTAGGAAGCAAGTTTACAATTAATAAAAGACAATGTGATGCAACAATAATTGTAAATGGTAAACTTGCAGAAAGATTAGACAAATTGAAAGATGAAAATGATTTGCTGAAAAAGGAGAACAAATCATTAAATGAATCATTAGCTAAGTTCTCTAATCCAGGAGAAAGTGTTAAAATGTTTCTGAATATGACCTCCCAAACACATAAAAGAGGTCTTGGGTATCATACATTTGAGCAAGGAGAAAGTAGCAAATCAAATGTGCAAATACTTGAGAAATGTCAAACTAAAACTGCATCAATATACAAGCCACAAAAGAAAAACTTTAAATGGACTAAAAGACCAACATTTGAACCATTGCATACTTGGAGGCCTACTCCAAGATTACGTATGGCTTGTAATTTCTGCAACAAAATGGGTCATAAAACTTACAAATGTAATTTTAAGAAATTATATGACCATGGTGCAAAATTAGTTTGGGTTCCAAGAAACACAAGATTTAGGCTTTCCAAGTTAGAACAACAAAGATTGACTTATATTACTAACCCAAATGGACCCATAAAATGGGTACCAAGGAGATAAGATTTACTTGCTTATTTTTCAGACATGTTTTAAGGCAAAGGCAAATAATGAATGGTTCATGGATAGCAGTTGCTCAAGGCATATGACCGGTGAAAGAAGTTTATTTCATAAACTTAAGCCTTGCAACGATGGAATGGTTGCCTTTGGCAATAATGAAAAAGGTAAAATCAAAGGTAAAGGAAATATACATAGTATTTCAAATGCATGCATGGAAGATGTTTTGTTTGTTGAAGGACTCAAACACAATTTAATGAGCATTAGCCAATTATGTGATAAAGGATACAAAGTTGTGTTTGAAACATCTATATGTAATGTATTTGATGGAGAACATATCATGTTTAGTGGTAAAAGACATGGAAATGTATATTTGGTTTCACTTGATGAATTAAATGGTCAATGTCTAATGGCCATTGATAATGATCCATGGGTTTGGCATAAAAGACTTGGACATATAAACATGGGAAATATAAAGACCTTATGGAAAAAGAGTTTGGTAGAAGGATTACCAAGATTGAAATATGACAAGGACAAGATTTGTAAGGCATGTCAATTATCAAAACAACCCAAGATGCCTTTCTCTACCAAAAAGGAAATTTCCACCACTAGGCCACTTGAATTGTTACACATGGATCTATACGGGCCATCCGACATTTTAACCATTGGTGGAAAGAAATATGTATTTGTCATAGTTGATGATTTTTCAAGATTTACATGGATAATTCTCTTAACTAGTAAAGACGAAGCCTTCTCTATGTTTGCAACTTTTATAAATTTGGTGCAAAATGAAAAACAAAGTACTATTGTTACCATAAGAAGCGATCATGGTGGCGAATTCGAAAACAAACGATTCATAGAATTTTGTAATGAAAAAGGAATTCACCACACATTTTCTACACCAAGAACTCCACAACAAAATGGAGCAGTTGAAAGGAAAAATAGAACTATACAAGAGATGGCTAGAACTATGCTAAATGAGAGCAATCTATCCAAGAAATTTTGGGATGAAGCTGTAAGTACAGCTTGTCATGTATTGAACCGTGTTACCATTCGAGCAATCTTGAAAAAGACCCCATATGAACTATGAAAAGGAAAGAAACCAAATATCTCTTATTTTCATGCTTTTGGATGTACATGTTATGTTTTGAACAATGGAAAAACTAACTTGGAAAAGTTAGATGCTAAAAGCGATGAGGCTATATTCCTTGGATATTCATCAAATAGCAAAGCATATAGAGTTTTCAATAAACGAAACCAAGTTGTTGAAGAATCCATACACGTTGTATTTGATGAAATTAACCAAACTCCGAGAAAGGAGGATGAACTAAGTGATGCAGATGAGACAAAAGGCAAAGAACAACCAAAGGAACCGAGCTCAAGCCAGAAAATCTCATGGAGGAAGAGGTAAGTGAAGGTAATGATTCTTACAAACCTCCAACTGATTTAAAGTTCAAAAATGCCCATCCAATTGAGCAAGTTATTGGAAATGTATATGAAGGAGTGAAAACTAGAAGATCAAAACAAAACGTTTATGGTCAATATGCTTTTGTATCGAAAATTGAACCAAATAACATTGAACAAGCTCTCAATGATGAAAACTGGGTTATTGCAATCCAAGAAGAGCTAAACCAATTTGAAAGAAACAATGTATGACATTTAGTTCCTAGACCAAATAATCATACTATCATTGGTACCAAATGGGTATTTAGGAACAAATTAGACGAAAGCGGTCTTGTAATTAGAAACAAGGCAAGATTAGTAGCCAAAGGGTATTCTCAAGAAGAAGGGATTGATTTTGAAGAATCATATGCACCCGTGGCTAGATTAGAAGCCATACGTATTTTACTAGCATTTGCTTCTCATATGAATTTCAAACTGTTCCAAATGGATGTAAAAAGTGCATTTTTGAATGGTTATTTGAATGAAGAAGTATATGTTGAACAACCCCCTGGTTTTGAAGAAAAGGATCAATCAAAGTTTGTTTATAAATTGACTAAAGCGCTATATGGACTAAAACAAGCACCAAGAGCTTGGTATGAAAGGTTGAATAGATTTTTGATTGATCATGAGTTTCAAAGAGGGAAAGTAGACACTACTTTGTTCATTAAGTACAAAAATAAAAATATTTTAATTGTACAGATTTATGTAGATGACATAATATTTGGTGCTACTGACGAAAATCTTTGTCAAGAGTTTTCTAAGATAATGCAGAGCGAATTCGAAATGAGCATGATGGGAGAATTAAATTTCTTCCTTGGACTGCAAATCAAGCAACAAAGTGAAGGGATATTCTTGAACCAGTCCAAGTACGTCAAAGAAATGCTCAAGAAATTTGGAATGCAAAATAGTAAAGGGGCAAACACTCCAATGAGTTCTATAATCAAGATCGACACGGACGAAAACGGTAAAAGTATCGATCAAAAGCTTTATAGAAGCATGATAGGATCTTTGCTATACTTAACTGCTTCTAGACCTGATATTTTATTCAGTGTTTGTATGTGTTCGAGATTTCAAGCATGTCCTAAAGAATCACATTTACTTGCTGTAAAAAGGATTTTTAAATATTTGATAAAAACTACCAATCTTGGACTATGGTATCCAAAGGAGTCAACCTTTGATTTAATCGGCTATTCGGATGCAGATTTTGCCGGCTATAAAGTAGATAGAAAGAGTACTAGTGGAACTTGTCAGTTTCTTGGACATATGTTAGTTTCATGGTACTCAAGAAAACAAACAAGTGTTGCTCTATCTACTGCGGAAGCCGAATACATAGCCGCCAGTAGTTGTTGTGCCCAATTGCTTTGGATGAAACAGCAATTGAAAGATTATGGTATTGATTATGTTGATATTCCTATTAGATGTGATAATACAAGTGCAATTTGTCTGACTAAAAATCCTGTACTGCATTCAAGAACCAAGCATATTAATGTGAGATATCATTTTATTCGTGAACATGTTGAAAATCATGATGTATGTTTAGAATATGTGAAAACTGAGGACCAAATTGCTGATATCTTTACCAAACCATTAGCCAAAGAATCATTCTATAAAATTAGGAATGATATGGGGATGATAGAGCTAAATTAAGAAAAATTAACCAAGAAACTGAAATTTGAAAAAGGCAAGTCAATGGGTCAAGTCGACTCCATGGGAGCCAAGTCGACTCCGCCAAGTCGACTTGGGAAAGTGAAGTCGACTCTGCTTCAACAGCGAAGTCGACTCCACAGGGTCGAAGTCGACTCCGCTCGAAGGCGAAGTCGACTCCGAGGGACCGAAGTCGACTTCGCCTAGGGCAGAGTCAACTCCGCGCGCGACGTTTCGCATTCGGCCGATTTCTCTATTTTTCTCTTCCTTTCCTTCTCATTTTTCCGCTTTTTCTTTCTCTCCTCCTCTCTGGCGACCCTGTTCGGCGCCTCCCTCTCGGATTCCGGTTCTCCTTGTCTCCGGCAAACTGCCGTTCTCGCTCCTCTTCATTTCCGGCAAGTCTCATCTCTCTCTCTCTAAAAATCTCTCATTCTCCATCTCTCAAACTCCATTTTTCACTCTCTGTTATTTTCTATCTCTCTCTCTCTCTCAAATACTATCTCAATCCCTCTCGAAAACCCCAAAGTTCAATTTTCAACTCCCAAATCCCAAATCCTATACTCTAAACTCTCATCCAAATGGCACCAAAGAAAGCCGTATCAAAACCATACCCCAAACGGGTTCCCACACAACCTTCATCTCATACAGAAAAAGGAGTTCCTAGGAAAGCTAGGACACCCGCTAAGAGGGCAAGGGAGGAACCCTCTACATCAACGGGCAGAAGAGTTCGATTCCAAGAAGGAACTACATCCAACACTGCGGGTCGAGAGGAACAAGCCCAAACCTCACAGAGCACACAGTCTGGGGCAAGCAGAAGGGGCACTGCGGCCGGGAAAACCCAAGTGTTGAAGATGCCCACGACCTACTTCAAAACCGAGCTCCAGCACAGCAGGTTTTAAAAACATTTCTATGAGCGGAAGGTATTCATACCTAAAATCATAGATTTTAAATTTTTGGAAGATTATGGGTCCGACATAGAAGACCTATTAGATTTTCAAGGATGGACCAAATTGTTAAAAGAGGATGAACGAGTCTATCCAGATCTTACCCGACTATTTTATTATCTATGGGACGAAGAATATAATGGAACATTTGTCAAAGGAGTAGAAATAGACATTGGAATCGAGATAACTTCAAGTCAGACTGGAGCAATGATTCATTTAGGACAAATACTTGGAGTCCCTTATGTAGAAGAGCCTTTTCCTGAAGATCTCACAATGGATCAGATATACAATCAGCTCACCCGGAGTAACAAGTATCACCCGGGAATCAAATTTCTTCGGTACATGGATCTATCACCCAGGTTACGGGTCCTAAGACTTCTCATTGCCCACTGCATCTACCCAAAGGGCGGTGGGAGAAATCAATTGAACCCACAAGAAGCTGGGATTTTATGGAAAGTAGCCAATAGAGTCAAGGTGAGCCTCCCAAGATTGTTTCTTGAAGCCTTGGCATCTAGAAAGGACAACCCACGAGGAGTCCTCCCTTATGGCACTTGGATCACAAAGATCCTCGAATTCTTTGCAGAGAACATTGAAGGCGAGCCTTTTGAAGTGCTTAAGTCCACCAACGCCATCAACAAAGCACTGATCCAGAGGATGAAAATCAATGTGCTTGAACTCAGGACAGAAGCTCCAGAAGAAGAGCATGAAGATAATGCACAAGCTGAGGGGGAGCAACCTCCCGAGGCACCGGCCGCTCCAGCAGAGCCTCCTTCACCCATCTCGCACGGATCCTACTCTCCACAAGGGTCCGCTGCATCAAAACGGATGCCTCCAACCTCATCTGAGGAGGTTACTCTAAAAGATCTTAGAGATGAAATCGTTGCCATCCGTGAAGAAATGGGTCACCAAGAAGACCGGATGACGAGTCTTGTGACCGAAGTGTTGGCGGCAATCAATAATATGCATTCCTGACAAGATCAAATCGATCGGGAAATGCGTACAATCCGCTATCACCTTGCATCGGGTCGTCACCAAAACCATCCCATACCCGAACTTGATCCATTCGATACCGGGTCAGTTCGCCGTGACCCGACACCCGCACCTAGTTCCTCATACTACTCATCCGCCCATGCTCGTCCCATCAAACCCACTTCATATCCCATCTCTCACTTCCAATTCACAAAATCTTTGCGAATTGACAAATTTTTGAGTGATTGACAAAAAGGGGGAGAAGATAGCTTAGGTTTGAGGTTTGAGAAGATAGGTTTTTGAGTATTTTTCCTTTGGGTTGGGTAGTTTGTATTTAGGTTTCATTTATGTTTTACTTTTGTTTTACATTGTAATCTGGAAAAAAATGAAACTTGATATATATATGAAATATGTTATGTTTGATTGAAAGGTATGAATATTATGAATTGAAAGTTATGAATGCTATGATTTGCTTGAAAGGCACTCCATGCCAAAATGACTAATGTTCTGAGAATGCTTTCTATGATAATGGTTTGAATTCAAATCTCTAAACTATATGTTTGAAGGTACCTATGACAATGCTCTATTTTTAAACCATGTTTAATACTTTGAAAGGTATCAACTCAAATGTAGTTTCGTCAATCATCAAAAAGGGGGAGATTGTTGGAAACAATGTTAAAAAAAAAACAAATTGACCAAAGCATAAGTTTTGATGATTAAACAAAGACTAATTTGAGTATATAAAGTGTACTAATGAGTTTGCCAAGTGTTTAAGGAAAGCAAAGAAGTCAAGTCGATTACCAAGTCGACTTGGACTTCGACTTGGGGTGAAGTCGATACCTAAGTCGACTTCACAAGCGACTTCAAATGGCAAAAGGTGGATAGCATTGAAAATAGAAAACAAGCAAGTGAAGTCGCAGGCCAAGTCGACTCCACGTGCGACTTGGGAAGCCAAGTCTCAGACGAAGTCGACGCCAGCATCGACTTCAAACGTCAAAAAGTGTCCAGAGTTGAAAATGTGGAAACGGACATGGTGAAGTCGCAGGCGAAGTCGACTCCAGGTGCGACTTGGGCGAAGTCGCAGACAAAGTCGACTCCAGCATCGACTTCAAAACGTCAAAAAATGTCCAGAGTTGAAAATGTGAAAACGGACATGGTGAAGTCGCAGGCGAAGTCGACTCCAGGTGCGACTTGGGCGAAGTCGCAGACAAGGGCGACTCCAGCTTCGACTTAAGGAGTTCAGACTTGAAGATTGAAGTTTCAAGCTTATTCCAAGGATCCATTTAGACTTTATCAAATCCAAATAAGATGCAAAGTCCATTCTCAAAAGAGCAACTGAAGTTTCTTGAAGATCAAAGCTAAGATTCATGTTCAAAGTTCAAATCAAGTCTATCAAGTCCAAAGCTAATCTTCAAGCTTATTCCAAATGAAGCAATACCCAAGTCATGAAGACCAATTTTGCAAGGTTCAAGCCAATTCAAGAAGATCAAGGCCAAGCTCTTCATAAACCACAAGATCTACACATAAGAAGAGCCACTCAACACTTAAAAGCACAAGAGGAAGAAAGACAAGCAAGTTAGAAGCAAATCAAGTGAGGATCAAGGTGTTTTTGCAAAAGACCACGCCAAGTCGCAACCCAAGTCGACTCCAGGATCGACTTGAGTTGAAGTCTGAAAGCCAAGTCGACCCAAGACTCGGACTTGGATATCTGAAGAACTGGAGTCGCACACGAGGTCGACTCCAGGTACGACTTGGAAGCCAAGTCGCAGGCCAAGTCGACTCCATCTTCGACTTGGAAAATAACGTTCGAATTTTCGAACGTTGGAGTTCATTTATTGCGCGCCAACCACCTCTACAACGTTCAAATCCTTCTCTTTCTATATAAGGACCCTCAAATGAACGTGAATACACACAAGAACATTACAAGACACTACTATATACTCTACAAAGTCCAAAGAGAGAAAAGAAGTGCTAGAGAGGAATCCTATTTGCTTTTCTCCATTTTTGAGTGGTCCATATACATTCTAAGGAAGAAGAGAGCTTCAGCTTGCAAGCCGCTTCATCGAGAATCATCCAAGCTGCTTCTGAATTCTTCCTCGAGCTCAAACTTGTCTACACATCATTGTAAAGTGTAGCTTTTCTTTTTCAAAGTCTTGTTGTATAAATCTTGATTTAGCTTGAATAGCTAAAATCAAGTGTATGCAAAGTAGGGTGTGATTGGAGTGAGACTCATCACCTGCTTGTGTAAGTGTTTGTTTATGCCCCCTAGAGCTGGAATCTAGAAGAGAGCGGTGACTCTAAGTGTATTCGAGGAATACATAGTGAAACCCAAGTCACAACGGAGTGTGAGCTTGGAAGAGTGGAGTAGGGAAGGTTTGCCCGAACCACTATAAATCTTGTGTTCTATTTATTTTTACTGCTTTATCTTATTTGCTCTTCATTTGCTTTCAAAGGGGATTAAATTTTCAAGGGGTTAAGAGTTTCTGATTTACGAAAGAAGATTTTTTTTAAAGAACCCAATTCACCCCTCCCCTCTTGGGTTTAGCCATCAACTCGGGACCAACAGGGAGGACTTGGATGAGATCTATAGGTCAGATGCACCAACCGGTGCCCGATCAGCGGGATTCAGTAAGCTAGCACGTCGAAGACGCTCCCACATGGAAGAGAATCCGAGTGGCGAGGAAGGCATCGATCTTAACTCTGAGCCTTTGTACACCGAAAAAGATGCTCCGACATCTTCATTGAGAACATCTGCATACTCACCACGACGTCAAAATTTACGTAGGAGGCCGCCAAGTCCATTGGAGGAGGTGGCTGGTGCATTCAAGAGTCTAGTCAATCGGCAGGTGCTGCCACCGCCTCCTCCACCACCACTACCAACCGGGAAGCTCAGTGTTGACCCCCAACGATACACGGATGCTATGACACGGCTGTGGGAGCTCTCTCTCTCTCTCTCTCTCTCTCTCTCCCTCTCCCTCCCGAAGAGGGCACCAAAATGGTCCTTTACTTTGGTCAGCATCCAGAGAATGCATTAGGTTTTCTAAGTATGCCCACTTTAGAGATGCGAAAGCAGTTTGTGCAACATATTTTAGCAAATTTGTAGACCTATTTGATTATCGAAATTGTTGATCATTTATGACATATTGTGTAGACTATTTAAGCAATTTGACTCATGGTTTTAACTTATCAAGTAACTTGTTTTATTGATTAAGTTTATGTATGACATTGTTATGCTATTAGGATGTCTATTTCATTCATTTAGCTATTTTACATACTATTTTTTTCACAGGTCACGCCATTATGCCACGTTTCTATGTTGTCTTCGTTGGACGTACACCAGGTATATATCAATCATGGCCGGCGGCCCATGCACAAGTGAATCGATATTCGGGAGCATGTTTCAAATCATTTTCTGATTGAGAGTCTGCCGTAGATGTGTACAAGAATTATTTCACACCGCCGGATAAAAAAGAGCAAACTCGTATTGTCATAAACATTTGTGATTGTGCGAGTTGTAATATTGGAAATGATGTCCAAATTATCAATTTGTGTGACTGTAAATCATGTGGTAAAAGTGCAATGTAGTGATAACATGTGCCATGTATGAAGGAGTTATAAAATAGTTGTGTAGATTTGTGATTTCAGTAAAGACTACTTTTTACATTTGATTGATTTTAATCGATAATAGTATTTAGATTTTTGCGATTTTTTAATGATTTTGTTTTTATAAAGAAAGTGAGTTGATTTAGGTCTTCTCTTAGCATTAAGTAGAGTAGTAGCCCTGTTTTGGAGGATGAAGATGTAAAACCTTTTTCGTTTTGCCATTCAATATCAGTATTACAACCACATACATAAATATTAACATCCAAGTATAGCAGAAATCTTATTATGTCAATTATAATAAAAGAAAATCATCTAAGATGAACAATAATATAATGAAAAATAAGATTACGACAAGTTCAAGCATCCAACTCTAAATTACAACCTCAAAATGAGCTCTAAGTCTGCAACACAAGTATGGGGACAGTTGCCATGTCCGCCAATAGAACAGAAATGACGCCTTGGTTTAAGTTTTAGTTCGATATTTCGGTTAATAAAAGTATGGGGACATTATCATATTTGAAAATAAGATAAAACATGCTAACGTGAAAATCAAATAGTTACTGCGTTATGATACAAAATGCGCGACTGTTTTTAATTCGTAGCCCATTTTACTTCGACTTACCGTAAAATGAATTCATGTCTTCACCTTTATAGTTTGATGATACACGCTGTTGCGTTTTTAGAATCAAAATCTTCTTTGTATCAATCCAAATAAGGTACTGCGTTCTTCATTTATGCTTTTATTATTTTTATTTATAAATTATTTTCTGCATTCACTTCTTTCTGCCTGTTCTTTCCTTTCATACTCTCGACATATTTATGATGTCATAAATATTAAATTAATTCTAAATTTGAAATAAATATTTTCATAACTCTTAAATATATATGTTAGAATTTGAAAATCACAGTATAAGTACAAAATTTGCAGAAAAAATTAATAGCAAGATTTAAAAATCTCTAAACATGCATTTCTTAGTATATCTAACCTATTAGCTAGTATTCTGTATTTGGCGTGTAGTAGGCCTTACTTAATGTAGACAATAGACATCCGAGCACTAATTCTTTCCGACCTATCAAAAAATATATATATATTTATTTTGAAAAATGTTTTTGTAAACATGTCAATTTAGTTATATTTAATCTATAAAATAAGTTTTAACATTTTTTGGATATGTATATACATTTATTTTGAATTTTTAAATATTTCTAGCAATCATATTTTTTTACATATTATTACCTACATATATTTTAAAAGTACTTCCATATATTAATTTCCAGTGGCATTGTCATTTCACCTTTCACATAAATTTTAATTTTTCTCCTTCAATTTTTTTATGTTAAACCAAGCACTCCTCAAATTAATTATTATAAAATTCTGATGCTAATTTCATAAGTTAGGATAAATATGTGTAATTTGATATTATTTCACATAGACGCGAGCATGTGATTAATGATATGATTTATACATTTACCATACGGTCGTGCGGTTTAATATAATTAAACCGAACCACAAGTAAACGAATCAGACATTGGGCCGGTTTCCGGTCAGACCGGCCGGTCCAGTCCGATTCTAACACACACTTGTAAATACTGTACTAATGCCATTGCTATCAAAGATTTCAGTAACATCCCATTTCGAGCCTATCCATGACCACGAATCAAAATCCAAGTAACTGTTTTTTTAAGGAAAAATCTAAGTAACTGTTACTTAAATGGAATGCGTATCTTCTTCTTTAATATAATTTGTTATATTTTCAATACAATTTTTTTCATTTTTAATATGCATCAATACGCTCTCTATTTATCCATCTCATTCAAGTTTATTAAATCGTGTCGAAGAATCTCCAATTTATAGGCGATTATACACAAATTTTAGCATGTACAACCCACCTAAGAATTTGATTCAATTTTTAATGCATGTTAAAACAAAAGATAATAAATTAAATAAATGAATGAAATTTTGATATAATTATTGTGGGCTTAAAATAGATTGCACATTAAAATTTTCGTACCTAGGCAGTAAAATATACACCTCTAGCGTGATGTCTACGATGTAGGCTACGTAAAAAAAACTCAATTACACATCTACATTATTTATTAATTTTTATAATTGCTTTATATTCATATTCCAAGTTTGTCATTTTATAATACTTTTATGTTTTTATTTTTTATTTTTAAAAATCACAATTTTAAGTAATGAAAAATAACTTAAAATTGCTATTTTTTATAATGAATAATGTGGTATATTATGTGCATATGTGTTGAGCCATCGCTTTTGATGATTCTGCTGCAGTGCATAGCTTTCCACGGGATGAATATTTTTTTTTGATGGAACTCCACGGGATGAATTAGGTGCGTTGCCAGGTGTCGTACATGTGCAGGGATTCAAATCTGCGCTACCCACACCGAACAAATTCAAAGCTGCCGCACCGTACATTTCAAAGTTGACGGCTGACCCGCAACCACGCCGAAATTCCATGAATTCCCACGTTCCCACGCAAATTACGATTGGTACGAAGGAAGACTGAATACCTTCTGAGAAATGCATGGATGCTTACTTGTCGCCCATTGCATGTTTTGTATCTTCAATTCGGTGAGTTGCTGCTCTGCGGCTTGCAAATCAGTAGTCATCCGTTCCCATGCCAGCACAATCTCAAGGATCTGAAGTAGAAGTGCACATCAGGCGAGTTTTACTCTTTCGAGAGTCGGTAACCATTTTTACTTTGTATATTTATGTTTGGGTTGAACCTAGATCGAAGTGAGTCCAAGCAGAGTTAGGACTGATCAGGTTCAGGTTCAAAAAATAGTTTTTTAAAAAAATTAATTTATAAATATAAATTTTAAAAAATTATATAGAGAATGTTTCTGTGATCAATTTAAAAAATATAAATTTTAAAATAATTATATAGAGAATGTTTTTACGATAAATTTTAAAATAGCGATTTCATGACATATTTTGTGACATTAAAAATATGGATAAAAGAGATATTTTATTGCATTTTCTTGATAGGTTGAATAAATTTATATTCCATTTATGAAACCTTCAAAATTTGTATGTCGACACGAATAGTTGGAAAAATGGCAACTTTGTATGCTGGCAGCATGTTTGATTTTCTTGATTTTCTTTCTAAAAATAGAGATGTTTTAAAATAAATTCATAAAATAAAAACATTTCGTTAAATAAAAATTAAAAATTAAAAAGGCACACAAAAGTATATTTACAGGTATACAATAGTAAAATGATCAAAAAAGTATACTGAAATTTTAATTTTTTGAGTTTTGGAATTATGAATTTTTAAGAACTTTTATTCAATTCAAGTCAGTTAACAATGGATATTGACTTTTCATCGGAAAAACATTGGTTATTGACTTTTAGTAATTTTGTAGCATATTTTGTGACATTAAAAATACTTGTAACAGTGATATTTTATTGCATTTCCTTGGTAGGTTGAACAGATTTTGGCCAATTTTTTCAATTTTGTGACCATGAAATCTAAATCTAGCTGAACCAACGCATAGGTAATCATTTTTTATTTGAATAAAGAATAGAATTAGTGTTAATCAAAGATATGCATGATGCTCAATTTGAAAATATTATCGACTTCAAAGCTGTATTTTTTTAGCATTTAAACCTTCTCAAATATTTTTCTTATATGAATAAGTCAATCTATCAAGTATTATTAAATTCTAATGCATAAATGAATGAATTTAGAATTTTTAATAAATATATATTTGAAGTAAATGTAATTCATCAATACTACGATCAAGATTACTTTTTAATCCAAGATAAACATGGATGATTTCAATGTCATAAATAGTTAGACCATATATGGAAGATGATCAAATACACCTAGCTTAACATATTTATAAAAAAAAAACTGAAAATTTAACGAAAAATATGGTTTTTAGGTTGACATAAGTTTATTTATAAACCATAAACTAAATTTTACTATTTTCGTATGTTTTAAAGATTTTAAAACATAGTGGCATTGTCGTAATTTTCAAAAGAAAAAAATTACCACAATGCCACTGCGTTTAAAAATATTGAAAAAATACTTAAAATATCAAAAAATGGTAAAACTTATAGGTTTAATACACCTAGCTTAACAAGTTTGTAAAGAAAAAATTGAAAAATTATATTTTTAGGCCAAACTAAGAGGATCAACTTTCTTTATTATGTCATTGAAGTACATTTAAGAATTGGTTAGGTGAAAAACTATGGTGGCCTGATAAATAGATAAATATAACTAAGCATATGTGGTTTAAACAATATCTATATCTACGAGAAAATCCATTTCCTCTACCCTATTAGGATTTAAAATTTCTACCATAATTTTTCAATTTTATACTATATTTCTTCCATATCATCGCAATATATAAAATAATAGTAAGAAAAATAAAGAAAGATTAAAAGAACTGCCTTCCCTTATTTTTCATCAACTTTTTCCAAATCCTCTGAGTTCAAACCCTACTTACAAAAATTCAAATTCACCAACCTTGAGGTTTTCTCTTCCTCTTCTTCTTCTCCTCTCCTCTTCTCTCTCGCTCTCTCTCTCTCTCCTTCTTCCGTTTTTTCTTTCTTCCCGTGTAATTTTTTTTCCCTTGCCTTTGCGCCTTTTTTTGGGGTAAGAAAGGCTGCTGCAAAGTCATCCTGCGGCTTAGGGAATTGGAAGAGTTTTATGATATTTTTAGATTAGTCCCTAGTTTTAATACAATGTTGGAATAGTCCCTTTTTTTTTTTTTTTAAAAAAAAAAAGAACTTTATAAATAAATAATTACATATGGGGTTTCACAACTAGCCACGACAATTGGCTTCGATCTAATTAACGCAGTAGTTGGTAGCGTTTTTTGCATCTTCTCTGGCGAGGAAGTTGTGTCGGCGACGAAGCTTTTGCCAATATCTTGAGGGAAAGGAAATACTGGAGCAAGCGTTTGACGCCTCACGAGCTATGTCAGTGAAAAAGACGCTGGAAAATGGAGCTTTGTCGACTACAAAAAAAAAATTACTGCTTCTTCTCCGACGATGAAATCATAAGACAAAGCATAAATTGAGAACTTTCGGCGATAGAGCTTGAAATCGGTACAATAAAGCAGCACTCGATGTTGAAAATGGGTTAAAAATTGGCGAGCTCTAGGATGTCAAATTTTGGGAAGATGGTTTCGCATCTTGCCCTAGCTTCCCAATTTCACGCCATAATCTGCTAAATTTCCAAATCAACGAATGAAAGGGTAATTTTGTCTTTTAAGTCTCCTTTAGACACTGTCTTCGATGTTGTATGGGAAACCAATGGAAAATGATACACACTAAATTTTGGATAATTTGCAAATATGCTCCATAGTTTGACACTAATTGCAGATATGCTCCCCTTGTTTAACGAATTGCATATTATCCCTATAAAATTTCATAAAAATGGCTTGCGTACCTAGTTAACGGTTGAAAACTAACAACAGTTAAAAAAAAATATAATTTGCTGATATATCCCCACAGTTTGACGCTAATTGCTAATATACGCCATTGTTTCACGAATTGTAAATTACCTCCACAAAATTTTACCAAAATTGTTTGCGTACTCATGACACTTTTTTGTTGCCAAACATGCATTAGAATTTTGGAAAATGATAAAAATAACTCAGTTGTACAAGTGGAAGGAGATAACATGTTAGCAATTAACATAAGTATTTCATAAACTTCGAATAAAAAAAAAGTATTTCATAAACTCCTTCCACCTACACAACTGGGTGTTCTATGAACTATGAGATTCTAATTAGCTTTAAATAGTTCATTTTTGTCATTATCCAAAATTTTAATACACATTTAGTAACAAAAAGTGTCATGGGTATGCAAGAAATCTTGGTGAAACTTTGTAGGGAAATTGCAATTCGTGAAACAATGAGAGTATATCAACAATTAGCTCAAACTATGGAGTATATAAGCAAATTACATTTTTTATTTAACAACAGTTAAATTTCGGCCGTTAACAGAGGTACATAAGTAATTTACGTAAAGCTTTGTAGGTGTAATATGCAATTCATAAAGCAGTAACGACAAATTTGTAATTAGCATCAAACTATGGGGACATATTTGTAAATTACCCTTAAATTTTATAGAAACTGTAGAGTTAGGGTTGCAATTTTTTGAAAAGTAGTGACACACTTGCAATTTCGACAAAACCTTATAGGTATGAATGCAAAAATCCCAAAAGGAAAAGAGCAAAAAGTCAAAAACCAGTCGACTTTCAATTCCACACGCTACACGCAAGTGGGGTTCCTTTTAGGAAACGTCACATCCACTGCCTCAAGTAAGTTGACGGATGCCAGGGGCAAGTCAGTTGTCCAGGTCTTCTCAGGGTTCTTAAAAAGTACAAATTTTATGAGCATATGAACTTATAAAAACGCATTCAAATGAAAATATAATACATAATAATTATAATGTAATACATAATTAATATAATATGCATGCAAAAATCCCAAAAGGAAAAGAGGAAAAAATCAAAAACCAGTCGACTTTCAATTCCACACGGTACGCACTGGTGGAGTTCCTTCTAGGAAACATCGCATCCAGTGCCTCAAGTCAGTTGATGGATGCTAGGAGCAAGTCAGTTGTTCTAGTTCTCCAAGTTCTTAGAAAAATATAAATTTTACTAGCATATGAACTTATAAAAGTGCATTCAAATTATAATATGATACATAATAATGATAATATAATAGATAATTAATATAATATGGACGCAAAAATCCCAAAAGGAAAAAAGGAAAAAATAAAAAACCAGTCAACTTTCAATTCCACACGGTACGTGCAGGTGGGGTTCTTTCCGGGAAACATCACATCAGTGCCTCAACTGTAGGGGTGGGAATCGGGGCGGGTCGACCCGTGACCCGCCCCGCCTCGCCCCTATTTAATACCGGGGCGGGTCAGGTTTTTTGATATTTTAAAGAAATGCGGGTCGGGGCGGGGCAAAATTCGGTTTTTAACAGGGTGGCGGGGCGGGTCAAGGCGGGTCGGGGCGGACCTACCTGCTGACCTATTTTCTGATATTTTATATTAAAAAGAAAAATCTCGTTCAATGCTAATATTCATGTTTTATTTAATTATTTATATTTACTTTGACTGATTAATAATATATTCAAGCATATAGTAGTTAAATTTAATATAAATTTGTCTTTATACTTGATAGTTTTATAATTTTTTTAAAATTTCTTACTTGACCAGTATTTTTTTACCCGACCCGTTGACCTGATACCGACCCGAATTTTGTCCCGAAACCTTGCAGAAAAAAGTAAGGGTCAAACCGACCTTGTCCCGACCCGGTATAAAATAAGGGTCAAACCAGATTTTTAAAAAGGAAAGTCAGGGTTGGGCACACCCGGACCCGCCCCGACCCGCCCCGATTCCCACCCCTAGCCTCAAGTCAGTTGACGGATGCCGGGAGCAAGTCAGTTGTTCGGGTCTTCTCTGGATTCTTAGAAAAGTATAAATTTTATTAGCATATGAATTTACAAAAGTGCATTCAAATTATAATTTAATACATAATTAATATAATATGGACGGTTGGTCCTATGGTAATAAATTCTTGGAGTATGCATTGGGTAAGTTAATCGGACTTCGCAATTTCTTCCGTCTTAATGATTGTTTGAAATTTGCACTTAAAACTATTAATTTACTTAGAGAACTAAGTTTCGTACTAATTATGGTCATGACCTCCATCTGATAAGAGCGTGGAACCTATATAATAAAATTATTTGATTAATACCTATTCCAAAATTCTAATTCAACGTCTACTATGTCTAAAAATTCTTCGTACTTAATTAAATGACTGCATAAATTACTATGATATTTTCAGGAATTTATCTAAATGGTTTACAAAATTTATGCATATTTATTTATATTTTTAAACAGGCATGCCGAAGCCGTATACAAGTAAAAATGATCCTGTTTTTGCAAAAAAAAAAAAAAAAAGATTCTGGGCACCACGATAGAAAATGTTGTCAAACAAATTAAATATTCAGATTAGTTTTTGAGTTGTATCATCAAAGTAGGTCCCAGTGGAAGGATTTCATGAACCCCTGGAGCACGAATTTGGAACAAAACACACACATTAGACGTTTGAGATCTTTATTGTATAATCCCACTCAATACATAACAATCCACCGAACACCCTCAGGTGTTGTCTTAAACTATTATAAAAAATTTGAACTAAAAAATATATGTATTTAAATGGAATGCCGATTAAAATTGTGTTGATAATAAATAATGCATCTCTTGCTTCATGCGCCTTGAGATTGTTTCATTGTACAAGTAGAATGGCCAGCAAAATCTCCACCTCACTCCTGTAAATTGGCGCCTCCTCGCTACTCTCTCTCTACTTGCATTCCCTCATGCTCTTCCTCAATCTCAATCTCTAACGATAACGATGAAATTGCAAGTATCTTATCTCTTTCTTCTCCTCATCTCTAACCTTTCCATCCTTCATCTCGTTTCCTGCTACTACTGCCATGACCATCAGATGTCTGCTCTGTTGAAGAATGGATGCTCTAAGATAAAATATTATTTATAACAAAAATATTACACACACAATAATTTGGACACTCTCACTTTATAAGCTCCCACTCCAACTCACATGCACACAACAAGCACTCATCACACTCACACCCAAACTACTTGTCCATGGGAAAGGGTTGTCCCCTTTTATAGGCTCTCTCCTCCCCTTGGAGCTCTCTGGATTTCGCCACATGTCCTTGAGTGGACGGTTAGGATCACTTTCTAGAATCTTCCCACCTCCTCTTTGGAATTCCCTAGAACTCTCCTGAAATGTCTTGATCTTCTTGGAGCTCTTAGAGGATTCAAGAGAAGTCTGGAAGGTTCTAGAATTCTACACACCCTTCTTCTCTAGAACTTTCTAGAGAACTCCGGTTCCTTTATGATTTCTCTATTCTTCTCTAGAACTTTCTAGAGAACTCCGGTACCTTCATGATTTCTCTATTCTTCTCTAGAACTTTCTAGAGAGCTCCGGCACTTTCATGATTTCTCTACAACTGCGTAGAGGTTTCCTGGTGACATCTAGAAATATCCGGCAATAGGCGGTGCTGCTTCTTTAATTCTCCCCCTCAGCACCGACTTTCTCTTTTAACTCCACTCTGGTTGCCATACCAATTCGACTTCTGAGTTTTTCAAAATTTTCTCTAGTCAGCCCTTTGGTAAATATGTCTGCAACTTGATCTTCTGTGTTGATGTGTTCCATCTTGATTTCTCCGTATAACACCTTTTCTCGTATAAAATGATAATGTACTTCAACATGCTTGGTTCTAGCATGGAATACTGGATTCTCTGCTATGCGTATAGCAGAATCATTATCGCAGTATAGAGGCACTGAATAATCAACAGGTTGGTGTAAATCTTTCATAAGCTGCATCAGCCACTTAGTTTCCTGTGCTGTCATAGCTGCTGCTCTATACTCTGCTTCAGTAGTTGATAGAGATACAGTTGGCTGTCTCTTGTTGCACCATGAGACTGCCGCTGATCCGAGATCAAATATATATCCAGTGGTTGATCTCCTTGTGTCATGGTCTCCAGCATAATCGGCATCACAATACCCTGATGCCTTGCATATTGCATTCTTCTTATATAAAAGACCGAGGTTAATGGTTCCTTTTACATACCTTAATATGCGTCGAACTGCATCTAGATGTGGCTTCCTTGGTTTTTCCATATAGCGACTTACTATGCTGACGGCGAATGCTATATCCGTCCGTGTAAGAGTTAAGTAGATTAAACTACCCACTAACTGCCGATACATCGTCAAATCTGCTAACTCTTGACCTTCGAGTGAGCATAGCTTGGTATTGGGCTCTATAGGTGTAGATATGGGCTTGCAGTCAAGCAGCCCATATTTCTTTAGTAAGTCTTGAGCATACTTCTGCTGACATAGGAATATTCCTTCTTTTGTATGCTCAACTTCTAGCCCAAGAAAGTGTTTCAATTCTCCAAGGTCTTTCATCTGGAAACGAACTGAGAGATTGACCTTGGTTTGATTGATCTCACTTTCATTATCGCCAGTAATGATGAGATCATCCACATATACTAGCACTATTGCTAGCTTTCCATTTTTATTTTTTACAAATAAACTTGAGTCGGCTGGTGCAGCAGAATAACCACTTTGTAGTAAGAATTCAGCAATCTTACCATACCATGCTCTCGGCGCCTGCTTTAATCCATATAAGGCCTTTTTCAGCTTGCAGACGTACTCCGGATGGGTTGTGCTCTCGAACCCTCTGGGTTGCATCATATATATTTCTCGATCTAGTTCGCCATGGAGAAATGCATTCTTGACATCCATTTGCCAGAGCTTCCATGACTTGCTAGCTGCAAGTGCCAGTAATACTCGAACTGTCGTAATCTTTGCCACTGGGCTAAATGTTTCATCATAATCTAGCCCATACTTTTGAGAAAACCCACGTGCTACCAGCCGAGCTTTGTATCTTTCGATTGATCCATCGAGCCGTAACTTTAATTTGTACACCCATTTGCATGATATGGGTTGCACATCTCTTGGTTTTGGTACTAGGTCCCATGTCTCGTTTTGCTTCAAGGCTTGAATTTCTTCTTCCATAGCCTTCCTCCAGTTTAGACTCTGGGATGCTTCCTCGTACGTGACCGGTTCCGCTTCTTCAGTCGCTTCGAGCACTGCTGCATTAGCATATTTTTGATTCGGCTTCCGTTGTCTGTTGGATCGCCGTGGAACAGATCTTGCTTTTTCTTGTTCATCGAACTCTTCAATCTGGCTCGGTCTTTCTTCTTCTATACTCCTGTGATGCACTCCTGTTTGCCATGGGCTATCTGATTTTTCTGGTGATTTGGACTTCTCTCTACTCGGTGAGAGTTCGTCCTCCTCAGTTGGCTCCTCTGTTGACTGAGTTTGACTTGGCTCGATTCGTTCCTGCAGTCTTTCTCTTAACTGTTCTTCCATTTCATTAGAGTCAGGTACTAAGACTGCCTGTGATGACCACCAAGATGATGCCTCATCGAAAATTACATTTCGTGAGACATGGCATCGACCTGTGGTTGGATCACAACATTTCCAACCTTTTCTTTGGCTATCATAGCCAACAAATATACAGCGAATGGCCTTTTTATCGAACTTACTACGGAGGTGGTCAGGAACAAACACATAGCAAATGCATCCAAACACACGGAAATGACTTACCGTTGGTTTGATGCTCCACAATTTCTCAAAAGGAGAAATATACCCAAGTCTAGGTTGAGGAAGCCTATTTATGACATGGGCAGCAGTCTTCATGCATTCAGCCCAAAATTTAGGTGGCACATTCTTGGCATGCAGCATACTTCTGCATATCTCTGCCAAGTGTCGATTTTTTCTTTCTGCCACTCCATTCTGTTGTAGCGTGTTTGGGCAAGTCAGCTGTCGGCGTATCTTACACATTTGTAGATACTCTGAAAATTCAGCTGACGTATACTCCCCCCCATTATCTGTGCGTAGGCATCGTATTTTTCGGCCTACTTCACTTTCCGCTTTTTGCTTAAATTCTTTGAATTTAGCGAATGCCTCAGATTTTTCTTTCATAAAATCAACCCAGACGTACCTTGAATAGTCATCGATGAAGGTTATCATGTACTGGTAACCGCTAATGGATGACTGCTTTACTCGTCCAAATACGTCTGAGTGTACTATCTCGAGAGGCACCTTGGTCTGAAATTTTGACTCCTCATACGGTAGTTGATGTGCCTTTCCGAACTGACATCCAGCACATACCGTATCTTCTTGAACTTCTAGCTTGGGAAGGCCTCTGAGCATAGACTTCTTCATTATCTGCTTCAACTTGTGATAGCTTCCATGTCCTAGCCGTGCGTGTCATAAATCTGCAGTTTCATTCCTCCTTGTCTTGTCTATGTATGCTGTCTGTGCAGACATCACATAGACAGACTCAAGCCGATGCCCTTCCATGATCGGCTCATTTGTTATTTTTAATTTAGGATATACTCTTACATCATTTGGGCCGAACACCACATAATTTCCAGAAGCGGTGAGTTGTGAGACAGATAATAAGTTTTTCTTCATACCTGGTACATGGAACACATTTTCCAGTTGTACCTTCTGTGAGCTGAACCGAGGGGTAAACATAGTCTTGCCGATATGGGTGATGGGCAGCTTCGAGTTGTTAGCCGTTACGACTACTCGTCCTCCTTTATACTCAGACGTGCCGGTCAACTTCTCATAGTCTCCTGTCATGTGATTGGAACATCCAGAATCGACAATCCAATCATCATTATAGTTGATTAATTTTTCACTTACTGATATGAGAGCCGACTCCTCTTCTGTCTTGATAACGCAGGGTGCCGCCATTTCTTGGAGCTCTTCTATTGCAAGGGATGCTTGGAGATCCCATTCTTCTTCGTTATGGATAGAAGTCGCAGCATTTCCCTCTGCCCGCTTGAACCAGCAGTCTCTAGCAAAGTGGTCTCTAGCAAAGTTGGTCCTTCTGCCGTTGGGATCTCTTCTCTCTTTTGTCACCACTTTGACGAGCTCCCCCTTGCTGCGAGCTTTGCCCTTGCTGCCTCCTTTGCCAGCCTCCCTCTTGTTTTCTTGTGTTACCTCCATTTGGCCTCGCAGCTACTCGATCTCTGCTTTGGAATTCTCTCTTTTTACTAAAGAGAGCATTCTCCTCCTCCTTTAACGAAACTTTGGACATTTGCTTGTCTAAAGTTTCTTGGTTGGCCAAAATATTTTCCAACTCGGTTATAGTTGGTTCTTTGGCCCATCCACGGGTAGCAATGATAATCCCGTTGTATTCTGGCTTTAAGCCATGAATGATAATCCTCCTCATCCTAGTCTCAGAGATCGAATTTTCTGGGTCTAATTTTGAAATTTCTCCACAAAGAAATTTAACTTTGGAGAAATATTCACTTACCGTCATATTCTGCTGCGAAATGGATAACAACTCATTTTCCAACTGCTGGAGCTTTGCATCATTTTTCCTTGTGTAGAGTGCTGCGAGGGTGTCCCATGCCTCCTTGGGTGTTTTAGCATCCTTAATCTTCTGCAGTAACTCGTCTTCAATAGTTACTGCTAGCACATACATGGCTTTGCCAGCTTTTATCTTCCACCTCTTCAATTCCTCTTCGTCTGTGGGTGACGTAGTATTATTGCCGCCAACTATATCCCACAGATCTTGTCCAAGCAGATAAAACTGCATACGCAAACACCAAGTATTATAGTTGTTATAATTTAGCTTCTCAATGGAGCTTACCGAGGTAGAAATATCCGCCATCGTGACTTGGTATGCCCAGCACTTTTCAAAATAAGCTTGGTCCCAGACCAATCGGCTTCACAGTCCCAGACTGCGTACGTGCAGAATCTCCTCGTATTTTGTCTAGCTGGTGTAGCCTTCACGAACCACGGTCCCCGACCCTTGGCTCTGATACCACTTGTTGAAGAATGGATGCTCTAAGATAAAATATTATTTATAACAAAAATATTACACACACAATAATTTGGACACTCTCACTTTATAAGCTCCCACTCCAACTCACATGCACACAACAAGCACTCATCACACTCACACCCAAACTACTTGTCCATGGGAAAGGGTTGTCCCCTTTTATAGGCTCTCTCCTCCCCTTGGAGCTCTCTGGATTTCGCCACATGTCCTTGAGTGGACGGTTAGGATCACTTTCTAGAATCTTCCCACCTCCTCTTTGGAATTCCCTAGAACTCTCCTGAAATGTCTTGATCTTCTTGGAGCTCTTAGAGGATTCAAGAGAAGTCTGGAAGGTTCTAGAATTCTACACACCCTTCTTCTCTAGAACTTTCTAGAGAACTCCGGTTCCTTCATGATTTCTCTATTCTTCTCTAGAACTTTCTAGAGAACTCCGGTACCTTCATGATTTCTCTATTCTTCTCTAGAACTTTCTAGAGAGCTCCGGCACTTTCATGATTTCTCTACAACTGCGTAGAGGTTTCCTGGTGACATCTAGAAATATCCGGCAATAGGCGGTGCTGCTTCTTTATGCTCTGCTCCACTTCTTCTCCGACCGCTCTTCGCTACCTTCTTGGACGCCTGACAGGGACTGCTGCAATTGGGAAGGGGTCACGTGAGACGAAGTCACCGGTTACGTGATTGCCCTCGACGTTTCCGACCGCGACATCTCCGGCCCCGTCAATTCATCTTCCTTTGCCAGCCTCCGCAGCCTCCTCTCTCTCAACCTCTCCTGCAACAATTTCAGCTCTTCTATCCCCTCCAACCTCAGCTTGCTATCCAATCTCACCCACCTCAACCTCTCTAATTCCGGCTTCGCCGGCCAGATTCCGGCGGATATCGCCAGGCTGAACAAGCTCGTGGCGCTCGACATTTCTACCTCCTTTCTCAACAGCCCACTTACTTCCCTCAAGTTGGAGAACCCCAGCATTGGTTCGCTGCTTAGGAACCTGTCGAGGCTGACTAAACTCCATCTTGATGGCGTCAAAATCTCGTCGGCAGTGCCCAAGTTCTTGTCGAATTTCACTGACTTGGCTTGTCTCCGCCTCAGTTCTTGCAGGTTGGTGGGAGAATTTCCTGCAGACATATTTCTTTTGCCAAAATTGGAGACTTTGGATGCATCCCTGAATCCGCTGCTACTGGGTTTCCTTCCTGACTTCCGTGGAGAAAGTGCTTTAAGGACACTGCTGCTCTCCACCACCAAATTCTCTGGTCGGCTTCCCCCTTCGATTGGTAATCTCGGCAACTTGACCAGAGTAGAGCTCAGTAATTGTAATTTTTCTGGTGAGATTCCTGCTTCGGTGCGAAGCATAAGGAGAATTGTTCATCTGAAGCTTAGATTGAATAGGTTCACCGGTTTAATTCCTAGTCTTGATGGCCTCACTGAACTTCAGCATTTGGACCTCTCCTTCAACAATTTCTCTGGGCCAATACCCAGTCTGGACAATCTCACGCGACTAGCTTTCTTGGACCTTTCCTTTAATGTTTTTGGTGGTAGTATTCCTTTGCTCCATTCATTGAAGGCCATCACTGAGATCGTCCTCACTTCCAACAATTTGACTGGCGAAATCCCCGAGTCCTCTGGAGATGGGCTTCATAATCTGACCGTGCTCGACTTGGGCTACAATAGTCTACATGGGTTGATTCCTTCCTATCTGTTTACTCTGCCATCTCTACAGAACTTGGTTCTCAGTCGAAATCATCTTGATGGCCAGCTGATTGAATTTGGTACTGCTTCTTCTCCACTGCAGACGATTGATTTGAGCTACAACAACCTGCAAGGGCAGATACCCAGCTCAGTCTTCGGGTACACGAGGCTGAAGTTGCTTGATCTGTCCTCCAATATGTTCAATGGCTCGTTTGACTTAATCATGCTTCAGAACATGAAGAATCTGGAATGGCTGGATCTTTCAGATAACAAGTTGTTGGTCAATAGTGCTAACGCAGAGAATACGTCCTTTCCCCAGCTGAGAAGGTTGTATTTGGGTTCTTGCAGACTAAACCAGTTCCCCTATCTTTTAAGAAACCAGTCGAGGATGACTGAGGTAGACCTTTCGAACAATATCATTGATGGAGAAATACCCAACTGGATGTGGAGTGTAGGAAGCGGGAACTTGCGGTATCTGAACCTTTCCGATAATTTTCTGCGGAGTCTCCAGCAACCCCATAATCTATCATCCAGCAGCTTGTCAATCCTCGACCTTCATTCTAATCAACTGCAGGGGGAAATTCCACTCCCTCCCATTTCTGTTGTTGTCCTAGATTACTCGAAAAATAATTTCACATCCACCATGTCGTCTGACTTTGCTACCTTACTTGGTGCTGGTGGTGCTCTTTTTTTCTCCATCTCAGGCAACAATGTCAGTGGTGAGATCCCTTCAACTGTATGCAGTGAAGAAAGTTATTTGAAAGTGCTTGATCTTTCCGATAACCATTTTAGTGGGTCAATTCCAAACTGCGTAGTGGATTTGAATTTGGATGTGCTGAATCTTAGGAATAACCATCTTACAGGAACCATACCAAGTATTTCAACTGAGAAGTGTGCTTTAAGGACGCTGAATATAAATGGAAATCAATTGGAAGGGAAAATACCAGAATCCTTGTCAAAGTGTGGAGAGCTTGAGGTTCTTGATTTTGGAAACAACGGATTAAGTGGCGCTTTCCCATACTTTCTAAATACTCTTTCCAAACTTCGGGTTCTCGTCTTGCGGTCCAATAGATTCAGCAGTTCCCTTTGTCAGCATTGTAACTTTTCCTTTCCGATGCTACAAATCATGGATCTATCTTCAAACAGATTCGGGGGTATTCTGCCCGCCCATTTTTTCATGAGTTTGAATGCAATGATGTCTGCAGAGGATGATGAGGATTCAGGTGTTCCCCAGCCCCAGCAGTTTATTAAGTACCATGTCCTCTCTGATTTCTACTACCAAGACAGCGTGATTGTCGCAAGCAAAGGTTTGGAACTGAAACTCTTGAAGATCTCAACTATGTTCAAGTCTGTGGACCTGTCAAACAACAGATTTGAAGGTAAGATTCCAACGGAGATAGGAGCTCTTAGTTTTCTTCGTGTTCTTAACTTCTCAAACAACCTTCTCATGGGCCAAATTCCTGTGTCAATTGAGAATTTGAGGCTGCTAGAGTCATTAGATCTCTCTGAAAATCAGCTTTCTGGAAGAATTCCTCCACAGCTAACTCAGCTGACGTTTCTTTCAGTCTTGAACCTTTCCTACAACCAGCTTGTTGGAAGCATTCCAAATGGCCGTCAATTCAATACGTTTGACAACGATTCCTTTATTGGAAATCCTCAGTTATGGGGGATGCCACTGTCTAGAAACTGCAGTTCAGAATCTGTTGATAAAGCACCGCCCGCCTCTGCAACAAAAGCAACTGTCAATTGGCTGGTTATTTCGTTGGAGGTAGGATATGTTGTTGGGTTGGCAACTCTGTTTGGATCACTCCTCCTGTGGAGGAAATGGAGGATATGGTACTTCAAACATGTGGACATGTTGTTGGCTTATGTCCATGAGAAGTGCCATTTTATCTAGCTAGGAATATTATAATGGAGCTGCCAATAATTTTGCTTCTGGCCTTGAATTTCTTGCCATTAGACTCCATTGAAATGTTTGTGTTTTACTGAATGGTTAAGTAATTGACATCGATCAGTAGAAATACACTGTTTTGTTTTACTACTTGGGTTTAAAAAAATGAAAGGCTAGTAAACTAGTATAAATAGTCCATCGGTAATTAAGCCTGTCTATACCTGTTTAATGGATTTTGACATTATTTTTCATTAAACAGGGTTAGAGCCCAGTAGGCGACTGAAACCCAACTAACATATTTGATATTAATGATTTATTTCAATAAAAATAATTCAGCGATAAGCCAAAATATAATGTTGGTTCGAAATCAGTTTGCAGTTGCACCTGCAATATTCCACCTGTCATTGTCCAATTAGTCTTCTGATGGATTGACCATGCTTCATCCTTGGAAATGAGCTAGTACTGGATTAATTAATTGAACAGTATTAATCATGTAAGCGCCGTTTGGTGCTGTGTAAAAAAATGGGGTAAAAAATTTGTGGGTCAAGATTTTTGGAAAGTGATGAAGTGATGTAATATACCAGTAAAGAAATAAAGTTAAAAAGATCAGATTTACAGTTATATGAGAAAATATGAAAAATGATTGGTGTGGAGAGGCAATTATTTTGAAATTTTTTTTGCAGTGTGTCATTCTTTTTTTTTCTTTTTTTTAATTCATACATCACCAGACGAGAAGACGAGAGCTCCTCAAACAAGAGGCATAAAGCTCCATCAACAGAGATTAAAACTGTTAACTATTTGAACACATGGCCAAGACCTTACCAACTTTGTTTAACACCCGCGTGTTAGTTTTGTTAGGCTCTATTAGACTTTGCTATATTTTTAAAATGTTTGAAATTTTAGAAAATTGATTTAGAAGTTGTTATACTTAGAGTACTTCCTTATACACACTTTGTTAAACATAATATATATTCAATATATAAGATATTTTATCGACTTTACCAATTATAATTAAATTCTATTACAAGATAATATTTTCTATAAATATTTTTAAAAATGTCAAATATTAAAAATTTATATCTATTTATGCTTTGATGAGTGGCCCACTATTTGAATAGAATAGATTGGTTTTTTATGTATATCCAACATAAATTTCACAAACTTTATAAACATATTCATATTTCTAAGCGAACGTAATCATCGTGTAAAATGATCACAATACACTTTGTTCGATTTTTTTCTCCTTAGACGGTTGAGATCTTTGAAATTTTGTTTGCATGGGAATGGATGGCTACTGAATTGCGAGATGCAGCCCAGCACTTACCGAATAGAAGATACAAAACATGCATTAGGCGACGGGGAGGCATTCATATATTTCAAGAAGTTGTTCAGTATTCTCTTGTACTAATCGTAATTTCCAAGTGGTGCATGCAGCCTGGTAATTGCATGCAAATCGTGATCTTGGAATTTCAAAAGATGAAAAAAGGCACATCAATGGACATCTACTGTTCTTCCTGGACAATCTCCTGGAATAATTTTATCTCAAGAAATACATTTTTGGTAACTCTTGTTAGCAATCAAAACTTTTATTAGCAAGTAAAGCACATATTTAATAAAAAAATATTCTTGTTTATGATGATACTTTTATAGGTAGGAAGAATTTCCTGGTTTATGATGTCATTTTGAGAATTAATTAAAAGGATTTTTTGCAAATATGCCTGTTTGCCCAATATTGCATTTGTATCTCTAAGTTTGTTGAATTTGCAAATATACTCACAAAACTTGTATAAAATTGCAATCGAGAATAACCTTAAGCTAAATTATATACTTTCTATTTTTGAAAATGTTGGAAGCATTTTTGCAAAAAATCTAAAACAACAATACATGCAAAAATATATAAAATAATAAAGCAGCAAATATATCTATAATATTTGAAAAAATTGAAAGTTTTATCACTTAAGTTAAAGTACATTATTGTCATTTTGCATAAAAAAATGTAACGGCATCCTAACGAAAGGGGCATGGTTGCAATTTTATGCAAACTTTGTGGGCATATTTGCAAATTCGCCAAAGTTAGGGACATAGATGCAATATTAGTTAAACCTTACAGCCATATTTGAAAAAGTCTCAAATTAAAATTTAGTTGCCTAAGCACAAATTCATGAGCTATTGGAAACTAAATTTCTTCTTAGTAATTTTATTGGACATATACTACAAATTATTGACAAGTAAGTTTTTTTAGCAATCAAAATTTAACATCTTAAAAAGAAAATTTTAGTTGCTAGAAATAAATTTTTTTAATGTTTTCTCATGTTCTCCTTTTAAGAAAAATTTCATACTTCCTTTTCTACTCTTTCCTTGTTTGCCTTTGTGACTTCTAATTGAGGCCAATAAGATAGCCCTCACTAATAGAAACGGTGTCCAACCCATGGAAAGCCCTTTCACGGTTTTTCTAATGAAAGTTGTATCTCCACCGTCAATTTTCAATGGATGGCTAGGATGAGATGGGACATAATTAGAAGCTCAAAAAATTGGGATGGAGATATGGAATTTTCACATTTCTACCATGCCTCTCATCCCATGTTATCTTTCTTCCTCCTCCTCTGTTGGTTGCTAGAATAGAGGCGGCGCATTAGACCAAGCATGTACGCGGCTTGTGCATGACTCCAATTGGTGAGTTATGATTAAGGGTGCAACTTGAGTCGGGTTGTATCAGGTTTAGATGAACCCAAACTCTAAGCTCATTAGGTTTATATGAACCATAATCCTAATTCTAATATTAGAATTTGAATTTGGGTTAGGTTCGACCAGGTTGGTGTTGGTTTCGGATTGACATTCGGATTATTGTCAAACTAATAAAAATTGAAATTATTGTCAAAGATAACGATTTTTTTTAACATTATTACATTCATATGTGCCTATATTTATATGGCCTATGATATTTTTGTTTTGATAAAAGTTGATTTTTAATTAAAAGATAATTATGGTTTCAAAAAATATTAAAAGATAATTCTAAGTAAAACGAAAATAATAAATCTACCCATTAACAATCAAGGTAAAAAAATAAATAATATTACATAATATCACTATCCATAGTTTAATAAAAGTGAGACTTCTATATCTTGTAGTTAATTAGTATGCATACAATAATTCTAAAAAAATTGATATATTTATAATTATTTGCAAATAAAGTTAATATAAATGCAATATATTCAACTTTTATGGATATATGTAAATGACATTTAGTCTTTCGAATAAATATTTTACAATTTAATTAGATTATGATTACATAGAAGAACTTTTATTATAATTGTAATTAAATTGCTTAATGCATACACAAAAAGTATAATTATTTTAATAAATTATAGGGGATATTGGGTTCGGAGTTTTTGATACTGGGTTGATGTAACCCCGGCATTGGTTTCAAGTTGTCTCGAGCTGGGTTGAAACTAGTCTTAATTTGAAAAAAAAATTCAAAAAAAAAATTAAAATTTGGTTTTGAAACTGAGCTGGTAGGGCGGGTTCGGACCGACCAAGTAGCAAGTTGCATTTTCTAACAATGATTTCTAGTAGCAGCAAGGAAGAAGAATACTATCAAGCAGCTGGTGGGTTTTCTTCTAGCTAAAAACAAAAGAAATAGGCGTTTGGCAAAGCACGATAAACAGCAACGACGCCAATGGCATTGAGCAGTGGTTGGCGACACTAACCAACACTGAAGAAGAAATGCTATTTTTTGTAGATTCAATCATCTAGAGAACAGATTTGGTTCGACAAGTTGGGCACCAGAGTTAGGAAGCCAACAGTAAGCTATCAGCTGGTTGTGATTGGTAATCTAGCATCCAAACGCCACGAGGTTTTGAGGAAATTATGATTGTTAGCGGGTAGGGTTTTGGTTGAATTCTATCGAAGGTGACGCTCCATGCGACAGAGGGACAAGAATTTAGTTTAAATGTGAGCAAATTTTGTTAAGATCTAGTGATTTTGGTGTTCGATTTGTGTGATTCAAAAATCTTTCTATATTCAAGGTACTCTGAATCACATAAATGATTCAAATTGGGAAAGTTTAGCTTATCAAATTATAAATAAAAATAATCATATGGATGACTAAAACTATGTAGATACTTTTGATTTGAATGTAAATAAAAAATAATATAATTACTGTCGACATAAACTTAATTAAAAATACTCATTTTTATTTGTTAATCCTTTATGTTAATTTTCGTAATAAAGATTAAAGTAGACGCAAAATAAGTGAATCAAAATAATTATTTCTAACAATTTCAATTAAATAATTTTCCTCCAATCTAAAACTATTTAATTACCGAACCATTCCCAAAAAGTCATATATTTTTTTCACAAATTACTTATTTTAATTACAACTTTATATATTTATTTAAAATCTTATTTCATTTAATTTAAATTAATTGTTATCTTTAATTATAGCTTAACAGATTTATTTATTTTTTAAATTATTTTATTCGAAAAAGGTTTGTTTAATTCTAAAACGAATTATTAAATATATATCTTTTGTAAAATACTCAAACTTATGTAGATTATTTTCAAAAATATTCAAATTAGATTCTATTAGATATTGTTAGAAGTTGTTAGATCTCACTAAATATTGTCAACTAACTTTTAATTAATGTATTAAGGGTATAAATGACCTCATAAGGATTCTAGGAACATGGTATGAATGTTATATTAGGATTAACATATTAAGAATAAAAATTAGAAGCTGTTAGATGCCGTTAGCGTTGGTCTAGAGTTATTGATTTAACCTAAAAGGGGATGGGTTAATTGAATTATTAAAATTTCATTGGTTAATTAAAACTTAACTCCTAGTAAGTTTAATCCTCCTTGAATGAAATGTAGAGAGCTGGTAAGAGAGTAAGAAACAAAGTAAATATACCAACACAAAGGACACAAAATTATAGTAGTTCGGGCTATTTCACTACTTCACTCTTCAAAGCATACACTTTCTTGTGTCTTGGGTTCCACTATCTCAATAGAATTATAACCAAAGCCTCAGATCTCTTCTAGATTCTAGCTTTAGGGGGCCTTTACAACATGCTTATAAGTAGAAACGAGTCTTGCTTGAACTGATCACTACTTGTGATATACCCTGGCCTTTATGTAACAAGAAATGAATGAAATAGTACTACACTTTACAAGTTGTTAGAATAGTTAAAGCAATGCAGCAAGCTCTTGAGAATTTAAGAGAGATGAGAAGTTGAAAAACTTCAGTTAGCTTGAGAGTCTTGCTTGGAAAATCACTAATTGTACTTTTTAATGCTTAGATGTAGGAAGGTTGTGGCTCAATAAATGCTCTAGCTAACCTTTATAACTTCCCTTGATGTACTTTAAATAATTATAGGGAAATTTTGAACATTAGAAGGTTAGTGGGGTGCATTAAGTTAGCCAATGTTCAAAGTGTGCTCGATAATTGTAGTTGTTTTAGCTTGCGACTTTGATCTTACAATTTCTTCTAGAGAGTTAATCTTCTAGAGAGTTAATCTTCACCTGAACTTGGGACTTTACTTAAGTTACAAGTGAAGTCGATTTGAGCTTCGACTTGACTATGGGTGTGTTTGGTCGGGGGGTAAAAGTTTTTTATGAAACTTTTTAAGGTAAAAGTTATCAAATTGATAGAAAATGATGTGATGTGACAAGAGTAGTAATGAGGAATAAAAAAATAAAGTTAAAATAGATAGGTTAGTTGTATGGATAGTTTTATGGAAATGATTGAAAAGTAGGGTAGTTTGTATAGAAAAATGTGAAAAAATAATTAAAAAATATGATAATTCTGAAGAGTAAAAAGTTTTTGATTGAAAAGTTTTAGTTGACATTTTTTAACCCACCCAAACACACCATATATGTTGATCATCTAGATCTTCAGAACCCCTCTCTTTTGGCTTTCCTTTCTTTAAGTCTTGCTCCTTGTTCATCTTGTCAACTTCACGTTAGACTTGACCCAAGTTGTATGTTGAGTCAACTTGAAGGTGCAACTTTACTTTAGTACTTTGCCAAATTCAATCTTCTTATTTAAAATCCTTAAGTCTTAGAGCCAGTGTCAATTTTGGATTTGACTTCACTTGAGCCACGGGGTAAAGTCGATTTCAAATGCGACTTCAGTGCTACTATTTGAATTAAAGAAGTTTTGGCTTTCTACAGACTTCTAAGTCGCATTCTGAAGTTGACTTTGACTGCAACTTCACCTAAGTCACATGTGGAGTCAACTTGGGTTGTAACTATAGTTATCAAATATCCACACTCACCACACTCAACTTTCTATCTCATTTAAAATTGATGCTAAAACTGACTTTGGATATCGACTTGATCTAAGTCGATGTTAAAGTGGACTTGACTTTGCAACTAGAGTTGTTTTCACATGAATTTCAAAATTCTTGCTTCAATCATTAAATTGAACTTGTTAGTATCCTTAATATTCTCAAATTTGGTTGTTAATTATCAAAATTTGGGTAAGCCTTGGTTTGCAATTTTACTTGTTGAGTTCACAGTTGGATGCTGTTAGATACTGTTGGATTAAGTAGATTTATTAAATCTTAGTAAATAAGTATTAATTAATAAATTTAATGTATAAATAACCTTTAAGGAGCATACTAGGAGTGTTAAATTAGGATTAACTTATTGATGATAAAAGTTAGATAGTATTAGATGTCATTAGGTGTTGTTAGATACCGATAGATTCTTCTAGGTGCTATTAGTGCTATTAAATATTATTAGATATCATTAAATGTTGTTAGATTTGGATATATTTTATTAAATTTTATTAACTAAGTTCTAAATTCATATATTTAAAGTACAAATGACTTTATAATAAGCCTAGGAACATATCATGGTTATTAAATTAGGATTAACTTAATAATAATAAAAGTAAATATTATTATATATTGTTAGATGTCGGTAGATACTGTTGGATGTCATGAGATGTTGTTAGATGCCCTTAAATATAAATAACTCTATTAAATCTTATTTACTAAGCCTTAGAATATGTATCAAAGGAGTAAATGATCTTATAAGAGCTAAAAAATCACATTATAAGAGTTAAATCACAATTAGCATATCTATAATATAAGTTAAATTCCGTTACATATTATTAGATGGTGTTAGATGTCATTAGATGTTATTAGATGCTGTTACATTCCATTATATTCAAAAAAATAAAAATAATAATAAATTTTCAAAAATAAATCTAGAAATTATTATATTGGAGAGTTCCTTATTCATATGAACTTCAAATACTGTAATATAATTTTTTGTATAAAATATTTTTCAACTTTGACAGCTAGAATAAAATCTTATTAAAAAATAAATTTTCTACATAGATATGTTTAAAAAAATCAAATAATCAAAAATTATCTCTACATATATTCTGATACTTGATCCACTAAATGAATGGAATAGATTAAGATTTTGTATATATATAATGTAAATTTTGTTAAAAAATCAAACATATTCATGTTTTAAAGCAAATATACTCATGCTGTGAAATAACCAGTCCTTACTTCCTCTTTTTCTCATGGGTAGTTCTTGATCTCGGAAATAACCAATTAAGCGGCAGTGTACCATTTCATCTAAACACATTCTCCAAACGTTGGGTTTCTGTCTTACGTTCGAACAGTTTCAGCAGTTTGAATGCATTGATGTCTGCAGAGGCTGGTGAAAATGCAGGCGCTACCCAACGGTTTATGAAATACAGTGTCCTCTCCGGATTGTATTACCAAGACAGTGTTATGATCACAAGCAAAGGTTCGGAATTGAAGCTCTTGAAGATATTAACCATTTTTAAGTATGTAGAATTGTCAAACAACAAATTCCAAGGTGAGATACCAGAAGAGATTGGGGCTCTGAATTTACTTTGTGTGCTTAACTTTTCGAACAATCATCTCGCGGGGCAAATTCCAGAATTGATTGCGAACTTGAGACAGCTAGAGTCGCTGGATCTCTCTGAAAATCAGCTTTCCGAAAGGATTCCTCCAGCAGTTAGTCAGCTGACATTTCTTGCAGTATTGAACCTTTCCTACAACTGGTCCTCAATTACAAACATTTTCCAAAGACTCCTTTTTGGGAAATCCTCTGCTGTGTGGGATGCCACAGTTTAGAATCTTCTGATGAAGCAACACCAACTTCTGCAACAGAAGGTGAGGAATCATCATCATTTACTGTCAATTGGCCGATTATTTCCTTGGAGGTAGGATACTTTGTCGTGTTGGCAACTCTTTGGTTCACTCCTGTGGAGAAATGGAGGATATGGTACTTGAAACATGTGGACATGTTGTTGCCGTATTTGCATGAGAGGTGCCATTTTATCTAGCTAGGAATATTATCATCTAGCATAGTCTTTTTTTTTCTTTAAATCCTTGTAAGGTAGCTGTCAATAAATTTTGCTTCGGGTTTTAAATTTGTTGCCGTTAGATTCGGTTGAAATGCTTGTATTTTACTGAATGCTTTTGTAATTGACTTTGATCAATAGAAGTTCAACATCTGTTTTATTACTTAGGTAAAAGTAACAGGCTAGAAAACGAGTATAAATAGTCCATTGGTGATTTGGCCTTTTTTAATGAAAGGTAATTTAGACTATTTATACATTTTTAATGGATTTTGACATTGTTTCTTTTATTAAACATGGTTTAGAGACCATTTACTCTTTTAATTGACAGACCTTACTTCATACTTGCGAATCTATCTACTCGGTAACAAGCTAGTAATGGATTAATCACGTGAACTAAGTCACTGATATTTTTGACCTCCTATTTCTTCCTAGCTGCATCTCATTTCATAGATGCAAAGGGTTTTAGTCTGATGAATTGAATGCAATATTGAAAAATAACAAGAACGTGATTCAGTGTCCGTTTGGCCGTAAATTTAATACTGCAATTGCGGAAATCCCTGATTTCTTTATTAAAAAATTTAATATGATAATATATTTTTTTATAATATGAAAGCCCTAAGCTTTTTAAACTAGCGTCTGTCCACAACAACAGAAGTGGGACTGTAATTGTAACTTGGTGGGTTTAATTGGTTGTTTCGTTTACAGCGTTTGTATATAAGAGTAGTGCAAAGGTTAGAGAGTAGTTGAGAGAGGATTCTTATAATTGAGCTTCTGAATTCTTGCGATTCAATTGTAATTTCCTCGTTAATAAACCTCTTCGATTTGATTTTGCATGGTCTTTAGTGGTATCAGAGCATAGACGATCAGAGAATCCAGATGGAGGAATTTGCAATTTGGCCACAACCATCAATGAACTAAAAGTTCTGGAGCATGAACTTCTGATCTCACCATCGATGGGTGGGAGCATCATTTGTTATCATTGAATCTTGAATTCGTGGGGTGGGAAGCTTGAGATTTGGAGCGCCAACCCTTGGGAAGCGCTTCCCATGCTTTTCCCAGGGGAAGCAACATATTTGCCGTCCATTTTGCACTGATGGCTAAAATTCAATGGGACATTTTCAGTAAGTAAAAATTTGAGACAGATATTGATCGGCACTCGACACTTGCGACTCGCGTCTCCTCTTCGTTTATCTCGTTTGATAGTCGCGTGTCCGTCTCAGCTAGGGTTTCTCTCACTACCCATCTCCCTCTCCTACCGGCGATCGCGACCTTCTCCTCTTTGTTTATCTCGTTTGGCGGTCGCGACACGCGACCTCTCCTCTTCAGCTAGGGTTTTCTTGCTGTCCGCCTCCCTCTCTTGCCGGCACTCGCGATTGAACAGAGTATTCGATCGGCGCTCGCAGCATTCTCCTCTTCAGGTAGGGTTTCTCTTCCAGTCCCATCTCCCTTTCCCGCAAGCTCGGCATCTCTGTTTGAACCATCATCCAAGGATGATGGAAATCAAAGTAGCCCAGCGCTTTGATTGCCGAACACAAATAGCATGTTTTTGATTATGATGCATTGTCCTCTGGTTCATTTTCACCTTGGGTTCTTTTCTTTCTATTTTCACCTTGGGTCCTCTAGATTAGCTAAAGATGGATTTTCATTTTCACCTTGGGTTCTTTTCTTTCTATTGGATTTTTTCATGCTAACAGAGGATTTTTGATTTGTTTTTCCTATTCCTTGTTAATCGTTTATTATATCTAGGCATTAATGCATTTCTTGACAATTGATTTGCTATATGTTGAAATTGAAATGAGGTGGAGCCTTGGCATCATAATTTTTTTTCTTTTATTGGTGATTTATCATTTGTGTTTGTTCTCAAAATGTCTTATTGTACATTGAAGCACACAGATGACTCTAGCCACTTTCAAGCAATGGATATGAATTAAAAGCCATGGGTGGCTTATGTGATCATGAAAATCGTTGTCATATGATGATGGATGGCCTCAGTTCATGTAGTGGCTAAAGGCATTTATCATGAAAATACACAATGGCTGAGTGACGCATGTACATTGTGTATAGAGTGTTAACATTGATAGTTTTAGATTTAGTCTTTAAATTTGTGTCATAAATTATTGTATTCAAATATACAAAGAATTTTCTTCTCATTCATTTGTCAATGGGAATTTTTAAAGGAGGGCATTTTGAATTTTCCTTCATTGTTGTCCTACTGAATTGCTGATTATTTGAAATTATGATTTAGATATGTAACTGATTTCATCCATTTGTCAACTGTATTAATAATAGTTTCAATGAGACAAGTGAACTGCTCTGGATGAGATTCAAAAAATTTTAAGATGGAAATCCAAATGAGATTCAATCAAATAGTCCAAAAAATTAACATGGTAAATGCAATTTTACTTCATACTCATTTGAAATGAAGTTTTACTTATAAGATCTTAAATACGTTTCAAGAATAATATAATTGAGAATTCGACAATTGTGCAAAATTTGAATTGACCAATTGTACTACTCTAGTTGGCTGTTCTTTTTGTAAATTTATGACAATTTGTACAATTGTTATAGTTTCTATTATAAAGTTACCACGTTGAGTGGTCCATAAGTGGGATCAATAAGATGTAGCTACCCATCGTCATTGTAATGCTTTTAAAGATATTCATGTCTAAGTCGTATTTAATTACTAATATTAACTAAGTTGATGCCAATTAATTTTAAGATGCAACCAAGCATATGGTCAACCAACCGCTGGGCAGCTTAATAATGAAGTTAAATAAACTAAATGTCTAAAATTTATATAGGAGCATGCTATCCATTCAAACCATACAAAATTTTTCCTATTAAAAATGAGGATACAAATGTCAAAAGATAATGTGAATGTGAGTGGAACATACTCATAAGTAAAAGCCACGTTGTGTTTGCATTTTAAGTAGTTCAATACTTAAATTAACCCCTACGAATAGGGAAAAAATTGTGACAAAATTTGTTAAGATTTCTTTCTTTTCAATTAGGTTCTGGTTGACTAAATGATTTGGACTTTTTTTGTCATGATAAATAGTGGTAGATCATACATTCATCAACAAATCCATGATTATTCCCTTTCCAAGGAACTGATGATAAATCTCTAAAAAAAAAAAGAAAAGAAAAGAAAAGAAAAAGAAAGCCACAGGTATTGGACATTTAAATAGCATCTTGGACAGTTACGATCGACTAAAGATCTAGAATCTATATTGTTTGATTTCTTGTCAACTGTAGCTTGGATGGTGTCTTGATGCAACACTCTTTATGTGATATTCAGTTTCTATTTGCTTCTCCAATTATAGTGCAACATGCTAACAGAGAATGTTTATGCACATCTTAGGTGAAGGTAGGGTTCCTTGTTCCCCTTCATGAGGATTGTGAGGAAAGCGAAGGAGTCTTAAAGATACCAATTTTTGAAGGCTTGAACGTCATTGACTGTAGTGATTTGTCTGTGTCTGACAAACGAGTGAGCCGCAAGCATATAAGTTTGACCGCTAAAGATGATGGCTTTCTTGAGGTGGTTGTGGTATGTATTCCTTTATCTCAGGTAATTTAAAACAGAAGTCGCAAATAGCATGCTTTTTCACTCTGTTACTAGAAAATGTCTATGTCTACTATATAGATAGGAAGGGGCACAAGTTGGTTAGATGGGGGAACAAATGTTTGCGCATATCTGGTAGAGCAGTGTTATAGTTTATAACTCAGAGGCCATAAGACTATCATTTATATTGCAAAAGGAGCAATGAAAGACTTCACTGGGCTGTGATATCCCAATTGCTTTTCTCCTAACAGTTTTCTTTTTTGTTGTCTTATGTGCTGTCTATAGTAGATCATTGGCGTTTAAAAACATCGTCATCAACGTCACCTAAGAACAGATAGATAAGGTGATACAAGTTCATCCCCTGTAGGTACGATTGACACCGTGGGTGTGCTCGGACCTGGGTGACGGTTGCCGGTGACGATAAGGACGCTTGGAAGATTCCTTATTGCTGTCAGTAGCTCTCGTTCTGGGGATTTTATGACACGAGCTAGGATGGAACGACATAGAGAGGAGGCCAAGAACCCGAATATAGGAACGCTGCTTGGAGAGGAACTCCAGACGCTGGCTATATCTTCCACAGAGCTAAAGAAGATTTCCCCGGGTCCAGCGGCATCGATTCTCTGCACGCTGTGGACGTCCAAGACGTATAACAGAGAAGTATTCAAATCCACAATGCGGAGACTATGGAGGCCGAAGACCCCATGCCGTTTTATGGAGGTGGGGGAGAATCTGTTTCATGTCCTCTTCGGAGAGTTAGAGGATAAGGACAGAGTTGTTAATGGATGTCCTTGGTTGTACGAGCGTTAGGTAGTGCTGATTTCGGAGTTGAAAGAAGAAACAGATATTGCACATGTTGTGCTCGTGAAAACGCCAATCAGACTGCATATCTCTGGAATCCCCTATATCATCGACAAATCCATCTTAGGGACTCACATTGGTACATCGTTCGAAAGCTGCACAGAAATGGAGGTCACCGAATCTGAAGTCAGGATGAAGGTGATCGTCGACTGCAGGAAGCCTCTCAGAAGAGGCATGTACATTTAGATTGCCTCCCAACAGAAGCAATGGCTACCTTTTCAGTACGACAAATTGCCGTTGTTTTGTTATATATGTGGAGTCATGGGACACATCCACAAGGAATGTAGTGTGAGCTCAGTGCTGCAACAGCAAACTGCGGAAGAGGAGATGCCATACGGCATCTGGCTGCGAGAAGGAACCAAGTTGTTAAAATCGAGATTTGACGTCCACAATGCCAACAGAGTAGCGCCTGTTAAATACCTTGGAGCTGCTGCGATCATAGCAAATCAAATAGAGGCCGCAGCGGGAACCGAAAGGGATAGTTGCACAGGGGGATGGGAGAGAGACATGGAAGAGAGAAGCCATCAGCAGAGTTCCCATCTTTCACCACAGTCTCCACAATGCGTCATGCAGGAGGTCCTGGCAGTGGAGGCTGAACCGCAGATCCATTTTGGAGAAGCCAAAATGCTGAATGTCCACCACACTCAGTCAGCGATGGAGGAGGGCGACGTGATCCATCAGTTAGCGGCAGTTAGCGAAGGAGGAAGGCGGGTCGTCTGCAACACAAGACCAGTCCCGTCCTCACATGGGATGGTCAGCAACGCAGGGGGCGGTCAATCAACACCGGGGCTGCTTCAGAATCCAGATGGGGCTGGTTCTTCTAGTGATTGTCAGTGGGAGATCAACACAGGCAGCAGGTTTTCGTCCATCCAGGAACAGCATCAACCACGGCAGTCCAATGGAGGTGGAAGTACCACTCACGCTGAAATGTACCAACCAGGGTCAGAGGCAGACTTAGCCAATTTGCTTATTGGAATGTGCCCACCAGATTTTGCATCCACAGACCTCAAGAAACCCATGGAGAGGGGCCCTGCTGATAACATCGCGTGGCCAGGCCGATCCCAATCAGTAATGGGCAGCAGCGCAAGGGGGGAAGACAAATCAATTGTGACACGGGGCAGCTGGACTGGGGAGTGAAACCACACTCAGTAGAGGCTGTCTATGCAGAAGCACATTCAAGGATGGACAAAGAACACAAAGAACACGAGGAGCTGGGGAAGCAGCGGGCTAAGAGGGTGGAGGAAGGGCTCTTTGAAGTACAGGTTGGACTAAGGGAGGACAGATATGGGGTCCAGCGGAGTCCCTTGAGACCTACGGACAAGAAAGGAAAATGGAAAAAGAGGGTCAGACCGAGAAAAGCAGAGGAAGCATGGGATCTACCAGAAGTTCAAATGCAAGATAAGCAGAAAAGAGGCAGATCCTGCAATGGGGGAGATCAAGGGGAATCACAGAAATGAAGGAGGTTCTACGGGAACCCCGATATGGATGAGGCGGAGGCTGCGGCAAGCGCGCAGCCCCGCCTCATTTAATATGGCCCTTCTTGCTTGGAACTGCCGAGGGCTTGGGAACTCTCGGGCAGTTCGGTCTCTCCTTCACTTAGTCAGGAAAAAAGCTCCCTGTTTGGTCTTCCTATGCGAAACTAAATGCCATTCCTAACAGACGAAGGGAATTCGAAGAAGACTCAATTTTGATGGGTGTTTTGTTGTAGACCCCCAGGGTAGGAGGGGTGGTCTAGCACTATTATGGAACAATAAGATGGAGGCTGCTATCAGGAGCTTCTCAAGCAACCATATTGATGCAACTTTTTGTGGCTGGCGGTTTACAGGATTCTACGGACAACCTGAAGCTCATCAGAGACATAATAGCTGGCATACTCTCACACATCTTAGCTCGGATGGTCCCGACCCTTGGCTTGTAATTGGGGACTTCAATGAAGTAACGGATCACTCTGAATACTTTAGCGAAAGACTCCGGCCCCAGGCACAGATGGACCGCTTTCGTGATGTCTTGGATCGCTGCAATCTTATTGATTTGGGCAATAATGGAGCGCCAATGACATGGACAAACAACAGAAGAGGCCGAGATAGAGTCGAAGCGAGATTGGATAGAGGTCTGTCCAATCTATCCTGGCTTAACCAGTTCCCTCATGCACAAATCAGCAATTTACAGGCTCCAACTTTCGATCATTGTCCATTATTGCTTGTTCTTGAGCCCAATCGCGAGAGAAGGAAACCGCCAAGGACTTTTCGCTACGAATTATTCTAGAACAGGGATGCGGAAGCTACTAGGATTGTTAACCAAGTTTGGGAGACTCAGCCTTTGTTGGACATGACTGTTGAGAAGGAGATATGCTGGAAATCGGAGCGGACTGCATCGGAACTGTCACTTTGGAATCGTAGGAGTAGGGGTAATATTAGGAGGAGGATCGAACAGAACCAAAGGAAGGTCGATGCCCTTTCTCGCAAGAACCCAAGCGACTATAGAGATGCAGCCATGCAAAAACTAAAGCTCCAGATTAATCTTTTATTGGAGGATGAAGAGCAATTATGGAGGATGCGAGCCAAGACCCATTGGCTTCGGGAAGGTGATAGGAATATTGGCTTCTTCCATCGGACTGCATCCAATAGACGTCGAGCTAATACTATTGAGGTGTTAAGGGACCAGGATGGCGAGTGGGTCCGGGGGCAGGACAATCTTTTGGGCTTGGCGGTCAGGCATTTTAAAGAGGTTTTCTCATCTTCTTCTCGCTCTGAGGTGCCTTGGGTGGAGTCTGTCATCACTAGAAGAATCTCCAATGATCAAAGGCAATGGCTAACCAGGCCAATTCTGAATGAGGAAGTATTCAAGGCGGTCAAAAGCATGGGACCTACCAAGGCACCTGGTCCTGACGGGCTTTCGGCAGGTTTTTACCACCAGCATTGGAATATTGTGGGGAATCACGTTACCAAATGGTGCAGGACGTTCTTTGAAGAAAGGGACCCGGATCAATTGCGAAGGCTTATGGGGGCCCTCAACTCCACTACGATGATCCTAATTCCGAAAAAGGCGGAAGCCCAATATCTCTCTCATTTCCGGCCGATTAGTTTGTGTAATGTGATATACAAAATCCTGGCAAAAGTGCTCGCTAATCGACTTAAGACTGTTCTCCATGGTGTCATTGGGGAAGAGCAGAGCGCCTTCGTCCCGGGTCGGTTGATTACGGACAACACGCTTATTGCATATGAAGCAATCCACTCTATTCGTAGGAGGAAGGTGGAACGAAAGAATGAAGTGGCGATCAAGTTAGATATGTCTAAGGCGTATGACAGAGTTGAATGAAATTTTCTCAAACAGGTTATGACAGATATGAACTTTTGTCCGGTGTGGGTCAATTGGATTATGTGCTGCATATCTTCTGTCTCATACAGGGTGAACATCAACGGTTTCAAATCTTCATGCTTCCAACCCTAGAGGGGGTTGCGTCAAGGTGATCCTTTATCCCCCTATCTCTTTTTGTTATGCGCGGAAGGGCTATCAGGCCTCATTCATTAGGCTATTGCAAACAAGGCCATCCATGGAATCAAAATCAATGCTAATGGACCGACGATCTCCCATCTTCTCTTCGCTGACGATGCTATTATCTTTCTGAAGGCGACTGAACCAAATGTTAAGGGCCTACTTGATGTGTTGAACCGATATGCTCGATGCTCGGGTCAGATGATCAATGTGGACAAAATGACTGTTTTCTTCAGTCCAAACACAGATGACCATTCCAGATCTCATTTACTACAGCTCTTGGGCTCCTTTGGACAGGATCTAAACCAATACTTGGGGCTCCCTGCATGGTTAGGAAGATCAAAATCGGCTTTCTTCAGAGGCATCAAGGACCGTATCTGGAAGCGAATTCAAGGATAGAAAAGCAAGCTGCTATCAGGAGGCGGGAAGGAGATATTAATTAAGGCAGTTTCTCAGGCCGTACCGTCATCGCGATGAGTATCTTTTTAATGCCAAAATCTTTTTGCAATCAGGTCAATGCCATGATCAGCAAATTCTGGTGGGGAGAGAAGAACGGGAAGAGGAAGTTGAGCTGGGTGGCGTGGAAAGACATGCGCAAGCCCAAATGTAGCGGAGGAATGGGGTTCGGGGACCTTCATAAGTTCAACTGCGCTCTTCTTGCTAAGCAAGTTTGGAGACTGGTCACATCTCCTCAATCCCTTTGTCATAGAGTCCTAAAGGCCCGATACTTCCCGAATACTGACATATGGCATAGCGTTGAGAAACCTTCGGACTCCTTCACTTGGAGAAGCATTTTGAAAGCGAGAGATGTAATCCAGACGGGCTGCAGATGGCGGATCGGTAACAGGGATCGGGTGAAAGTGTTCTTCGACAATTGGCTGGAAAAAAAAGTTCACAAAGCCGGACCTCTCCCTTCCTCTATGCCGGATGATATGACTGTCAACCATCTCTTTGATGAGGCTACAAAATTATGGAATAAGGATCGCGTGGTAGCGGCCTTGGGAGAGAATAGCTGGGCGGAAGTCAACTCGATTCCCCTTCCCAGGGGATCTGTGGATGATTGCATGTATTGGATTCACGAACCCAATGGGACCTACACAGTCAAGTCAACTTATAGGATGCTATGTGGTGGGTCCGATACGCAGGTTCAGGTCGGCATATTTCGGGCTATCTGGCGAACGCAGCTCCCATCAAAAGTCGTCATTTTTGGGTGGAGATTGGTTAAGGATGTTCTCCCTACCTTACTAAACCTCAACCGCCGAGGAATTGTAATGGACTTAAGATGTGTTTTTTGCAGGGAGGAAATTGAAGATGTAAATCATATCTTTATCAGGTGCGCGGCGACTAGAGATATCTGCAGATGTGTTACGAGAGGGGATCCCCTTAGACTATCAGTTATGGAGGTCGTTGAGGCATGTGTTCGAGACAAGAGGCGCGATGATCTGACCTTCTTCATTCTTTGTTGTTGGCGGATCTGGTTTCTTCGTAACAAGCTCCGAGAGGAAGGCGCCCAACCACAATTTGCAGGAACCGTTGCTTGGTGCAGAGAATATCTTAATCAACACAGAACGGCACATTTGGCGCCACAATCGGAGCTGAGCAATGGTGCCTTGGTAACCAGATGGACAAAACCCCCTGGAGGTTTTGTCAAGATAAACATGGACGGCCGTTGTCTTGCGGATCGACATGGGTTTGGATGTGCCGCAGTTATCAGAGATTCGATGGGTTCTTTTATTGCTGCTCGGGGATGGAAGAGGTCTGGAGCGTGTGACCCTCTATTCATTGAGGCGTCCGCTTTTCTTTTGGGAATTAAATGGGCCATCCAACTAAACTTCTGGCGGGCGCAATTTGATACTGACTCGCTATTGCTCTATAATTTTTTGTCCAACCGGGAACCTATTTCATCCCCGGTGGGATTCATCATCGAGGAGATCAGATCGATTATGTCTTCATCAGAGTTTTTTTCTGTTCATCATGTGTTAAGGCAGGGAAATGCAGTTGCGCACTCCCTAGCTGATTTGGTCTCCGCCTCATGTGCGGTCAATAAATTGTGGTGGGGTGTTCCACCCCAAGCTATAATTGGAAAAATTTGTATAGACAATTTTTTGGAAATGAATGCAGCAGATTCCGCTGTCCTTCCTTTCTCTCAAATTGAGAGAATGTAGGGGCAGAGGCTATCCTTCCATCAAAAAAAAAAAAAAACATCGTCATCAAAAAAATTGTTTCCAAGTGGAGTCAGATTCATGAATCTTGTTACACCATTCCTATGTATGTTGATTGTTGAATCATGTCCCCAGTTTACTCATGTACTGTCATATTCTTTTGGACAAGGGACATGCATTTGAGTTTTTGAATTAATGGTTTGGAAATTCTTGCCAACGGATAAATTTTCTTCATGATTTAAGATAGTAGCTGTCATTGCTTTTTGTTCCAATGGAGTTTTATGAGACTGTGTTCTTTTCTCTCTCATGAATTTCTAAAAATTCTGTGTTTTTTTTTTAAAAAAACTACGATTCATAAGAAAGCGATTTATTCTTACATATTTAGTTTAATTTATAATGTATTAATCTTTTGTTTGAGCTACTTAAGTAAGCAAAATTTCACTGCAATTGCAATTTCATTACTCTGTTGTATTTAACATCTGAATGCCTTTCTAGGAAGGACCCAATCCTATAATTGTGAATTCTGGGCATCAAAGAACAAAGATTTACTCTAAAGAAAAAACACTGATTGCTCATGGTGATATTCTACAGCTGATTCCTGGACGACTTAATTTCAAGTTAGTAACGCTCTGTAGTTAGTACCATGCATCTCCATCCATGATAAATGGCAGGATTTCCAATGAGGGAGATAAACTTCCCAAGGAGGAGAATATGAAATCGAAAAGGAAGTGGCAGGATGTTGAGGATAACGCATTCGAGCAAACTTTTCAAGTGAGTGTAACCTTAAGTTGTTCTGATTGTCTTATTGCTGGAAGATTTGTTGTCTACTTCATAGATGTTTTTTTGCATGTGGTGTAGCTAACAGGTATGTAGGTGCACTTCCTATAGCAGCAACATCTGTTTTTTTATGTTGAGCCAAGGAATCGTCTATTGATTCTGCATTCTTTTTATTATTGTTATTATTTTTAAATTTTTAATGCTACGACTGGTGGTAGTTTAGTAGCTTACTCATCCACTCTGAAATTTCTTTCTAGAATTTTTGTGTGAGATGTGTACATATTGGCCAGTCTGGGGATTTCATGTACAACAAGAAGTCATATATTTTTTATTTGGATTGATATTTTCTAGGTCTTTTGGAATCGTGGATACAATTATATAATCTATTATTCACACTTTGCTCTGAATTTGCTTTAGCTTTGAAGGATAAACCTTGCCATGTTTACTTGGTCTTGGAACTGGGAAGATTCAAAGGTCAAACCTTCACATATTTGTTGAAATTTTATATTTATCAATATGGTCCAAATTTTTATTGTTAATGTTGTATGGGAAAAAGCTACTTTGGAGATTTCTGCAAAGAAGAACAAATACCAATGAGTCGTTGTTCCTCACATTCTTCTACAAGTTGCCACTTATTATCGTTTATGAATTTTCTTGAACTAAGTTTGGAAATTGAATTGTGAGTTCCTTGTTGGTTGTTGGATTCAGGGTCAGCAGGGTGATAACAACAACTCTTCTTCGAGGCCTGTTAAAGAGCAGGAAATTTTGTTCCAATTCTCAAAAGTGGTTGGCTCTCATGATAACAACAATAACAATGGTTGTCAGCAGCAGGCAATTCGTGAGTTTAGGATCGATAAGAATCTAGAACCCTTGACGTTTCGACTCTTACATGTTCAGGTGCTGCCCAGATGGGCAAACACCTCCTCGACTTCAATAAAGAAAGTGGTAGAGGTGATTTTACCTTCCGTTTTGTCATTATCTTGCCAAGGTGGATATCTACCTCTTGCTTTCATTTGTGCTCTTTGTTCACAATCAATGTAGCATGCTTGATGGCATAATCTCATTTCTTATGTCAAGGATGATAATCACGTTAAATATTTGATTTTTAATAAATCATATACAATGGTTTTAAGAGTGAAATGGAAAAACAGCACAACTGTGAATCTGATTGGAATAAACTGACAACTTTTAGCACTATGAGGAAGGATTCTCTCAAGGGGAAGAAGAGAAGATGGATGAGAACGACAAAAGGAATTAAAAGAATATAAGTAGATAGGACAATTTAGAAGACAAATCGAGAAGTGGAAATTAGAGAGAGAGAATACAAAATGTGCATTGAATAATGAATCAGCACAAGTGCTTTAACTCCACTAGCTATCAAAATCCTAAATAAAATACCCCTAAAATTATGAATAAATAAACTCTTAACAAAAACGCATCCTTTTTTGCGTTCTTCATTAAGTTGTTAGTGCATATGTATATATTCAACTTAGTCATCATTGCGCCCAAAGCCGTTGTGTATTAAATGGAAACCTAGATTTAGACATTCATCTGCATATACTCCTTTAACATTACTTGATGATTATTTTCTTGGTTATATTGTGAATAATATAGGCAGAATTAACATTTCGTGTTGCTCTAACATCGTCATGTCATTTTGTCTAAAAGTGCTACTAGGATGAGAATCCTGATGAGAAACATGTGTTGGAAAGTGTATATGCTTGTTAAATATATTAGAAAATGAATGACATTTAAGCTTCATAAGTTGTTTCTCTGTTGAGTTTTGAGTATTCCTTACAAGATGCTAATCTACTTTTGGAGTGTCAAGAGGTAATCTTTTAGCTTATGTATCCACTAAATTCTTGTATGATAATTAGTATTATATTTACAGGGAAATGTGATTGTCACCATTATTTCAAATTATATGGTGGACATGGATTGGTTTTTATTTGGTGAGTTTAATTCTAATCTTTACATTTTGTGTTATTTTCTCAAAATTTGTTAGTTGTTTCTTTGCACACCATTAGATTTAGAATTTGTGGAATTCTTTTGGAAAAAGTAATTAACAATTGTGACATTTTTATTTTTGGAAGTGGAAATTTTTTTAAAAATTCTTTTTTCCCTTGTAGCCCACCCAACATACATTTTTTATTCACTTATTTAATTAGCTTATCAGCTGGAGTATGTGAAATAGTTATAATGTGTATGAGTGGTTGTTCGCTTCCTCATTTCTACCTCCTACTATAGATTTCCCAAATTCCTTCCCTGTATCTGTGGTTTCAAACTTTCAATACTATTAGTCATTTAGACATCTCCCTTTTATGTTTAATTTGTTATTATTAAACATGGTTCAACAGATCCATTTTTTTTGTATTTAGATTCTGTCCTATATTTCTATGTATTGTAATTGCCAAGGTACCTTTTGATGGGTATGCTATTGATTATCTACTGTTAAAAAGCCTGCAAAACCTAAAAACCATTATTGCACAAGATACTAGCATTGAATCATATTTACATTGTGCAACTTCATGGTTTGTTCTGGTGTGAGTGTTTTCTAAGTTCATTTTTGTCTCAGAAGGACCAGAAGGATCTGAGCAGCTCATCTCCATTTGAAAATTACTTAATCGAGTATCTCATGGCACTAAAGTTGTTACTTGTTTTACTTAACATCAGCGTGAAAATTATGACCTGTAAATATCATAGGAGGATTTTGAATGGTTCAATGTAGCTTATGAATTATTTTAGTATTTGACAGACTCTCTCCTCTACTTTGATATGTCTGCCACAAAGAAGAATAAATGAAAATAATTCATTATTATGGCCTATATTGCTTGCTGTTAATGTTTTGAATCCCTTTCTGGTTATTGTGAACCATCTTACAAGACTTTGCCTTCATGATGAATTCTTGTCAACTGAAGACATCATAACTTTGCTTGTTATCACATCTTTTGGAAGTAAGTTAACTGTTTCTCTTTGTGGAATTTTTGCAGTTACCTAAAGTCAACGTTAATCTATGTAACGCCCCAGGCCTAACAGTAAGGTATTGTCCGCTTTGGGCCTCGGCCAGCACGGTTTTGCCCCTTTGGGTTCACGTGCATCCCGTCTTTCCCCAAAAGGCGCCTCACTAAGGTACCTGGCGGCCTTCACTTATAACCCAGGCTCCCCCCCTAATCCTAACCGATGTGGGATATCACATTCACCCCCCCTTGGGGCTCCAGCGTCCCCGCTGTACACAATCGGCAGGAGGTCGGGAGTCGGCTCTGATACCATTTGTAACGCCCCAGGCCTAACAGTAAGGTATTGTCCGCTTTGGGCCTCGGCCCGCACGGTTTTGCACCTTTGGGTTCACGTGCATCCCGTCTTTCCCCAAAAGGCGCCTCACTAAGGTACCCGGCGGCCTTCACTTATAACCCAGGCTCCCCCCCTAATCCTAACCGATGTGGGATTAGGGGGGGAGCCTGGGTTATAAGTGAAGGCCGCCAGGTACCTTAGTGAGGCGCCTTTTAGGGAAAGACGGGATGCACTTGAACCCAAAGGGGCAAAACCGTGCGGGCCAAGGCCCAAAGCGGACAATACCTTACTGTTAGGCCTGGGGCGTTACAAATGGTATCAGAGCCGACTCCCGACCTCCTGCCGATTGTGTCCAGCGGGGACGCTGGAGCCCCAAGGGGGGGTGAATGTGATATCCCACATCGGTTAGGATTAGGGGGGAGCCTGGGTTATAAGTGAAGGCCGCCAGGTACCTTAGTGAGGCGCCTTTTGGGGAAAGACGGGATGCACGTGAACCCAAAGGGGCAAAACCGTGCGGGCCGAGGCCCAAAGCGGACAATACCTTACTGTTAGGCCTGGGGCGTTACAAATGGTATCAGAGCCGACTCCCGACCTCCTGCCGATTGTGTCCAGCGGGGACGCTGGAGCCCCAAGGGGGGGTGAATGTGATATCCCACATCGGTTAGGATTAGGGGGGGAGCCTGGGTTATAAGTGAAGGCCGCCAGGTACCTTAGTGAGGCGCCTTTTGGGGAAAGACGGGATGCACGTGAACCCAAAGGGGCAAAACCGTGCGGGCCGAGGCCCAAAGCGGACAATACCTTACTGTTAGGCCTGGGGCGTTACAATCTACCAGCCCTTGGTAGTGCCAAAATCAATGCTTCATTCTTTAGGAGGTTTCATTATAGTAGTGCATCGGTAACCTCCAAAACTCTCTTGGCTTTTCAAATATGGGTCTCTTGAGTTGTATCTCCAATCTGAAGTCATTATCCAACGGAAAAATGTACGCGTAAAAATTGGAATTTTTTGCTATTTCAATAGTTCAGATTTTTTGCTATTTATGAGCTCACTACAAGCTTGAGAGGTTATTCATGTCAATGCAGTTGAGAATGGAAGCAACAAGGAGAGGAAAAAGAATGAAAGCAACACTAGAACTTGGAAAGCAAGGTAGAAATTAGATGTTCTTGATGGATTTTCCTATCACGTGTCTTTTTCCTTTTTATTCAAAGTCTCTCGCTCTCTCTCTAATAACTATATCCTACTAAACATTTTTTTTACATGTGGCTCTTAAGTGGGGCCATTCATTCTTGAATCTAAACATGTGCATCAAACTCTTATTCTTTTAATAATGATAGAAATTGGCATGGCTAGCAGGTTTGATCCTATTTGACCCCTCTTAAATTTTTCTTCATTTCCTCATGGCTTGAATTGCAATAAGATAAAATTTGGCCCCCTCTTCCATGCCATTTTGTTGCATTTGGGGATGTAATTTAAATCATTCTGGTTTCTCTTGTGATGCAGAGGTTGGCATATGAAGCTAAGGCTGAGGCAGCTATTGCTAATGGGCTTGATGCTTTTAAGGGGCACTGCTTGCTACCAAAAGGCCCACAAGGAGATCAAGAGAGCTTATGGCAATGTTGCTGTCATTACAGAGCAAGTCTTTGAGAAAATCGAAGATCACAAACATTACTAACAAAGAATTGTGCAAATCAAGATCTTTTGGACGTCTTTGTATGCTTTGAAATAAACAAGATTGTTGACATGTAATGTCTTGAATAAAAATACCATTTTTTCAGATTGTAGCAGAATGTATGCAATAATGTATTACATTCCAATTCGATTTAATGAATTTAGTTATTAATAAATCTTCTAAAGGTTTTGTTATGCAAATTTTGGAATAAGTATATTGTGTTTGAAAAATTAAAATATTTGTGCTTCGTGCTAAATTGAATGTTATACATGTCAATCATATTTTAACATAATGGAATGAAACAGAAAATTGAGAATGTGCTCTCTCCGTGCCATCATTGTCCTTTTCTTTCCCAAATAGATTCAAAATCGTGGCAATAAAATAAATAATGAGAAGTAGCAAACTGATAATTAAGAAAAAAAACAACCTTATGTTAAAATCGGTTGAGCATGCAAATAAAATAAAGTTGCAAACTGGTAATTAAATTTGAATGTGTAAATTTGAAAGGAGAAAATCCATATGGTCGTGTAGTCATAACTAGAATCCATCTGTATACATATGTTTTTAAATTTTTTATTATTTTTGTATGCATCATTTGGAAGACATTTTTAGAGGTATCTTCTTGTATAGAAATGTATTTTCAAAGGCACAATATTAATATTTTTAAATAACTTATATAATAACTTTTTTTTTGAAGGTAAATCCCTCCGCGGGTACGCCAATTAGGTTTTTAAAATTTTTCATGTTTTATTATTGAAGATTCAATAAAAATTTTAAGCTTTTATAATTCGTCCACTTTTTTCTCAAATTCCATAGATTCACTAGATTTACAAAAAGAAAAGTATTTGACGAATATATATTAAATAAGGAATGCAGATGTATAAGGAACTGTAATAATATTATTATAAAATTTTAATAAATTTTATTATAAAATTTCTATTAAATGTAGTTATTTACTAAATTGATTATTTAACCAATCCTAAAAAGTAACATATATTTACATATTAAAACTAAATTACAGTTATATATAATTTATTACAATTTTAGTTTTACAGCTTCATATATATAATAATTTTTACAGTTTTATATATTTACATAAATTTTGATTTCATTTAATTTAAATTAGTTAATATTTTTAATTATAAATTTATATCTTTATTTAGTTTTAAAATTATTTAAAGATTTTCGTAGTTCTGAAATGAATTATTAATTATATATCTTTTGCAAAATACGCAAATTAGGTAAAATATTTATAACATATCAAAAATCAGATGTTGTTAGATACGGTTAGATGCTGTTAGATATTGTTATATGTAGTTAAATGTGGTTAGACGTGGTTAGACGCTGTTAGATTAAGATAAATTTCAGTAAATCATATTATGTGGGTTTTAAATTTCGTAATTAAGGTGTAAATGACCTTATAAGGGGCCTAGGATCATATTACAAGTGTTAAATTAAGATTAATTTATTAATTTCAAAAATTAGATGCTGTTAGATGTGGTTAGACGTGGTCAGACGCTGTTAGATTAAAGTGGATTTCATTAAATCGTATTGTATGGTTTTCAAATTCCGTAATTAAGGTGTAAATGACCTTATAGGGGGCCTAGGATTATATTACCAGTGTTAAATTAGAATTAACTTATTAATTTAAAAAATTAGATGCAATTAGATGCAGTTAGATGAGGTTAGATGTGGTTAAGCGCGGTTAGGCGCTGTTAGATTAAGGCGGATTACAATAAATTGCCTTATCTGGGTTTCAAATTCTGTTATTAAGGTATAAATGACGTTATAATGGGTCTAAGATCATATTACAGGTGTTAAATTAGGATTAATTTATTAATTTCAAAAATTAGATGCGGTTAGATGCAAGACACGGTTAGACGCAATTAGATTAAGGTAGATTTCATTAAATCGTATTATCTGGGTTTCAAATTCCGTAATTAAGGTATAATTGACCTTATAAGGGGCCTAGAATCATATTACAGGTGTTAAATTATGATTAACTTATTAATGTCAAAAATTAAATGCGGTTAGATGCTGTTAGATGTGATTAGACGCTGTTAGATTAAGGTGGATTTCGTTACATCGTATTATCTGGTTTCAAATTCTGTAATTAAGGTGTAAATGATCTTCTGAGGGGCTTAGGATCATATTACCAGTGTTAAATTAGGATTAACTTATTAATTTCAAAAATTAGATGCGGTTAAATGCTGTTAGATGCGGTTAGATACAGTTAGATGCGGTTAGATATGGTTAGACACTGTTAGATTAAAGTGATTTCATTAAATCGTATTATCGGGGTTTCAAATTCCATAATTAAGGTATAAATAACGTTATAAGGGGCCTAGGATCATATTACAAGTGTTAAATTATGATTAACTTATTAATTTCAAAAATTAGATGCGATTAGATGAGGTTAGATGCTGTTAGATACAGTTAAATTCTATTATATTCGGAAAATAAAAAATATTAATAAATTTTCAAAAAATCAAGAAAAATGAAAGAAATTGTTATCATCTTCCTCATTTTCGGCCATCTGCAAATAGCCACGATCCAAGCAGAGATCCCACACCCACCATCTGTTTCAAATCATTGCTTCAACCATTCCAATCTCATGGCTACTTCTAACTAAGCACAACAGTAGTATCTACCGACCATTTCTTTTTCGTCAGCACCCATAGACATTAACCCAAAAATTCCTAAAAAAATTCTAGCAAAAATCAACAGCATCAAACCACCATAAAGCACCTTCGTCCAAAAGCAGATTATCCGCCACTCCAAGCAATTCTGTCCTCCTTGAATCCAGCGATGATAAATGTTGATTATAAAATCACGAATCCAAAAAAAAGGCAGCAGAAACCTACACAATCACAAATCCGGACATCCAAGTCAAGCATTTCAGTCTCTTGATAATCAAGGCATCGCACAACCCTCTGTTCTCTCTGATTTTCCAAGCAATTTATCCGGCTGATTCCAACCCATTTGCCTTCCGCCCTTTCATGCACAAAGAGCCACTATCGAAAGGCAGCGAGTACGACTAGGCATCTTTTAATTTCTTCATGTTCCGAAAATGCCCACTCTCATCTCAGCCATCCAGCATGTTTGGACGACGGATAATAAGCTTCTTGCGAGAAAAACCGGGGAAGCGCTTCCCATGAGTTAGCTCTCGCCATGGGATATTCTTACAAATTTTTAAGAGAAATACAATACTTCCATTAATTTTTTTGAGAGACACACTACTCCTATTTTATTTTGAGGGAGACACATTAGTCCCAAATATGCTAGATTCAGATTCACCTGAACTGAGGATCAGCTCAGGCGGCGCCCGCTTGGCGTAGCAGTGGTGTTACTTGGCAGGGGACAATCCGTTTACTGTCAATCCTCCATCAATGGCTATACACATGTAGTAATGTAGGAAGCAACAGGCATGCAGAGGAATGCCACCAGAGGTGAAACGTCCTTCGATTCCGCCAAGCGTCAAGCAGGAATCCGTGACGCAATCTCTTCCTCCATTTCCTTGTTTGCCAAAACCTGTACACATGTAAGACACAACATACCATTGTCATTTGTCACCAGCAGAATCTGCATGATTAATTAAGTCCTAAAAGCATACATGCTGCATGGAGTTGGGGTTCATTTGCAACTAGGTAATTGGAATCAAAGCTTACAGCTGCCGCGAAAACTGTGTTGGTAAACGAGGGTGCAACGCAGTTAACCCTTATGTTGTCCTTGGCCCACTCGCATGCCAAATTCTTGGCGAGTTGATTCAATGCTCCTATGTGTCAAAAATTCCGAAAAAACACGAGAAGATTAGTCGTCTTTTCTTTTCAGTGGGGTATTTGCATTATTAATATACAGAATGGAAAGAAATATATGTATACCTTTGGAAGCTGAATAGGGAGTAACCCTAGCAGAGATGGCCACCAAACCAGTGACAGAGGTTATGAACACAATGCTTCCCTGTCCAGATGCTTTCAAGAGCGCGTTAGCGAGTTGACTGAGGTGGTATGCGACTTCCCAGTTTGTAGACATCACAGCTGACAATTCCTCCGCTCTAACCTCCATTGTTGGCTTCATTTGCAACTTTGCAGCATTGCTTACCTATGTATTGCAGCAGGCAAAAACAGTACGTGGCGGTTGGCGTAGAAAACGAAAAAGAGGGAGGGGCATCCATATGTTATCCATGACCAACTTCCATACCTATGTTAATCAACTTTCAGACTTATTCATTTTTTCAAAGAAAATTACGGGATTATCTGTTGCATATTCGAGAAGGCATGACTGAAGACTTTGCCTCAAAATTTTGACTTTAGCTCTATTTATAATACCTAAACTTCAATCCTATTTCTAAAACTTCTTAAAACTATCCATGCAAATCATTTTTCACTTAAAATTTAGGTTAGAAATGGGATTAATGGATTCTGATTTAAGTCAAGAATTATAAGTTTAACATTTCATGTAATATAAACTAATAAGTCATCTAGATGAAAATAATAATATATAATATAATTAAATTAAGGAAAAGCATACCAATGTAATATATTTCTAAAAGAAAATTTATGTTTTCAAAAAATAAAGGAAGAAAATTAACAAAGTCAAAGTAAATAATATAAACATAAAAGTAAATGTAATTGAAAATAGTATAATTTATTTATAATATAATTTTAATATGACACGACGTCAATTTGAATATAAATATAAACAATACAAAATACTAACTATTATTTAGATTTTATGTACATAATTTATATTTTTTATTACATTAGTCAAGTTTGTTTGAACTCTAATCTTAACTTTATTTACAATTTAAGTTCAGGTTTTACAAAAGTATTTTCAAATAGCATTTAATATCAAGTTAGCAAGTCAGGTTTAGACTCAATCTAACTAAGTTGCACCTCAAGATGTTGTCCTTTAATAATTTTGGAGGCTAATTTCAAATATGACCACAAACTTTACATTTATTTTTTGAGAGTTTGGCTTCTATATAACTTAATTATCTAAAAATGGTTTTATGTATCGTCCCTTCCCTGTAAACCAAAAGGCGATTTAGTCGCGCTTGGCTGTGGGTGAGGGTGGTGGGGAGCGGGTGGAATCTCGCAGGAGTATGGTGAGCTGAGAGGATCAGATCCGAAAGGGTCAGGAAGGCAGCTGATCAAGTAGGGGATCTAGACGATAATTGTGCGGAAGGATTAACCCAAGTATGGGGGACCTGTTGGGAGCGGAACTTCAAACATTGGCCATCTCAGGGGAGGCCATAAAGAAGATCAAACCAACCGAGGGAGCAGCTATCCTATGCTCCATATGGACGTCGAAAACCTACAATAAGGAGCTGTTCAAAACCATGATGAAGAGGCTATGGAGGATTAACAGTTCGAGCTTCTTCACTGAGTTAGGGGAGAATTTATATCAGATGACATTCTCGGAACAGGAGGACATGGTTCGCATTCTGCGAGGTTGCCCATGGACATTCGAGAGAAATCTGGTACTTATCTCGGAACTGAAGGAGGAGGTGGATATTGCTCACATTATGCTCGTCAAAACGCCGATATGGATCCATATCAGCGGGGTGCCTTTCATTGTTGACAAGGAGATCCTGGGACGGAGCATTGGCAGATCATTTGAAGAGATGACAGACCTGGTAGCAACTGAAGTCGATCTTAAAATTAAAGTGGTGATTGATTGTAGGGAACCCCTCAGAAGAGGGATGTTCATCCAAGTTGGGGCCCAACACAGGAAGTGGATCTCCTACCAATATGATAAATTACCGGTCTTTTGCTACCTTTGCAAAATTATGTGACATCCCCACCGTGAATGCTCAAAAGCTAGTCAGCTCCCCAAACAACTCTCTGAGGCAGAAATGCCTTACAGGAGCTGGTTACGGAATGGTGTAAGACCTCTACAGCTAAGGAATGAACACTACAATGGTAATAGGGCAGTCCCTATGAAGTACCTAGGGGTGACTGATGGAAGCAAGAGGGGATCATTGAACGAGCAAGGTGAACACTGGCCCGAAAGCAACAGATGTGGGGACGAGGAAAGTGACGATGAATGCAGGGTGGAGAACACATAGGCAATGAGGGATAAGAATCAATTGGTGACTATAAACCCAGAGGATGGGGACCCGGCCATGGAGGATAGGAGTTATGAGCCCAACTTGGGACAGCTCCCTACTGCTAGCTTCGTCAGCCAGACACGAATTATCCAACAGGCAGAGACAGCGAATCCTGAAGGGACAAGGGCCAGAACAGATGTGATTCCTGATGGGCAGGGGGTTCAATGGATGGAAACTTCTCGGGAGAGGAGCGAGAGTGGGTGTGGCTGGGAGCCAAGGGAAGCTCAGTCGAATGACCAAACGGGGGAGATGGAGTCCATGTTGTTGAACCATTCCAAGCTCAGTAAACAGCAGGCGTACAAGGTTCTCTCCAAGACTCAGCGGGGTATGATGGTGGCTGCACATGAAGAGGGTGCAGGTAGGCAGCGACGGGTGGTGGATGACAACAAGCAGGGTGATATGCATGTGGAGGTTCTTGGGAGGAATCAAGAAAGGAGGTTGGGGTGGACAGAATTGGGAAAATCACCCTCAGTGGGAGATGAGGGGGAACTCGAACAGCTCGTGGATGTGATGGACACTCAAACAGATGTGCGGGCAGCTGCTTGGACTGATTCTTGTTCCCCAATAGAGTTGGAGATCAATGAACAAGAGAGAGTAGGCAGTTCACACGGTGCTAGGGAGAAGAATATGAGCAAGAGAGGCAGATGGAAGAGGATAGCTGCAAGAAGGTTAGCGATGGAATTGGGGGTGGCTACGCATGGCAGCCCAACAAGGGGAAGAAAGAGGAACCAAGCAAAAATCTCAGATGATCATGTGGAGATGCTCAAAAGGAGGAGGAGAACAGAGAATATCGATATGGATGAGGTGGAGGTTGTGAGAAGCTCACAGCCCCACCTCGCCTGACATGGCTATCATTGCATGGAATTGCCGTGGGCTTGGGAACCCACGAGCAATTCGAAACCTTCTTGACTTGGTCAGGAAACAAGCTCCCTGTTTGGTCTTCCTCAGTGAAACTAAGTGTACTACCAAAGAAATGGAAGGCATACGAAGACGACTTATGTTTGACGGGTGCTTCACTGTGGACCCGGAGAATAGGAGAGGGGGTTTGGCATTGTTATGGAATAACGATCACCCGGCGAGTATTCAGAGCTACTCCTCCCATCACATTGAGGCTGAATTCCATGGATGGCGATTCACGGGGTTCTATGGCCACCCTGAAACCCATCATCGACACATTAGCTGGCAGATACTCGAGCATCTGAGCACCAGGAGGAGTACCCCTTGGATTGTTATGGGTGATTTCAATGAAGTTATGGGCCCAAGAGAGTACTGCAGTGTGAGGTTGAGGCCCCAAACTCAAATGGACTAATTTTGTGATGCAGTGGATAGATATAATCTATTAGATTTGGGCTACTCGGGCCCCATTATGACATGGTCTAATAATAGGAGGGGCAGGCAAAGGGTGGAAGCAAGACTTGACAGAGGTCTGGCCACTCGGGGTTGGTTGGATCTTTTCCCTCATGCCAAAGTGTCTCATTTATCGGCTCCCACTTCGGACCACTGTCCTATTCTGCTAATGCTCAACCCAAACGCGGGAAGGAGAAAACCACCTCGAGAGTTTAGATATGAACTTTTTTGGGCCCGTGATAAGGAGGCCACCACAATCATCAACAATGTGTGGACATCCAATCCCCAAACCTCTTTGTCAGCAGGCGAAATGCTTATTTGGAAGCTCAAGATGTGTGGGTATGAGCTTTCTAACTGGAACAGGAGGAAGAAAGGCAATCTTCGGCGAGCGATCGAGCGAAAACAAAGGGATCTGTTGGCTGTTATGAGTATGACACCATGTGATGAGAGGGATGAAGCTGCACAGAAATTGAAGTTCCAGATCAATGTATTGTTGCAAGACGAAGAGCACTTATGGAGTATGCGGGCAAAGGCTCACTGGCTCCGGGAGGGGGACAAAAACACAGATTTTTTTCACAGGGCCGCATCTAATAGACGCCGAACCAATTTCATCGAGGCTCTGAAGGACTGCAATGGGGAATGGGTCAAGGATCAGGATCAAATGTTGGAGATGGCAATGAGGCATTTCTCTGATATCTTCTCCTCAACCAATCCCCGGAATGCACCATGGGTGGAGTATGCGATTTCAAGGAAAATCTCTGATGCGCAACGACTATCTTTAATCAAGCCCCTGCAGTCGGTTGAAGTTACTAAAGCTATTAGAGGTATGAGTCCTACGAAAGCACCGGGTCCAGATGGTATGTCGGCTGGGTTTTTCCAAAGGCATTAGGGTATTGTTGGTGGCGATATCATCAATTGGTGCAAGCTGTTTATGGAAGAAAGCGACCCAAGTCGTCTAAGGCAACTTGTCAAGGAATCAAACTCCACCACTATAATCCTCATACCAAAGATGGCGGGGGCTCAAACATTATCCCATTTCAGACCCATCAGTCTATGCAACGTGGTATATAAAATATTGGCGAAGGTGCTGGAAAATAGGCTCAAGGAGGTCCTTCATGATATTATTGGGGATGAACAGAATGCATTTGTGCCGGGGAGACTTATCACGGATAACATGCTAATTGCGTATGAAGCAATCCACTCTCTTAGAAGGCGCAGATATGGCCGCAAGAATGAGATGGCTATTAAGCTAGACATGTCGAAGGCCTATGATAGAGTCGAGTGGAACTTTCTCATGCAAATGATGGGGGCCATGAATTTTAGCCAGCAATGGATCAACTGGATTATGGGACGCTTATCTACGGTCCGGTATCGGGTAAATGTCAACGTCTTCAAATCTCCGTTCTTCCAACCGAACAGGGGACTCAAGCAGGGTGATCCACTTTCTCCTTATTTGTTTATAATCTGTGCTGAGGGTCTTTCTGCTTTAATCCATCATACAACCGGATGTGGGGCAATTCGCGGTATCAGACTAAAGCCGAGTTGCCCAATGATTTCCCACCTTTTGTTTGCGGATGATGCAATTGTATTCATTAGGACATTCTCGGCCAATATGGGGATTCTTCGGGCCAGGTGGTTAATGTGGACAAAACGGCGGTCTTTTTTAGCAGTAATATGGACAACTCCTCGAGGAGGGATATGATTAACCTACTTGGTTTCGCTGGTAATGAGCTCCATTATTATTTGGGCCTGCCGGCTTGGCTTGGAAGATCCAAAGCTGGAATCTTTAAGAGCCTCAAAGAACGCATTTGGCGTCGAATTCAGGGTTGGAAGGGCAGGCTGCTTTCTTGGGGAGGGGAAAGAGGTTCTAATTAAGGCAGTGGCTCAGGCTATCCCATCGTACACGATGAGCATCTTCTTACTACCCAAGTTAATCTGTAAGGAGTTTAATGGGATGATCAGTAAATTTTGGTGGGAAGATAAGGAGGGCAAAAGGAAATTGAGCTGGGTGGCATGGAAGGAGGTATGCAAACCTAAATGCTCGGGTGGTCTTGGCTTCAGGGACTTTCACAAATTCAATTGTGCACTTCTGGCTAAACAGGTCTGGAGGTTAGCATCTTGCACTAATTCCTTTTGCCACAAAGTCCTAAAAGCCAGATATTTCCCACACTCTGATTTATGGTCCTGCAAAGCGACACAATCTGACTCCTTTACTTGGAAAAGTATTCTACGGGCACGAAATGTGATTCTGAGGGGATGTAAATGGAGGATTGGAGATGGGCAACGGGTGAAGTTCTTTTCCGACCCTTGGCTGGAGTCTATGGTGGATAAGGTTGGACCTCTTCCATTATCTATCCCGGATAGTGTGTCGGTCAGCCATTTCATTGATGGTGGAACGAATACGTGGATCAAGGACCGGGTGGTGGCTGCAGCTAGGGAGGCAAGATGGCAGGAGATTAATGCGATACCCCTCACCCAGGGGAATGTGGAGGACCGTATGTACTGGATGCACGAACCGAACGGACAGTATATAGTCAAATCGGCATACAGAATGTTGTGCTCGTGCGGGGATCTCGGTGAGCTCACGGGGTGTTACAAGGCCATTTGGAGAACAAAGCTACCAAGCAAAGTCATTATCTTTGGCTGGAGACTTATCCAGAATTCCCTCCCTACATTACAAAACTTGCATCTGAGGGGCATTGACATTAATCCGAGGTGCGTGTTATGTAGAAATGGGGTGGAAGACATTGACCACCTTTTCTTAAGTTGTGCAGTGACGGGTGGGGTGTGCCGGAGTGCGGCTCGGTTGACATCTCAGGGAGTATCGGTCTTGGAGATTCTCAAGCTGCTTGTGAGGATGAACAGATCTGAGGAGTTAAAGCTTTTTGTTGTCTGCTGCTGGAGAGTTTGGTACATACGAAACAGATTCAGGGAAGAAAAGGCGCAACCAAGGTTCACGGATACATTGGCTTGGTGTGCGGACTTCCTTTGCCAACATAGGCAATTCTAATTCCCTTGTCGTCACGAGATTTATGGATAGACCACTTGTGCCCCGATGGTGGAGGTCCCCGCCTGGGTCCCTCAAGATTAATGTGGATGCTCATAGTCAAGGAAATATGGTGGCTTATGCGTGTGCAGCTGTCATTCGGGATTATCGGGGTGCCTTTGTTGCTGCGAGTGGGTGGAGACAAGCTGGCGGGACGGACCCGCTTCTCAGGGAAGCTACTGCTTTCCTTCTTGGGCTGAACTGGGCAATCCAGCTCAACATCTCTATCGCCCAATTTGAGACGGATTCTCTAATCTTATGTAATTTTTTGTCAAATTTTGAACCCGTCACTTCTCCGATAGGCCAGATCATCTTTGATATTAGGTCCATACTTGGAGATAGATCTTCCTTCTCGGTCCATCATGTTCTGAGGCAAGGAAACGAGGTTGCTCATTCCTTAGCCGAGCTGGTAGTAAACTCTTCTGAGGACTGTCGAGTGTGGTGGGGTGTTCCACCCCGAGCTATTGTTGGAAAACTTTGTACAAATAATTTTTTGGCAATGAACTGCTCGGATTACTCTATCCCTAATCCCCTTCATACTGGGAGGGAGTAAGGATAGAGTATTTCCTTCCATAAAAAAAATAGTTTTATGTAATCCAATCAATTCTAAGTAGATGACAAATAAAAAATCCACTTTGTCTACTATATTTAATTTTAAGAGTTTGGCTTCTATATAACCTAATTACCTAAAAATGGTTTTATGTAATCCAATCAATTCTAAGTAGATGACAAATAAAAAATCTACTTCATCTACTGTATTTAATATCATTTATATGAGACCAAATTCCATCTAAATCAAAGATATGAGTAGTCCACATTTTCTTTGAAAATATATATTCGTATATAGATTATAAAAAAATGCTTAGAATATAAAAATTATTTTTATAATAAACTTTAAAAATGATATTTCATTTTAAACTATTTTAGTACATTAATTTTACACTTTTATATGGGGGACGCATGTGCAATGATCCTAAACAAATAATAAAATTTTGATAATAATATAAATTATGTTAACACAATAGATAAAATGGATTTTTCATCAATCATCAAAATGAAAAAGAATAAGATCACATGAATAGGGTTTCACAAAAGTGAGACCCATTTTTAAATATGACCATATACATTTATAAAATAATAAAAGAAGTATATGATCATATATTTTGCCTTATTTTCAAACGGAGGTCCGGTTATAGATAATTAGTTGTACTTATGCTTAATTTATAAATTTTTTATTTCATTTTATTCTATAAATATGTTTTTCTAAGTGTATGTAATTTATATACGAAGTTTTGTCATTTAAATACTTTTATATATTTATTTTTTACTTTTAAAAGTCAAGATTTTAAGAGTGAAAAATGACTTCGATACTCCTAAAATTAAGTATTCCGTTGTCACTTTTTGAATCCCACTTATTTATTGGTAGAGCTTGTTTTCTTCAGGATGAATGAGTTTGATGTATAATATCAGATGTCTCATACATTGATGTACAATACCATCACAGCATGGGTATATTTGCAAATATTTACAAACTCGTAGGTATATCTCTAAAAATTAAATATACTCACTTAATTTTTTAAATTACAAATATATCCACATAATTTACAATCCTTTACAAATATACTCACCTCGTAATGGTGGATAATGGCATGGGTATATTTACAATTATTGTCAAACTATATAGAGTAATTTGTAATTTCTAAAACTATATAGGTATATTTACAATTATGGTCAAACTAAATGTGCATATTTGCAAATCACTCGAAAAATAGCATACCATGGTGGGCCTTTTTTTTTTTGGTCGTTGAATTGGGAAACTATAAAACCATTTTTTTCTCATCAAATTATAGAGCCATTTATTGTATCTTTTCTACCATAAAATGTCAAATGATCAAGTGACGCTTGAAAAGATATATGAGTAAAATATGGAAATTTAAGGATAAATTCTCTAGGAAGGTGAAAAAAAGGAAAAAAAAATACTTTATAGTTTGCCCATGGCATGATCGATCAACACTCCCAAAAATGCTAAAAACATGTCAAGCACAGTTAATACCCAATTCAAATTTCAACATGGAAAGATGAACGTCTAAAACTAGATTGATTAATAGCAAGACGCGTGCATGCATGTGTGCCATCGCCAAGAGCCAACATTTCTTCACAACGCAATCGATCCAAAATTCTTAATCTTCATAATTAACGTGGAAAAGTTGTATCCTTTTATATAAAAAAAAGCAACCCATGCATGGAGCAGCGTCGATTGGATATTACTTGCCCAGTACCTCTGTCAAAAATATTAAGAAATTAAAGCCCCGGAGAGAGTAGAATTTTTTCTTTTTTTCTTTTTGAAAAAAAAAAAAAAACTCCATGCATAATAACCAGTGAGAGAAGAGAAAGAGAAGAGGTAGAGAATATACCCAATTCCATGGGTGCCATCAGTGACGAGGGCTGTCATTCCCTGCAGCGACCATCCGATCTTCTTAAGCACTTCCTCTCCATCTCTCTAACTATATAGCTTGAACTTGTTCACTCAAGAAAACGAATGCACTAAACCACACCAGCTCCTTGTATCAGGCAGGCACAGGCCATATTATATATAGGAGCGAGGAGGCGACATTTGGCATTAATACGCGGACGAAATTAGATGAATAAGGCCAACTTTACTTCAGTTTCTGTAAACAAAACACTCAACTTGAGGAATGATACAGTTAGCCCGGGCAAAGTCGAAGAAAAAAGTAAAAAAAAAAATTATTGTAAATAGGTTTTTTAAGGTGAACTAGGTGGGGTATTTACTTAGTCCGAGCTAATAAAATCACTCCTTTGCAAACTTATGACAGCAGGGTTTAGAACTAGTTCTACAAAATACAGACCTATTTGTCAAATGATGAAGTAATGAAATTCAGGCATGTGACTAGGCTAATGGGCAAGTGGTTTACCATTTTTGGAGTAGGAAATTAGGAATACAAACTTATGACAGCAGGATTTTCAATCTAAACCACACAATCTCACATGCCACGGTTCTTATGCGGGGGTGTCACTTAGGTGCACCGGGTCGAGTAAATCCAAACCTTAACTCTAATTAATGTATATATAAGGCTCCGCTTCTATGTAATCGGGTTACATACAAACAGACCCATGTAATCCCTTTAAAATTTAAGATTTTGATCTTTAAAGGAAAGCTAATCCATTCATTATATTTAACATCATTTGTTTATCTAAGAAATCAAGTTTCATATCAATCAAGTATGTTTATGAGCCACATTTATTACAAAATGTATATATTCATGTATAAATTATAAAAATGCTAAAACATCAATTTTAAAGTACTATTTTCAACATCTAAAATGTCTAAAATATTATTTCAATGTGAATAAATGATTTAATAAAGTATTATTATTATCCTGTTAGCCCAGACTAAGTAAACGCCCCACTTAGCCCACCTTAAAAAACCTATTTATAACAATTTTTTAAACTTTTTTCTTTGTGTATTTGTTTATATAAGTGTATTTAACATAGAGACTAAGTTTTACCATTTTTGAATATATTTATCCATTTTTTGATATTTTTAAACATCTATGTGTATATATATATACCTACTACATTTGACTTTAATCTCAAATATACCCACTACGTTTCAGAAATTCTGAATACATCTACTACGTTTGCATATATTTTCAAAAATGCTCACTCTATTAAAGGCAATTAAACAAGTCAATAGTAATCCATTTAAATGTTGGTTATAATTTTCTAAATGTCAAAAATACCCTTGGCGTAAAATAATAAAAGATGAAATAAAATAAAATAAAAATAAAATTAGAGATTTCGATATTTAAAACTCTTGTGCAATTAGGAAAGCAGTGAGTTATAATATTCAAAATTTTAAATTCAACCTCAAATTTGATGGGCATATTGGTAATTTCACAAATGAACTAATGTCGTTTATTAACGTATGTAACAAAGTGAGGATTTTGAAGGTTACACGTAAACATAGTGGGTATATTTGGGATTAGAATCAAACGTAGTAGATATATTTGGAAAAAACTCTTAATTTTAACCATGTATAGAAAACGGGGTGCTAATCAAGTGCACCTGGGAGCATTGAGGCGCATATACCTTTTTTTTTCAAAAAATTTCATAAACTTTTTGATCTAAGTGTATTTAACATATGTATCAATTTTTACCATTTTTAAAGATTTTTAGATATTTATTTCGAATTTTTAAAAATCAGTGGCATTCATTGATTTTTAAAAATTCAAAATAAATATTTAAAAATATCCAAAAATGATAAAAATTAATAGACATATTAAATATAATTAAATTAACATTTGTGCACCTGATCAGCACCCCAGAAAACACAGGCCCTTTCGACAAATGATGACGTGACGAAATTGACGCATTCGACTCAATCGATTTTGATAGATTCTGCTAGTAGGTTAGCATTAACTTGAAACCTAACGAGCTGTAGCCATGTGGGCTAATGGCCGAGAGGAGTTCACCTTTTTTGGCGTACGAATTCAAACTTATGATGTCCGGATTTCCAATCTAAACTACACAATCTCACATGCAACCATTTTCATGCCGGGGGTATAACTTGGGTAGACAATGTTGGAGTCTACCTAACCATAACCATAATTATACATATTAGTTCAGGTCGGGATTAACTGAAGTTTATGTGTATTTCGAGGTTGATTTCGGGTTAATTCGGGCTCGCATTGGCTTAAACTTCAAAATTTCTATTATTTTGTATTTAAAATATAATTAGTTCATATTTTTAAATAATGTAACATATCATCAAAATGAATAAATCAAAATAATATATTGTTAAGTATATTATAACTTTGATTTATAAAAAAGTATAGATGACAATTATTTGTCGTAAATTGAAATTAAAATTTTTTAATACGTTAAATTTAATAAAGAAAATTAAAAGAAATCACTAATTTACAAGTTTTGTGAAAGTAAATGAAGTAGCATATGCCAAATTTTTAAAATATAAATAACACTATACATAATTTTGAATTCATCTTTAATTAAAGTATTTAAAATAATGAAAAAATAAAGAAACTTATTGGATTAGTTATCCAAGACTATTAAAAAATAAATAACATAAAATAGATATGTTTAATGATTAACATACATATCAATTGAAAATATGCATGAAGAGTACTATAAGAGCATGTATATATGCATGAAAGAATATATTAAAAATATATAAAAATAATAATCTCCATCGAGTTCACATGAACCTTAACCCAAGCTATTTTACCTTATATAACCTAACTCAAATTACACTCTTAATTTCATATGATTGTTAATGGTGTGGTTAATTGCCTTTTAATGACCATTCATGGTCAACGGCTTTCACATGTTTAATTAATAAGCACTTATAAAATAGGCCTTATAAATTTCAAATCTTTATCAAACAAATTCTACTTAGATACAAGAGACTTTAATTTGTCTTAGCTATTAAGGTATTTGGCCTTGAGCATAGCTCATTTGGTTTCACATTTTGCCTTATGTATTGGGGTTCCAGAGTTTAAACCCTATAAGGAATGTTGTTTGTGGTTGAATGTAATTTAAAAAAATCTTTAAAGTATTTTATCTAGCTACCTATAGGGATTTTCGATATAAGAAAAGGACCTTTAAAACAAAAATTTTGTCCTTTTTCATATGAGGGAGTACGAAAACAGTGAATTTTTTTTTTATCTTGCTTAAGGTGGTACTTCGATGTTTGATCTCCAGCCAACAAATTCCAATGATTTCGATGGCTGAAGGTGAGTTTGTATTTTTCTTTGAAATTAATTCCTAATTTTTAGCCATCTGTAATTTAGGGGTCGAAACTAGGGGAGGTAAACCCATGACTCACTTGTAACTTTGTCTGTTTTTGACTGGCTAAAACTAATATTTTATGGGCTAATATAAAAATAAGTTACAAATTTTGACCTAAATTTAAAAATTGGGTTGCAAAGGGTTAACTATGTCTCGAACCAAAGAATCCAACTCACCCTATATATATTTATGTATAATAAGTTATAAGATATTTTTTATTCTTATTCTCATTTTCTTCAAAATTTTCACATTACTTATTATTAATTACATTAATAAAATACAAATCAATAACATAAATACATATATATAACTATTATGCATAATTGCAGTTTTTCATTATTTTGGAAACTCTCACAAAAATATTATTATTTTAGAAAAATATTTTTAGAAACACCAAAGTCCATTATGAATGAAATATATTGTATTAACCTTTTTTAATAAAGGTATGTTACATTTGCTCTTGTTTTTTTATTGATGCTTATGTTTTGTTTAAATAGTGATATTTACTTTTAAATTAGTAAAATTTAAAATCATACAATATTTAGATTTCGCATAGATGTGTCTTTTTGTTTAATAGATATATAAATTCTTAAGATTATTTTACTTGACCCACAATGTTTACCTTGTTGGAATTAAACTCCTATAAAGGTATCCTAATTAAATAAGAAGTCTTTGGATTTAAAGATAGCCCGGCGTATCTGAGATACGTATGCAATCCGAGTCCAGGTGAAACTATACTTCTACTAAGAGTCATGATGGGAAGGGCTCTATATATATAGAGGAGTCTGAGTCCCTCTTTCACACGTGCACATCACAAGTGGTTCCCATCTACCGTTAGTATCATAGGGAGAAGTGTTGAGGGAGAAGACCTCGTACTTTACTTAGTCTACTGGTGGAATTTACATACACATGGATTCAAGTACACTTCCGCATCACATGATTTCTAACATGTGGTATCAGAGCACACGTTTCGATTTTGGGTATAATAGATTCCACCCATAATTTTTTTATGCAATAATAAAAATTCATGATTTTAGATATATGTAATCGATATATCTAAAATCATGCCTGTTGCTGGGTCATATATATATATCGTGCCATGGAATTGATGTACGTTTATTTTTTTATTTTTTTTTGAATGCCACAAATAAAGCTTTTGAATGCACAACATTATTTCGGTCATGTATATGCTCCATCGTGATGTACGTTGAAACTTTTTTTAATAACATGAATAAAGCATCTGAATGCATGTTTCGGTCATGCTCTATGTACTTTGAATTTTTTTTAAATGATATGAATAAAGCATCTAAATGCACAGGATTGTTTCCGTCATGCTCCATCCTGAATTAATATTTATTAATTCATATCTGGTCATAGTTTTTTAAAACTACAGATATGTTATTAAAATAACGTAACTGACATTATTAATTATGTTAGATTAAAAAAAAATTCTGCATGTAATTTATAATCTACGGTAATGGGTTGCTACCTATTTTATGAAAACGACATTGTTGTCTATTATTACATGCCTATTTGGAATTGCTTATAATTTTTTTCAATAAAAAAAGGTGACAAATTCCAATGAAGAAAAATATGTCTGGCTATGTCGTTCATATTTTTATTTTAATGGGGTTATATCAGATTTTATAGAATATGATATTAATTATTGCATGGACGTATGGAATTTATTATCCGTTCAAGTTTCATAGGCATGCATTTCTTTTCTTCCTTTTGGTGTACATGTAATTATTATTTTGGACATGCAATTACCATGGTATATACATGTATATATATATATATATATAATATACATGTGCCAGGTATCATAAATGTATACATGTGAAATAGACTTTTTTTAATCTACAATTCATGGCCAAATCTGGAATTACGGCCAAATCTGGAATTAATGTCATGGATTTATTTATTTATTTTTTCCCTGTTCGGTGCATATAAATATTAAAATAGCATGTAAAATCATGTACCAAACGGAATTAAAATTTATATCAAGTACATATTTGACATAAAATATTAGAAACAGAATTATCAAATATGATAATTTTTTTTGCTTGAATTTTTCCTTCTGTTTAGCACATATGATAGTTGTCCATGCATTAAATTCTTAATTATAATAATAAAAAAAAAGCACCTCTAAACAGAAATTTACAGATAAACCCCTTGATAATTTTTTATTTTACAAAATAGTTCTTTCCTTTTGAACAGGGCTTGGCCATTTTTGAGCCCACCGAATAAGCCTATGAGGTTGGCCCATATCCAGGAAGCCCATTTCAATCTATTGCACCTGGGCGGGCTAACTTCTCAGGCTCAACTTTACAGGCCCATGCAGGCAGCCCATTTTAACTGGTAACTGTCCAGGCCCAAAACCATTATGATAGAAAGGGCACGTGGCCCATTATGAACCGGTCATACATAAATTAATATAATTCTTGATCCTCTTATCCAAATTGAACATTCTAATAGTGGTTTTTTATATTTTTGGACTTTCTGGATCTAATGGAAGGGTTTGATTAAGCTAAATAGGTCAATAAATCTGATCTTTTGGATATTTATGCAAATACATGAAAATGTTTGAAATATATGTGCAATTAATTCATGTGATTAGTTTATAAATGTCTAATTAGTAATTTATTTATGATTTATTACTTTCTATTTAATTTTAAGCATGCAATATATATAAATAATTATATAAGTTATGATTATTAAATTTTATGGTGAGATTATATTCTATGGTATGACTGGAGATTGGTGTCAAGGCAAGAGGTATTGAAGAGGATCACGTGGTTATTTAATTAGAGTGCACTCATTTGAAAAAATATGCCCAGTCATTACATACGCAATCCAACTTTAATACTTAAGTTAAGAAAAAATTTGTCAATATGGATCATGACGGTTATATGCAATATGTAACATACTTTCTTCCATGCACCACGATATTAAAAAACTTGCTTAACTAAGTTCTTAATGGCAGATTTATAATTATATGATTTTAATGTCCCACATTAATATCAAATAGATAAAATCTTTTGTTTCGAAAATCACATAAAATTGTCAACAAAATACTATAATGAAACAAAAGAAAATAATCATCCAATATGAGATCTCAAAATGTATTGATTACATCAATAATTATCCCATGTAATGATACCCATATTTCTTACATGTCCAGAGAAGACCTTAGGCGCCAGGGCCTTAGTCATGGGATCAGCAATTATGTCAGCAGTACCAACAAAACTAATCGATATCAGATGATTATTAATCCTTTCTTGTACTGACATAAACTTAGCATTAATATACTTGTTAGCGTTAGTAATTCTTTTATAATTGGATAAGCTAATCGCTGATGAATTGTCACAATTGATTCTTAGAGGCCTAGAGATAGAATCCATAATTTTAAGCTTTGAGATAAATTTCCTCAACTAAAGTACATGTGAGGATGCTTCATGACAATCGACAAATTTAGCTTCCATGGTAGAGTCAACTACACAATTTTGTCTCCCGTTCTTCCATGAAACTGCTCCACCGGCTAATAAGAAAATATAGCCTAATGTGGATCTTCTCCTATCTATACAACCATCATAATCTAAATCTGTGTAACCGATCATTTCTAGTTGATCAATTTTTGCATAAGTGAGCTCATAATCTTTAGTTCCTTGAAGATATCTCATCACTTTCTTTACTGCTTTCCAATGTTCCATTCCTGAATTGCTTTGATATTTTCCAAGTAATCCCATTGTATAACTGATGTCAGGACGTGTGCAAACTTGTGCATACATCATGCTCCGAAGAGCAAAAGCATATGAGATTGACCTCATTTCCTGTTTCTCAATCTCATTCTGTGGACACTGATGCAGACCATATTTTTGACCTTTAAAGATTAACACTTTACATGATTAGCAGTTGGACATTTGGAATTTTTCTAAAATTTTATTGATATATGCCCTCTGTGATAACCATAAAAGTCTATTAGGCCTATTTCAATAGACCTCAATTCCTATAACACAATATGCCTCACCCATATCTTTCATATCAAAATGTTCAGAAAGGAAATTTTTAGTATTATGTAAAAGACCTAAATCATTAGTAGCAAGCAAATATCATTTACATATAGAATCAAAAATATAAACTTGCTCCCACTCAACTTTAGATATATACATTGGTCACCAATGTTTTCTGTAAATCCAAAAGAAGTGATAACTTTGTTGAACTTTAAATACCACTGTCAGAAAGCTTGTTTAAGTTCATATATAGATTTCTTTAATTTGTATACTAATGTGTCATTTCCTTCCATTTCAAATTCTTCAAACTGCATCATCTATACCTCCTCTTCTAAATCCCCATTCAGAAATGCCGTTTTTACATTCATTTGGTGTAACTCTAAGTCAAAGTAAGCCACTAATGTCATAATAATTCTGAATGAGTCTTTTCTGGAGACTGGTGAAACTGTCTCCTTATAGTCAATGCCTTCTATTTGTGTGAATTCTTTGGCAACAAGTCTGGCCTTATACCTTTCTACATTAACCTTAGGGTCCCGTTTGGTTTTGAATATCCATTTACAACTAACAGGTTTGCTCCCTTTAGGCAACGTAACAAGATCCTAAACTTTGTTTTGAAACATGGATTTCAATTCATCTTTCATAGCATTGATCCATAATTCAGACTTTTCACTATTAATAGCTTTTTTGAATGTCAATGGATCATTTTCACTATAAGGATCGTCAATACATTCTTCGAAATATATAATGTAATCATCTGAAATAGCAAGTCTCCTTATTCTATTAGACCTTCTTGGCTCATTAATATATTCTATATTATCAGATTGATGAATGTCATTTGGAATTGAGATCGATTCATTATTAGTCTCTTCCGTGGGTTGCACAGCAATTTCTGGTTGTTTGTCTGTCACGTTATGATCAACAATCTCAGTTCTCGCATCTATTAGTGATGAACCAAATGAAGGATTTCTGATCTCCTCAAATTCTACATTTTGTGGAGTTGTGCTCCCACTATTTTCGCCATTTTCAATGAACTAAGCTGTTCCGGTCTCAATGATCCTAGTATTATGAGACGCACTGTAAAATCTATACCTTTTAGACCATTCTGGATACCCAATAAAGAAACAACTAATAGTCCTTGGGTCCGATTTCTTTTCTCGTGGGTTGAGTATCCTTGCTTTTGCTTGACAAACTCAAATATGTATATGCCTCAAATTGGGTTTCCTGCCTAACCATAACTCAAATGGAGTTTTAGGAACAGCTTTACTGGGAACTCTATTGAGGATACATAACAGTTTTCAAGGCTTCACTCCACAAGAATAAAGGTAAGGATGAGTTGTTAATCATATTCTCACCATATCTATGAGAGTACGACTTCTCCTTTCTGCACCACCATTTTGTTGAGGAATTCCAGGCATCGTATATTGAGGTTCAATATCATTCTCTTCTAGAAATTTAGTAAATGGACTAGGGATTCGACCTAATTGATCGTGTTTACCATAATATTCACCGCCTCTATCAGATCTCACAATTTTAATTTTCCTATCCAATTTCTTTTTTACTAACTCTTTGAATATTTTAAAAACGTTCAAAGAATCAGACTTTTTATTTAATAGGAAAATATAATCATAATGTGAAAAATCATCAATAAACATGATAAAGTACTTTTCACCTCCAATACATGATGAGAATGGACCACAAATATCGGTGTTGATCAATTCTAAAAATCCATTGCTTCTTGTGGCACTCTTTTTTTGAGTTTTGGTTTGTTTTCCTTTAATACAATCGATGCATATGCTAAAATCAGTAAAATCTAGAGTAGGTAATATCCCATTTTTTACTAATCTTAGCATCCTTTATTTTGATATGTGACCCAATCTTTTATGCCACAACATGGAGGAATTTTCATCAATCATACCACGTTTAGAACCAGCACATATATTTAAGGTAGATAAACAATTAATAAATGAACAATCTGCACTTATTTGATACAAACCGTTAAACGATGTTCTAATTCCAACTAAAATAGAATCTTTAAATAAATAAAACTTTAAGTTTGCAAAACTGAAAGAATGTAAAACCCCGACCGTATACGCGTCATTTCAATATTTGTAATTTTATAATTATTTTATGAATAAATGAAAATTCATGAATTATATTGATGGATATGTGTATTGGAGATTGAAATAATGCAATTAGGAATTTAACTCCGTAAATAGTGCACGTGAATAGTAATCGGGGACTAAGACACGTGATTAAGAGTTAATCATTTGGATTAACTTAATCATAAAAAGACAAAATAGAGATTTAATCACTACAGGACAAAATAGTATTACTTTGGGATATTTTAATCCAAATTTAGATTTTTCTGAAAAAATAGAAAAAATTCATAAATTGCAATCAGGGCGTCGGAATTCGATGAAATTTTTTATGAATGGTTAAAAATACATGATGGACATGATGAATGTATTAAGATCTGATAAAAATCACAAATCAAAGTTCAAGATGGAACGTCAAAACAAGATAAAAAAAAAGTAGCTAACTTTTTAATAAATTCTACTTTTGACTTTTTAAATAAAATAAATAATTAAAAAATAAAAAATTAATTAAAAGGCAGCTGCTGCAGGAGCTAGAGCAGGATAGGGTGGCTGGAGGTTTGACTATGATCAATGGTCCATGATCATCATCATCTTTAATCAACGGCTAGGATTTATTTAGCCTAAATTAAATAATTTTAAAAATTAAAAAAATAGGTTAAAAATAAGTCTGCAATAGGGTTGCTGGAGCAGGCCTAGGGTGGGCATCACATGGCTCAAAGAATTTTTTAAAATTAAAAAGAAATACCAATTTATAATTAAATACCTCAAAACTAGGGGTAAATTCCAAATTCTTGAAAAATCCAACCCTATAAATAGGGCAGCAGGGGGAGAACGTCCAAGGCATCCAAAACCAGCTCCATTTGAGCATTTTTCACCCCCACCACGTTTTAGCCTTGAAGAATAGAAGGTTGGAGAGAGAAAGTGTGAGAAAAAGAGCTGTATCTCCACTTCGGGTAAGTGATTTCTACCCAAATTTCTTTTGGATGTTAAGTAAGGTAAAACCATGCTTAGATAATGCCCAAGCATGAGAAAATCAGGGTAGATATAATGTTTAAATGGAATTATGCCAAAACATCAAAAATTTGGAGCGAAAATAGGGTATTCGGGAAGATAGCATATGATATGTGAAAATAATATTCTAAAATTGATAAATTATGATTTGGGATGTATGATTATGATAAATATGATGTTTGAATCATGATATATTAATTTCATGATTTTCGAAATTAAGGATTATGCTTAAGTGAATTTATGTTGATTTTTAGTATATGGAGAAAATGATTTTTCGCCAAGTAAATGATGATAAATTCAAAATGTATGAAATGTCCTATTATATATTAGGTATAAGGTATGTCATGGTATTTTTCATTTTTGGAAAAAAATATCAATTTTTGGAACCCATGAACAGTAACTCGGATGAACAGTAATTTGCTACAATAATTTTGCTACAGTAAACAGCGTGATTTTGAAGAAAATTTGAGATTAATATTTAAATATAAGGATGAAAATTTTGAGGAACCTATGGATAAAAATATCCATGTAAAGAAATAATGCCCAAATATTATAGAGCATGCATGGGAAGAAGCTTGAATAAAAGAAATAAAATTATCCTTTTTCTTTGAATAGGAAAAGAAAAAGAGAAGGTCGAAGACACCCACTGGGAAGGTAAGCAAGTTATATGTTTTGTAAATTATTTCTAAAATGCTTGAAATTGTTTGTGAATTGCTTTATGAAATTTATTTAAGGTTGACCATACCTATAACTGCTTTACATGAACTGAAGTTTATTTTGTTAAATTATTTATTAAATTTTTTTATGAAAGTGTTTATGATTTACAAATATCATGTCGGCATGTGTATGAGAATGAGCATGTGCACGAGGAATAGGCCTTAGTCGAGGTAGTAAGCGGACCGGATGTCTCCCTCGCTATTGCCAAGTCGCTTAATAGGCTCAGGCCGGCGGCGACCTCCCTGAAATGGGAGCATGTATGGGATGGGCGCCTAGCTAGCGTCGCATTCAAAGGAATGTCATGAATGCTATGTATGCATTGCATTTGCATTTTATGAAATGCATGAAAATGATTGAAAAATTATGTATAGCTTGTTTACTGAGTATTATTACTCACCCATGCTTTTTCAACAACAGACAGGAAAAGATGATGAAGGCAGCATGTAAAATGACTTGTAGTTTTAATGAAATATTGTATATGTAAATTTTATGTAAAGACAATAATGATAATTTCGAAATGGAAATGAATATTTTTGTTTTATGGAACAGTTTTGGTTTATAACTGTGATATGTGAAATATATTTCAAGTTAGATAAATGATGAAAATTTTCAAGGTATTGATGATATAAAAAAAATCCTGCCGTGTGATCAGGGCAACAATCCTGAGTCACGTTTACCAATCAAAACGATCCCGGAGTAAGACTTCTAGGCACCTCAGTTTGGGGCGCCACAGAAGTTGGTATCAGAGCATGGATTGGTAAATAGGTAGAAAGGAAATGAAATGATCAAATTAGAATACATGAAATCATGATTATGATTGGTTTATTTATTATTGATGAATATTGATGTTATACTAATAAATGTTTCATGAAGTTGAAAATGCCGCTCACCAGAGCTAGAGCGAGAGCCAACAAAGGAAAGGCTCCAATAGGAGAATCGGTTGATCAAACAAGGGGCGAAGCCAGTAAAAGAACTTATAGGGCTGAATCCGGGGAGCAATCCTTTAGGACCCGCCCACGACGAGAGGAAAGCCCAAGACCTCAAGAAGAGGTCAACATAGAAGAAAAAATTGTTGTGGCTATCGAAAAAGCTATGCAACAATGGACAGCCCAGACTGCTGGGTTGTTGCAAGAAATGAGGAACCAGCAAGCCCCACCATCAAGAGGAGATGGGGAAAGACCAGGGCCCTCGGCTAATCTCGGCACGTCAAGGGGAGTGGAGGTAGTCTCCTTCAGGCAGACAGAAAGGCTATCAATGCCTTTCTTGCCCAGTGTCCGCCCAAGTTTGCAGGTGAACCAGACCTCCTCATTGCAAAGCAGTGGATTACAGAAATAAATAAATTATTCAGGATATCACCCTGCAATGATCAGTAGAAAGTGTTGTTCGCTACCCACCTGCTGATAAAGGATGCCTATGAATGGTGGAAAACACTAATGGTCACTATGCCACATCCGGAGCAAGTTACGTGGCATGAATTTTTGGAGGAATTTAATAAAGAATATCTCCCTGTAGGGCTACAAACCCAAAGGGTGATAGAATTTGAAAAACTCTACCAAGGCAGGATGACGGTTATAGAATACGCTACAAAGTTTAATGCCTTGGTAAGATATGTTCCATGGATCACCAATGTGCCGGAAAATAAGGCGCAAAGATTCCAAAGGGGATTGAGACCCCAGCAAAGAGAAGGGTTAGCCCCATTATTAATAAAAGACTATGCCTCTAGCATTGAGAGGGCTAGGGCATTGGAGATGGAGTCTATGAGGACTCAGGAGCTTAGGCAAGCTCAAAAACAATTCTTTTCAGTTTCCAAGGAAGGTGAGGCTAATAAAGGAAAAAGGGGAATCGCCGAGAGAAAGAAAATCGGTGACCAGACAAAGAGCACCCCGATTTGCAGTACTTGCCACAAGCATCATTCAGGCGAATGTTTACAAGGAACGGGGAAATGCTACAAATGTGGCCAAGCGGTTCATGTGGCCCGGGACTGCGGGACCAACGAAGCTAAGATAATAAATTTCTTCAACTGTGGTCAAGTCGGACACATTTCGGCCAATTGTCCGAATAAGCCACAAGGAGCACAAGCTCGAGGGAGGCCGGCCAAACAAAAAGTCCCCGCCATCGCTAATCGACCCGGTACCACCAACCCAGTGCGTGTCCAAGCCCTCACCCGAACGGAGCAACAAAAGATGGAGGAAAAAGTGATTACAGGTATGATTTATATTTTGGAAAATTCTGCAGTAGCTTTATTTGATTCTGGAGCTACGCATTCATTTATATCATACCAATTCGTAATCACACACGCACTGCGGGTAGAGGAAACTAGTAGTACTATACACGTAGAATCCCCAGTATATAGATTGGCAAGTATAAATCAAATCTGCAAAGCATGTCCTATCAGGATAGGAACAAAAATATTGGAAGCTGATCTCATCCTATTACCCATGACAGAGTTTGATGTCATATTAGGGATGGATTGGCTAAGTCAATGGGGTGCGACAATTGATTGTAGAAATAAAAAGGTACAATTTGAAGCACCAAAAGATGAAATAGAGATCAGTAAAATAAGACAGCCAGAAAACACAATAAGGATGGTATCAGCTATGAAAGCAGCTAAGCTGATGCGCCAACAATGTACATCTTATCTGGTCTCTATAAACACAATAAGAGATGGGGTACCTATGGAACAAATTCCAGTGGTAAAAGAATTTTCAAATATTTTTCCAAAGGAGCTATGTAATTTACCACCAGAAAGGGAGATGGATATTGAAATAGAAATTATTCCAGGAATAGCCCCAATATCGAAGGCCCCATATAGGATGGCACCAGCCAAATTGGCTGAGTTGAAAGTACAAATTCAAGATTTATTAGATAAGGAGTTTATTAGACCCAGTGCATCACCATGGGGAACTCCAATACTATTTGTAAGAAAAAATGATGGGAGTTTGAGACTCTGTATTGATTACAGAGAATTGAATAAAGTAACAGTAAAAAATAAGTACTTACTCCCAAGAATAGATGATCTTTTTTATCAGTTAAAAGGAGCTTCTACATTTTCAAAAATTAATTTACAGTCAGGTTACCACCAGTTGAGGATATGTCCACAGGACATCCATAAAACAGCATTCAGAACAAGATATGGGCATTATGAATTCTTAGTCATGCCATTTGGACTAACGAATGCCCCAGCGGTGTTTATGGATATGATGAACAGAATTTTTTGAGAATTTTTGGATCAATTTGTGATAGTATTCATTGATGATATATTGATTTATTCAAAGACAGAAGAAGAACATGAGAAGCATTTAAGGATAGTGTTGGAAATTCTTCGAAGGGAGAAATTATATGCTAAATTCAAAAAATGTGAGTTTTGGTTGAAACATGTAGCCTTTCTCGGCTACATTATATCCGAGAAGGGAGTACAAGTAGATCCTCAAAAGATTGAGGCAATAACAAAGTGGCCATAGCCAACAAATATCACGGAAATAAGAAGTTTCCTAGGGTTAGCTGGCTACTACAGAAGATTTGTGGAAGAATTCTCACAATTGTCAGCTTCACTCACAAAGCTAACAAGGAAAGGAGTTAGGTATGAATGGACACAGGAATGTGAGAATAGCTTACAGGAATTAAAGAAAAGACTGGTAAAAGCTACAATTCTAACACTACCTACGGAGAAGGAAGGGTTTGTGATCTATAGTGATGCCTCAAAGAAAGGATTAGGATTTGTACTGATAAAAAATAGAAAAGTTATATCATACGCATCCCGGCAACTCAAGCCAAATGAGGTAAACTATCCAACCCATGATTTAGAATTGGCAGCAGTAGTCTTTGCCTTGAAAATTTGAAGACATTATTTATATGGAGTTAAATGTGAGGTCTATACTGATCATAAGAGCCTCAAGTACATTTTTACTCAAAAGGAGTTAAAATGAGGCAAAGAAGATGACTCGAGTTACTAAAGGATTATGACCTCGACATTTTATATCATCCAGGCAAAGCCAATATAGTAGCCGTTGCGCTAAGTAGAAATGTTAGCTTAGCACATCTCATCACAAAGGAAAAAGGGCTACTGCAAGAATTGAGACAATTAGAATTAATTATAAGCCCACCTGGGGTATAAGTTAGATTGTCTCAATTACAAATCCAGTCAAATTTATTTGAGCAAATTAAAATGGCTCAAGAAGAAAATAGGGAATTAAAAAGTTATATGGAGAACATGATCAAGAAAAATCCCGGTGAATATATACAAGATGAACATTGGATGTACAGATATAGGGGTCGCCTGTGTATACACGATCAAGAGGAAGTAAAGGAACAAATATTGAAAGAAGCACATTTCTCTCCATTTTCGATGCATCCAGGTATCGCTAAGATGTATCAAGATATCAAAAAGATGTATTGGTGGAATAATATGAAGAGAGAAATTGCTGAATATGTGGCTAAGTGCCTAACATGTCAAAGAGTTAAGGCTGATCAACAAAGAACCCTTGGAAAATTACCGTCGCTAGAAATTCCAGAATGGAAATGGGATGATATTACTATAGATTTTATTGAAGGGTTGCCAAGAACCCATAATGGAAATGATGCTATATGGGTCATAGTAGATAGATTATCAAAGGTGGCTCATTTCCTAGCCATCAAGAAAAATTTTACTGCTGAGCGACTGGCTAAAATTTATTATAAGGAGATAGTGAGACTACATGGAGTACCTAAGTCAATAGTTTCTGATCGAGATTCCAGTTTTACATCTCGATTTTGGAAAAGTTTACATCAAACCTTAGGTACACAGCTGAAATTCAGCACAATATTTCATCCTCAAACTGATGAGCAAACAGAAAGGGTAAATCAAATAGTAGAGGATATGCTGAGAATGTGCACAGTAGAATTTGGAGGATCATGGGATGAATATTTGGCTATGGAAGAATTTGCTTATAACAACAGTTATCAAGAAAGTATTCAAATGGCCCCATTTGAAGCTTTATATGGACGGAAATGCAGAACTCCTCTAAACTGGGATGAAGTAGGAGAAAGAAAATTGGCTCCAGACCTCTCAAAGAGAATGGCGGAAAAAGTTCAAGTGATTCGCCAGTGTATACTCACAGCCCAGAGCAGGCAAAAGAGTTACACCGATTGCAAAAGAAGGGATTTAAATATCCAAGTTGGGGATCACGTATTTGTTAAGGTAACGCCATTCAAAGGAGTTACTCGGTTTGGAAAGAGGGGAAAATTAAACCCAAGATATGTCGGACCCTTTGAAGTTTTGAAAAAAATAGGCAATATAGCCTATAGAATAGCTCTGCCACCAGCCCTCAGTGTCATCCACAATGTGTTTCACATCTCCATGCTAAGAAAATATGTTTTCGATCCTACCCATGTGTTGATATCAGAGAATTTGTCAATCCAAGAACATTTATACTATGAGGAAAGGCCAATCAAAATATTGGATTTCAAGATCGAGAAGCTTCGGAACAGAGAGATCGAATATGTAAAGGTACAATGGAATCGATATTCAGAATCCGAAGCTACTTGGGAGTTAAGAGAGGAAGTTGAAAGAAAATATCCTTAATTATTTAAGGAAAGATAGGTTTCGGGACGAAACCTATTGTAAGGGGGGAGAATTGTGAAACCCTGACCGTATACGCGTCATTTCAATATTTGTAATTTCGTAATTATTTTATGAATAAATGAAAATTCATGAATTATATTGATGGATATATGTATTGGAGATTGATATAATGCAATTAGGAATTTAACCCCGTGAATAGTGCACGTGAATAGTAACCGGGGACTAAGACACGTGATTAAGAGTTAATCACTTGGATTAACTTAATCACAAAAAGAGAAAATAGAGATTTAATCACTACAGGACAAAATAGTATTACTTTTGGATATTTTAATCCAAATTTAGATTTTTGTGGAAAAATAGAAAAAAATTATTAAATTGCAATCCGGGCGTCGGAATTCGATGAAATTTTTTATGGATGGTTAAAAATACATGATGGACATGATGAATGGATTAAGATGTGATAAAAATCACAAATCAAAGGTCAAGATGGAATGTCAAAACAAGATAAAAAAAAGTAGCTAACTTTTTAATAAATTCTACTTTTGACTTTTTAAATAAAATAATTAATTAAAAAATAAAAAATTAATTAAAAGGCAGCTGCTGTAGGAGCTAGAGAAGGCTAGGGTGGCTGGAGGTTTGACTATGATCAATGGTCCATGATCATCATCATCTTTAATCAACGGCTAGGATTTATTTAGCCTAAATTAAATAATTTTAAAAATTAAAAAAATAGGTTAAAAATAGGTCTGCAATAGGGTTGCTGGAGAAGGCCTAGGGTGGGCAGCACATGGCTCAAAGCATTTTTTAAAATTAAAAAGAAATACCAATTTATAATTAAATACCTCAAAACTAGGGGTAAATTCCAAATTCTTGAAAAATCCAACCCTATAAATAGGGCAGCAGGGGGAAAAATCCAAATTCTTAATTTCATACAATAAATTATTTTTTAAACTTTTTTATATAATAGATTTGTGATAAAAAAATTATATATAAGATGAGTAACAAAGACATATTAATAGAAGATGTCAACCCGAAACTCAACTCGAGCCCGAATTTCAAAAATAGGGTTAGGGTTGAGGTTTACAAATAGGGTTAGGGTTAGGGTTAGGGTTGAAGTTTTACAAATAGGGTTAGGGTTAGGGTTGAGGTGAACCCGAGTTTCATGAGCCCGAGTTGCACCCCTAATTATGATATATTAATTTCATGATTTTCGAAATTAAGGATTATGCTTAAGTGAATTTATGTTGATTTTTAGTATATGGAGAAAATGATTTTTTCGCCAAGTAAATGATGATAAATTCAAAATGTATGAAATGTCCTATGATATATTAGGCATAAGGTATGTCATGGTAGTTTTTATTTTTGGAAAAAATATCAATTTTTGGAACCCATGAACAGTAACCACGTCTCTGTGAACAGTTACTCGGATGAATAGTGATTTTGCTACAGTAAACAGCGTGATTTTGAAGAAAATTTGAGATTAATATTTAAATATAAGGATGGAAATTTTGAGGAACCTATGGATAAAAATATTCATGTAAAGAAATAATGCCCAAATATTATAGAGCATGCATGGGAAGAAGCTTGAATAAAAGAAATAAAATTATCCTTTTTCCTTGAATAGGAAAAGGAAAAGAGAAAGTCGAAGACACCCACTGAGAAGGTAAGAAAGTTATATGTTTTACAAATTATTTCTAAAATGCTTGAAATTGTTTGTGAATTGCTTTATGAAATTTATTTAAGGTTGACCATACCTATAACTGCTTTACATGAACCGAAGTTTGTTTTGTTAAATTATTTATTAAATTTTTTTATGAAAGTGTTTATGATTTACAAATATCATGTCGGCATGTGTATGAGAATGAGCATGTGCATGAGGAATAGGCCTTAGTCGAGGTAGTAAGCGGACCGGATGTCCCCCATCGCTATTGCCAAGTCGCTTAATAGGCCCAGGCCGGCGGCAACCTCCCTGAAATGAGAGCATGTATGGGATGGGCGTCTAACTAGCGTCGCATCCAAATGAATGTCATGCATGTTATGTATGCATTACATTTGCATTTTATGAAATGCATGAAAATGATTGAAAAATTATTTATAGCTTGTTTACTGAGTATTATTACTCACCCATGCTTTTTCAACAACAGACAGGAAAAGATGATGAAGGCAGCATGTAAAATGACATGTAGTTTTGATGAAATATTGTATATGTAAATTTTATGTAAAGACAATGATGATAATTTTGAAATGGAAATGAATATTTTTGTTTTATGGAACAGTTTTGGTTTATAACTGTGATATGTGAAATATATTTCAAGTTAGATAAATGATGAAAATTTTCAAGGTATTGATGATATAAAAAAAATCCTGCCGTGTGATCAGGGCAACAATCCTGAGTCACGTTTACCAATCAAAACGATCCCGGAGTAAGGCTTCTAGGCACCTCAGTTCGGGGCGCCACAGAGAATAACCCATTACATCAAGTTTCGGCAAAGAAATTAGATTTCTAGAAATGGACGGAACATAGAAAACATCATGTAGTTTTAGAAAATGCCTTGTGTCAAGGCGAAGCCTGCAATTTCCTACCGCTTTAACCTTAGACTTGGTTAGATTGCCCGTTAAGATTGATAACTCATGCGGTTTTGGGTTGCAGGTTGAATAAAATGTCTGCAAAGAGTTTGAAATATGGATAGCAGCACCAGAGTCAATATGTGGCGCCCCCAACCCGAGGCTCCACATAGTTCTTACTCCGGGGTCGAAAAGGATTGGTAAACGTAACTCGGGATTGTTGCCCTGATCACACAGAAAATTTATATATATATATATGTATAACATCAATACAGATAACATTTTCATTCATCCAACTTGAAAAGCATTTCCCATATCATGGTCTTAACTATTGTCTTTACATTATCAGAGTCATAACGATTGTCTTTACTGAAAAATCATCATATACACCATTTACATATAATTCTGCATTCTCTCACATATTCCATACAGCTTGTACTACCTCAACTTAATTATTTTCATCAACATACAACATAACATTGATCATACAATAAATTCTTCTTCTTCTTTTCACACATGCAAAGGAATGCAAACATCTTGACATTCTTTTTTATACCTATCCTTCTCCATGGGCCATCTCCATTTACCTAACTAAATTTTAGAAAACAAAACATGAGTACTAATACTCAGTAAGCAAGTCCTTTCCTTTTATAAGTAAACATTTTCCATTTCCTTTTTGTGCATAATATGAAAATGCAAATGCATTCAAAGCATACATGACATTTTTTCCAAATGGATCGCTAGCTAGGCGTCCACTACTTGATCCTACTCCCATTTCAGGGAGGGCGCCGCCGGCCTTAACCTGTATTAGCGACTCGGTCATGCTAGAGGAGGACATCCGGTCCAATTACACCTCTCTTGTAACCTAATCCTCGTGCACCATGACCAGTCACATTCACATGCTGGCATAACATTTATAAATCATAAACTTTTCATAAAAGAAGTTAACAATTAGTTAGCAATCATTTCATGTAAAGCATTATAGGAATGGTCATCCTTAAATATATTTTATAAATCATGTGAGCAAACAATTTGTAAGCATTTTGAAATATTTTAAAAAGCATGTAACTTGCTTACCCGTGATAGTCGACTTGTACTTTCCACCTTTTTCTTTTCCTTTTCCTATACAAATGAAAAATGACTATTTTTCTCTCATATAAACATAATATCCCATGCTTGCATATTTCTACTATTAACTCTGAATCTATCTTAGGGTTTTCTAACTCATGTGTGTTTCATATCAACTTTGACCCATTTCCACCTTTAGTTCAATATTGTCATCACCCTGTTCCAATTCACTTATGTTTACCATCTCTCACTTATCAATTCCATCTTTAACACTTTTGTTCTTTCCTTTAGTCAACTTCTTAAGGCAATTGCTTATGAACTTCCTAATTCATTTGATGTTACCAATTCAAATAAGCTGTTTATCTTCCTTTTTTCATAAATTCAATATAATTATCTTCTAACCCTATTTTCATATTTGGCTAATACCAACCACTCTTATCCTTATTTGGTTGAACTTGTTTCAAGGTCTAACCATTCCATTTATTTTGACATCATTATTGAAGGGTTAATTTTCCAAATCCTACTTAGGATTTGTAACACTTAGCTAAATCCAACATCTTGGATTTTCGCATTTAATACTTAGGATATATTTCTTATAATTGACATATTATTTGAGAAAATCTCTCAAGATATTTTCTTTAAGGGTAAGGGCTTATAATTTGGGTCTAAACTTTTTATAATTTTTGTAATTTTCCTCAAACAACCCTATATATTACATTTTACCCTCATCTATATTTTCTAAAATCACATCTTAGGTACTTAATTACTTACTTAGTGATTATAAATTTGTATCTTTTTTTATAAACATTTTTTACACATTATAATGAAAATAAATTCCATTTAAAATTTCTGGAACTTATTATTAAATTTCAAAACAACCTTTGTTTCCTTATTTTCACTATGTTTCATCTTCTTATTTATCCATTAATTCCATATACATATAATATCATCAATTATTAATCATCCTTGCTATCCTTAATCCTTTATTACACTCTTAACTAACATATATATGAATTTTGATCATTTTCACTTAAGTTTCATATTTCTTTTTGATTATTTCTCAAACTGTCCACATTTGCTGAAATCAGGCATACTGATTTCTTTAAATCTTGATTTATAATAAAATCAAGGTATTTAACTCTTAAATTTCTATCATACATCAATAACTACATGAATTAACTCTCATAAAAATTTCAGGAAGAAATATTAATATTATATATTTATTTTGGCATTTTTACTGCACTGGATAGTGTTGTGCAATCAGGAATAGCCTTAATCACGTTAATTTTAAACCATATTTAGGCCATCCAAAAATAATATTTGATTTTTTTCGAATGATAATCATCTTTTACATCATATAAAAATTTCAGATCAAAAATCCATTTGCAAAAATTATTAAAAATCATTTACTAGGGTTGATTCTGTCACCCATTTCACCCTGTTCAAGCTAATTTCTCGGATTTTTAATTTTCAATCAGCTTAATATTTTAAGCTAAAACTTTGGTAGTTCCTTAATCATCATGTAATGATCCTGTGCAAAAATTTTCATGGAAAAATTCCTTCATTTACTATCTCGTTCATATTTTTGTTTCTAACATCACATAACCTCCACATTTTGAGTAATAATTCAAGATTAATTTATCATTTAGTCGTTGTAAGTTGTTTACATATATACCCAAATCTGATTTTGACGTTACTTACATATATGATTATATGGATCCTTTAATTTAAATCTGAATTAATTAATCAGCATAAAAACACACAGTTCTGTTTTTAGGTGTAAATGGTAGCTGTCCATGATGATTGATCTTGGGGTGTTAAGGGGACGCTATATTTCATTTTAATCAATCATATTATTTACTAATATTAATTTGTGAAAATCCAGGCATAATATAGAGAAGAAAAATAAAGAAATAGCGATAGCCGTAAAATTATGCATCTCACAATTTTTTTTTCTGAACCTAGTGTGCAAATTAAATTTCTAAACATGATTCTATGTGGACGTCACAATCAGGTAAAAAAAATTGATTTCCCACACCTATGCAACGTCAAGGGCAGCTGCATACCTGGAAAGTGAAAAATCACTTCTCCCCTGCTGTTAGACGTTCAAGGCTACAGTCCTCTTTTACTTTGCTGAAATTTTTTCTTCTCCATGCTACGTTCACTAATACTCTTTTCCAGGTACCCTCCATGGCCTTTTATACCCAACCTTAGTCGGTTCATGCATTAACGTTGTTGTGCCAGCTATTACTTCCCACGCAACGCTGCCAGCATTTTGTCATCATTTTTTTTTTTTAATATTTGTCCAAAACATAGCTGCCCACGTTACCTTTAATTCATCACCTAATTCGGTAATGAATTACATGTCACCCATTTAGTGCCAGCTCCTGCATTGTCCATATTTTGCTGCCAGCGATGTTCATGTTTTTTCTTTTTTTTTTTCAACAGAAGATTCCATCATTAATAAATTAAATCATAACTGCCTGTATTCACACTTATATATTATGAAAATTTTTCTTATTAATATATATACAATTGCTCACAAAATGCACCTTTTATAATTTTGAAAAAAGATTTTATTTTATTTTAATTAACTAATTCATATTTGGATAAAACTCTCTTTTTAAAATTTTGGAGACATGTTTTCTAAAATTTCATTCCTTCATTAAATTGGTCATATTAAAATAGAATTACCTATAAAATTTCACCTCAATTGGAGCGAAGTACATATTTTAATTTAATTAAAATAGTACTTTGGCATAAAATTTCATTTTAAAAACTTGTAGGCATGTTTTTTTCAAAATTTAATCCATTCATTATGTAGGGTATATTAAAATATGCTTGCTCTAAAAGTTTAGTCTCAAACAATTTTATATACATTAAGATATTAATTAACTAAACAATTATATAAAAAATAATCAAAATATCAACGTCTAATTCCGGGACGTGTGCATGAATTGCTTTTGAGCACGTTTTTTGATGCACTCAAGTTAGGCAATTTAGTCAACTACTTTTTATAATCTTATCCATCTAGATTAGAGAGCACATAATTTAGTATTTTCTATTAAATTTTTATGTGATTCTGAATTATGCATCCTTAGATTAATGAAAACAGTGAGGATAAATATAAGCCCTTAATTAGAGCCCCTAATTAGCCAAAAAAAATTTCATTTATTTTTATTTTTCCATAAGGTCCATAAATTTAAACACTCTCACTTAGTATAGTTCAGAATTTTGAAATTCCTTCCTGAAATATTTGTAAAAATTTATTTTCATAGCTAATCTTTGTGGGATCATAAATTACCCTCCATTTTCTTATAAATGCCAAATATAACCTTTGTAAATTTCCATTAAGTCCCCTTTTTGTCTCCACTCTTTTCAAAATTACCAATCAATCATCTTTTCTAAATTTATAATTTAATCTCGCTTTTGTAAAATTGTAATTTGGTCTTTTCGTGATTATTGCTAATCCCACTTCGCTTAATCATTTTTCCACTAATTTTCATTTCCCATATGGGTTACACTTGAGCCCTTCATTTTATGAGATTTTCGATTTTATCCTTAGACGATTTCAAACTATATTTATTAAGCTTAAAATTCCGAGTTTCACACAATACACCATAAATTAGAGGATACATTTACGAAATTAGTTTCAAGGCAAACGTGTACATAATTGTTATCTTTCTTTTCGAACCAACTCTTCCGCTTGAGACAATCTTTCTTAAAATGTCCTTTCTTTTTACAGAAATGACACTTCTCGGCGGACTTTTTCGATCTATCCTCTAAGCCTTTCTTTAATGGGAATTTATTCTTTTCTTTTCCTTTCTTTGACTTATACTGCTTAGAAGTCGATGTGATATAGATAGTCATTGATCCATCCTGCTTTAATCTCTCTTCCTCTTGTACACACATAGATATTAATTAATTTAAAGTTCATTTCTCCTTTTGTGTGTTATAAGAGATTTTGAATTGTGAAAACTGAGATGGAAGAGAGTTTAAGACAAATATGACTAGGAAAAAGTCAAAGATTTTCATCCCTAGTTCATTAAGTTTCCCAACTATATTTGACATTTCTATTATATGCTTTCGCACTCCACAAATGCCATTATATTTCATTGAAGTTAATTTGTTAGTGAGCATTCCAATCAATGCTTTATCTAACCCACTAAATTTTTTCTTAATTGAGTTAAGATAAGTTTTGGCACTTTGATCTTCAGGGTCAGAAATAGGGCCCCTGATGTTCCTTTCTATTGTACTCTTTATAATCATAAGAGACAATCTATTGGAACGCTCCCATTTATCAAATTAAATCTTTTGACTATCAGTACTTTCAGGCGTTAAGTCCTTAGGTTTTGTAACACGAAGGGCTAAATCTAGATCCAAATATCCTAAGGTAATAAGTAATTTCTCATGCCAATCAGAATAATTTGATCCATTCAATGTCGGGATATTAGACAGATGAGATTGAGAAACAGGAGCCATAGCTGTAATAAAAAATGATTAAGCTCACGACACTATTATGATTCAGATAAACTATTATGTAACAATTTCATTAACAATGATTAATCATAGCTAAAAATTTTAAAATTAATCACACAAACAATAATGCATGATTATATTTAATAATGTTATGATAAACAATAATATTCAATAATTAATTATGAATACACAAAGTCAAGAAATCCCCACCTTCGGGTAGAAAATTTTCTGCGTTTACGCAGTTCTAGTTAATTATTGATAAAATATTAAATTATAGCTACCTTCGGGTAGAACTATAATATAATATTCTTTAATAATGCAATTTCTATTATGAGAGAAAAAATCATGTTAATCTTTCTTTGTTTAATAAATTTGATTAACTAAACATCTTAGACCCTTTAGGGAAACAAAAGACATAAAGATGAACAATATTTATTAAACATAAATTGCATAATGACAATTAATTGCAATTTCTATTATAAAAAATAAATAATAATATTTTCTCTCCATTATTTAATAATTTTGAAAATGTCTTTTAAACCCTTTAGGGCAACTAAAAACATACAATCAAAATTATTAATATAAATTATAGAGTACAATATATATATATGAATAATTCAATAATAATTATTATTAAATTCATTATGTGCGATTAAATTTCATATTATTTCTTTTGGTCAGCCAGGTAAGTGAGATGGGGTGTGGGAGGCTCCCCCTGCATAGCAGGGACCTAATTAAATAACCATGTGATCCTCTTCAATACCTCTTGCCTAGACGCCAACCTCCGGTCATACTATAGAATATAATCTCATCATAAAATTTAATAATCATAACTTATATAATTATTCATATATATTGCATGCTTAAAATTAAATAGAAAATAATAAATCATAAATAAATTTCTAATTAGACATTTATAAACTAATCACATGAATTAATTGCACATATAATTCAAAAATTTGCATGTATTTGCATAAATATCCAAAAGGTCATATTTATCGACCTATTTAACTTAATCAGACCCTTTCATTAGATTTAGAATGTCCAAAAACATAAAAAACTACTATTAGATCGTTCAATTTGGATAAGAGGATCAAGAATTATGTTAATTTATGTATGGGCGGTTTATAATGGGCCACATGCCCTTTCTGTCATAATGGGTTTTTGGCCTGGACAGTTATGAGCTAAAACGGGCTGCCCGCATGGGCCTGTAAAGTTGAGCCTGAGAAGTTGGCCCGCCCAGGTGCAATAGACTAAAATGGGCTTCCTGGCTATGGGCCAACCTCATGGGCTTATTGGGCGGGCTCAAAAATGCCCAAACTCCGTTCAAAAGGAAAGAACCATTTTGTAAAATAAAAAATTGTCAAGGGGTTTATCTGTAAATTTCTATTTAGGGGTGTTATTATTATTATTATGATTATTATAGTTAAGGATTTAATGCACGGACAACTGTCATCACCTCAATGATTGGTGAGAAATTTAATACATGTATTGTATATGATATTACTTTATTTAATTAAAAAAGATTCATCCCAATCAAAAATGTATATGGACCATATTTCCTTAAAAACATATATTTATAATTTATAAAAATGGTTTAGATCTATTTGCGTGCATTAACATGTAATAATACTTATAAAATTATTTATTCACATAATAATGATATTTTAGGTCATGCTGAAAATACAACTTTAAAATTGACATTTAGCATCAGAGTATTATAGTATGTTAATTTTACACATTGGTGTCATGACAATTGGATGAGTCATATTCAATGATTCATAACAACATAAATTATGCTAATACCATATATGAACTATGAAGTGAATTTTCATCCATCAACAAGATGGAAAAAATAGATGTAGTTATAAAGAAATAAGGTTTTATAAAATCAGAATTATAGGATAGAAAATTATCCATCAATTCTAAGGATCATTGGATTTTTTATGCCATAAGAAACTTCAATACAAATTTTAGTCTTTGCTCTGAACTAGTATTTCAGTTTTCTATTTGAGTATAGGATTTCTTTTCTTTTATTTTCTTATTTTCTTTTTTTCGAAGAGAACAGTATCAGATTTCTTTCTCATCATTTTTCGTCATCTCTATTGAGTAAGGGAGCCATGATCTCGTGGCCGTTCCCCTGCGTCCGGCCCGTTTATCCATTTTAATTTTTTTTTATTGTTATAAAACTGTTATGTGTGTTTAACTTATATACTAAGTTTTAATATTTTTGTAAATGCGTATCTTCAAAAATATTAAAACTCATATATAAGTTAAACATACTTAGAATAACAATTTTATAAAAAAAAAACCAAAAAAAAAAAAAAATTAAATGCGTAAATGAGTCGGACACATGGGATTGCATAGGATCGGCAGTCTGAATCAGAACCATAACAAACCATGCAAGAAGGAACTCCAAAACATTTCATTGTACTTAAAGAGTTCTATATAGGGTAGTAATTTTAATTTCGGAGAAATCGATAAAAAGAAACAAAATTACTAAAGAAATACAGATTCACGATGGTTAGAACCCATTGACAGAGAATCCTCCGTCAACAACTATGATTTGGCCTGTAATGTATGAAGCAACAGGAAAGCAAAGGAATGCCACGACTGACGAAACGTCCTTTGGTTCTGCGTAGCGTCCAAGGGGCGTCCGAGAGATCATTGCTTCTGTCATTGCCTTGTTTTGAAGAACCTGGACAATGAATAGAGATAAGAAGACTCAGATTCTGCAGTCACATGAACTTCTCCCGGTTTTTTATCCTTTTTCAAATTCATAATATAGAGGAACCATTTTGTCTATGCCGTCTACAATTTATCAACACGTGGAATGAGCTTGTTTGACTTTATACAAAACGAAATCATTAATACAGATCAATAAAATGTAATACTGCCCTTCAGTGGGCGTGGATACACCGGCTATTGGGAAGAAAGCTCATCTGAGCATTTTTAAACAAGCTTTAGGAAGACCCCAAGGCCCAAGGTTTTCGAAAGGTGATTTTCAGTTTTGAGATCTTAGGATCAAACACCAACCTATTGTAAGAGAAAAACTTAGCTAAGGGGATTCATAGTAGCATCCTAGATTCCTGAGCTATCATTATCATTTTCATACATCCCTTTGTCCCCCAAAAAAGCAATAAGTGGGAGGGGAGAAATTTACACGAGTAACCATAAGAGTGTTGGCAATCCATAGTACTATCATTACTATATATTCGCTCATCCCCAAGCAAATGATAGGTGGTGGGGGAGAAATTTACACCAGCAATCATGGGAGTGTTGGTGATCCACGGTGCAACGGAATTAACCCTTATATTGTCCTTTGCCCACTCACATGCTAAGTTCTTTGTAAGCTGATTCAATGCTCCTGACAAAATTAGAAGGATAATCAGAAATTAGTAGCATTAGGAGGAAGTACTTGATTTATTAGTCAGGATGTAAATCAATGCATGTAAGGCAACAGCCTAAAATTCACCAATATTTGAGCAAATACTTCATGCAGATGTAAGTTCCCAGATATTCAAAAGCAGGACCCCGTCGTAGAAACCTTGGCTTGAGTAAAGCTTTTTAAATAATCACATGACCAGCAAAAAGTGAAAAAAAATGGTACACATAAACCAAGATAAGTTTTCTGCTTCCTTCACTGGTGTAGGTGATAAGAAAACTCCGGCCATCCTTTCAAGGCCTAGCAATCCCTTTAAACTATACCTAATCTGAGTTATTAGTAGGATTGACAAACTACCTTCAAGGAAATACAAGGGATTTTACGTTTTCAAACAAAGTTACCTTTGGTCGCTGAATAATTAATAAATGGTCCCAGCAAAGGTACCGACCAAGCCAGAAACTGAGGATATGAATACAATGTTTCCCTGTCCAGATGCTTTCAGCAGCGGGTGTACAAGTTGGCTTAAGTGATACGAGGATTCAAAATTGGTGGCCAAAACCGTTGAAAATTCTTCAGCAGTAATCTCTACCATTGGTTTCTCAAGAGCTACTCCAGCATTGCTTACCTACGGAAAAGCACTTGTAATCAATCACACAATCCTATCATGTGCAAGCATCAACTTAGCTCATCCGGTAGACTTTCAATCAAACACCTTTCAAGCATGCTTTTTCATGGGTTCAATCCAATACAGAGCAAGAAAAAATGAGATGAACTTACGAAGATGTTAAACTTCCCTTGAAAAAGAGAGGAGGCCTCCTCTATCAGCTTCTCCCGTGCTGCGCGAATGGACACGTCGCAGACAGAACCAGTGACACAGAAACCTGATTCTTTCCACTCATGCAGACAACGTTCAAGCTCGGTACTGTTACGAGCACATGTATGCACGGATGCTCCAAATGCGGCTAGCTCTTCTACTATGGCATAGCTGGTAGATATTAAGAACAAGTTTGCAACAGGCTTGAGATGATTTCTGAAAAGATGATGGAAAACTGCCAAACAAAAAAAAAAAAAGGACATGAAGTATGATAGTGAACAGACCCAATTCCTTTGGTACCACCGGTGACTAGGGCAGTCATCCCTTGAAGGGACCATGATCCCTTCCTCTTCTTTGCCTCTTCCATCTCCTGCTGCCTCCGCAGATCAAAGACTGGTCTGTTTTTTTCTTTGGGACTTCTCAGAGATGGATTTTTGCATCCATTTCTGTCTGCCCCTCTTCTCTCACTGCTTTTGTCGCGATGCTCTCCCCTTTTGCAGGTCAATGCGCTTCCATATAGGGGTGCAACTTGGTACCGGGTCGGTCCGAACCCGCCCGACCCGACCCCATACCGAAACCAAAAATGGGTTTTATTTTTAAATTTTTTTCAAAATAGACCCGGTTTCAACCCGACCCGTAAAAACCCGAAACCAAAACTGGGTTCGCATCAACCCGGTACCAAAACCCGACCCGGTCCGAACCGGTGTAATCTATATAATTCTTTCATAAATTATACATGTTTTTTTGTAGTATTAATATATATACATGTTTCAGCCATTACTAACTATAGTTTAGACAAATCACCTCTTCCTTCATTACTAAAGCATGCTTGAGGTAACTTAATTTCTAGAATAATTTTTTATGATTATTATCTTCTTATTGTTAACAGTTGCATGCATTTTTTTTGTTTAGGTTGATGCATATTATTTTCAAAGATGTAAATCGAGGAGGAAGAACTTGACATTAGAAATACAGATGAAAATCAAGGGAGAAATTACTTGGAAATCTTCGAATAATTTTTTAGTTTTTTTGGAAACTTTGGAAACATGAACTCATTTGAATTTCGAATTTGTTTAAAAGTAGATGTAAGCTTATTTAAACTTGAGATTTGTTTATATTGTCATTTTAAATTTGGATTGCATTTAAATTAGATTGGAATGTTGAACTATTATACTTAATGTATTTAGATTTAGTTGCTTTGAATAACTGTTATGTGGATTATGTTTGAATTTGAGTTGGTATGATAAATCTATTTCATATTATACTTTCTGTTAGTATGAGAAATCTGTTAGTTTGAATTTCAGATTGTAGTATAAATTTGATTCATATTTTAAGTTTATTGGTATGACAAGTGGTCAATTTTTACGTTAGCAATTTGTATGATAAATATTCAGTTTGAATTCAATTTCAGCAATTTGTATGATAATGTTTAGTTTCAACTATAAAGTTGGTATGATATGTTCATTTTCTATTTGCTACACTTGAGTCATTTCCATTAGCTATTAAATAGAAATGACCAACTAGTCATAAAACTAACTAATTTGTTATTTATTTGTGTCTATAGGATGCTGAAAAATTGCTTGCAGAGTTCATTCAAAGAGTATTGTAGAATTCAGCATGACGTTGCAGAATTCTTTGAAAGGATGTTGCAGAATTCAGAGTGAAGCTTGACTTCATAAACACATGTATGTATATTCCAATAATTTTCTTTTAGATTACAACTAAATTTGGAAAAAATAGTTTATTGGTAACCCGAATTCTAACCCGAAACCAAACCAAAACCATTGCGAACCCGACCCGAACCCGGTCCGAACCCGAATTAAATTCTTTGGGTTTGGGTTTGGGTTTACTCTAACCCGGTTGGCTTAGGGTTTGGGTTCACTCCAACCCGGTATAACCCGACCCGAGTTGCACCCCTACTTCCATATACCCTCTCTGATTTATAAGATACTGATGAATAATGCAAAATTCAAACGATTTATTATATTAATATTATTTATTTAGTTAGAAGAAGTTTTATTCAAATCAAGTATATACTTGAGCCACATTTGCTCAAAAATATATGTATATTCAAGTATAAATTATGAAAAACTTTTTTCCATTCACATATATTAGAATAAAATAATATTTAATAGAATCATTTATCAAGATAGTATAATATTTTAGATGGTTTAGAAGTTGAAAACACTACTTTAAAATTAACATTTTAGTATTAAACTATTTTATTATGTTGATTTTATATATTTTATAAACAGGATGTATAGTAATACTAGACAAATGAAAGATTTTTCATAATAATATTAACAATGCTAAATATAACATTTTAGCATTAAATTATTTTATTATGTTAATTTTATATATTTATAAACAGCATGTAGAGTAATACTAGAATGAAAGATTTTTTCATAATAATATTAAAAATGCTAAATATAATTGATGAAGTAAAATTTTCATTAATCATCTGGATATTAAATAAAAAAATGTTATGTAGAAAAGGGATTTCATAAAAGGGTACCCATGATCTAATATCGAAATCATCCCTAATATTCATCTTTAACAATATATGCACAGTATAGTGTTGTCTTGAATGACTATGTTAAACAAGATTTTTTCATCAAGATTATTTTTCATATATTAGCCAGTAATTAATTTATAGAATACGGATAAGAAATACTTCACACGTAGCAGTTGCATTGAAGACGGGTGTTGCAGTCCAATTAGACCCACTTTGATTATGAAATTAAAATTCGATCTACTCATTAAATTTAAAATTCTTTGTTTAACTAAGAAATAGGTTTCATCAAAATCTAATATTTCTATAGGCGACATGTGGTACAAAGCAAAACCAACATAATAAAATTGTTTAATTTATAGAATGTAAAAGTAATTAATTAAATATGTATACCATTTAAAACATTCTTCCGATGGATATATGATTCTAATTATAACATTTCAATAAATTTTCTAATGATTCCGAGTACTTCTATATTTTAGCGATGAGTCTGAATATTTTTGAAACGGATATGGCCATGTAAAACTTCTATGGAAACGATTTTTAACATCATGATAAAACAAATGGTTTGAAACAAAATGAGTGGAATGGTTTTTGATTTTTCTCATTAGGCCAAAATGAAATAGCAACGCTAAAGACTTCAATATAACCCGCAGCATAGGAGTATTCCCGTAAATAAAATACCCAAGCAAACCAGAGACGTACAGGCATCAACCCGAACGTTTTACAATATTTCTTGCATGCACAAACACAGTAAAATCTTTTGGAGAACAAATTCAAATTACTGCAGCAACTCCTCAAGATGAGTAGGCCTACAAACCGAAATTATTGGGAGTCAAATCCATCCTGGGATAAATGTTTGTCTTTATTGGGTTTTCTCTGACTAGCACTTCCATGCGTGCATGAACGGTTGCAGCCGCCTTTTAGTTGTCGTCCTTGAGTGGGTAGAATCCATTAACGCTTGATCCTCCGTCAACAGCTATGACTTGGCCCGTAATGTAGGAAGCAGCTGGCATGCAAAGGAATGCCACCAGAGGCGAAATTTCCTTTGGTTCCGCGAAGCGTCGAAGAGGAGTCCGCGTGACTATTTGATCCACAAGATCCTTGTTTCCCACGATCTGTAAGACCACGAAAATGGAAGAACACTAATTAATTCCTGTAAAAGCCGCCATATTTCTATTTTTAGCTAGCTATTTCGATGGACAGTGGAAGATGAAATCGAAGTTTTACATCTGCAATTAAAGGTGTGTTTGTAAACCAGGGTGCAACGGAGTTAGCCCTTATGTTGTCCTTGGCCCACTCGCATGCCAAATTCTTTGTGAGTTGATTCAATGCTCCTATATATCAAAAATCGCAAAATACACCGGAAGATTAGTTGTGTTCTCTATTCAGTGGGGTATATGCATTATTAATGGACAGAATGGAATGGACTATATGTATACCTTTGGAAGCTGAATAGGCAGTGATCCCAACAGAGATGGCCACCAAACCAGCGACAGAGCTTATAAACACGATACTTCCATGTCCAGATGCTTTCAAGAGCGGGTGAGCCAGTTGGCTCAGGTGGTACGCAGCTTCCCAGTTTGTAGCGATCACAGCTGACAATTCCTCCGTTGTAACCTCCTTTGTTGGCTTGAATTCCACCTTTGCAGCATTGCTTACCTATGTACATAGCAGCAGGCAAAAACAATGCAGGTTTGGGGCACAAAAACAATGTACATCGCTGACTTATTGCCCAAGGTAAAAGTTTCTCTTTTCCTCTCATTTTCACGTTGCAGTGTCATTTTTGTTATTCATGACCAACCTCCATACCTATGCTAATTCATTTTCAGACTTACTTTATCTTTTTAAAGAAAATTATCAGATTTATCTATTTTATATTCGGGAAGGCATGACTGAACTCTTGGCGCGCTCCTTTAATAATTTTGGGGTAAATTTCAAATACGACCATAGGTTTTTTATACTTTATTTGTAAATATGACCAAGTACATTTATAAAAATGATAAATCTAAGCAGGCTTTTTTGCTTTTATGAAGCTCATCTTCTGTATAACCTTTTCATTTTTAATATATTGATAGTTGATAGAAAATATATTTGGTCCATTATATTTACTGTCATATTTATCATAATGGAATTCTTTTCTTTTGTCTAACATTCTTATGAGCTCCATCTACAAATGTGTAAGATTAATATAATAAAATATTTTAATATTAAATATCAAATTTAAAATTATATTTTCAACTTCTATATCTTCTAAAATGTTATAGTATAGATAAATAATTTTATAAAATATTATTACATTCTAATACAATTTTTTTGGCAAATATGACCATGCACATGTTTGATGTGGATAAAATTTGGCCTTTTAGCAAAAAAAAATATTAAATACAATGAATAAATGAAGTGAGTTTTTGCATCCAGTATCAAAATATCAAAATGTGTCTAAGAAATGATAAAACTTTTGCTAAAAAAATTTTATATGAAAATTTTTGAAATGAAAGAAAATGATATGATATGGTAGAAATAACGATAAAAAGTAAATAAAATAAAGTTAAAATAAATAGATAAATGGATATATAGTTATGTAGAAATGATTGAAAAGTATGTAGTTATATATGAAGAAACGAAAAATAATTAAAAAATAGGATAATTATGAAGAGTAAAAAATTTTAGATTGATAAGCTTTTCTTATTTTTCAATTATTTCTCTACAACTATCAGTACAACTAATATATCTATTTTAATTTTGTTATCTTTACTCCCATCATTACCTACACTATATCATATCATTTTACACCACTTTAAGAACTTTTACATCGAGAGGAATGATGTTGCTAGTCCGTACTAAGTAAGTGTCCTGCTTAGCCCGCCTCAAAAAATTCATTTACAACAAATTTTTTTCATAAACTTGTTTTTAGATTTTTAAAGATAAAAGTGTTTTAAATACATATATACACATATATTTTTAAAAATCTCAAAAAAATATATATATAAATATATCTAAAAATGATAAAACTTGGTTTATATGTTAAATACACTTAGGTAAACAAGTGTATGAAAACAAAAGGTTGTTGTAAATGAATTTCTTAAAGTGGGCTAAGTGGAGCATCTGCTTAGCTGGACTAATAGAATTACTTATCAAACTTTTTATTCAAAAGTTTTATCACTTCACAAATACATACAAACTCTCCTAAAAATAAGACGAGTTATATAAAACCACTTCTACAGAGAAGCAAAGCCTACTAAAAAATTAGCATTTCATTCAATGCACTCGGGTATAAAAACTCATTTTTTTTAAATTTTTCTTAAAATTTTTTAGAAAATTGTTAATCTAGATGTATTTAATATGTGTATTAATTTTACCATTTTTGAAATTTTTAGATTTTTTTGGATTTTTTAAAATCAATGACATTTTTATAATTGTTACAGATTTTAAAAAATCTAAAAAATAGCTGCAAATATCTAAAAAGGTAAAAATTGATACACATATTAAATACGTTTAGATTAAGAGTTATATAAAAAGGTTTTCAATTAAAAAATGAGTTTTTACACTCGAGTGCACTAATCAGGTGTACTTAGCTTCAGTTACCCGAATGTATTTAACCTTTTTTGTGAAACTTTTGATAAAATTATTAATCTAAGTATATTTAACATGTATATTAATTTTTATTATTTTTGGAGATTATTACATTCTTTTGAATTTTTAAAGATCAGTGACATTTTTACTAATTTAACGTTATTAAAAATATCTTTATCAAAAAATTATTAAAAATACCATTGATTTGGAAAAATTCAAAAAAAAAATCTAAGGGTATCTAAAAAATGATAATAAAATTGTTATCTAAGTGTATTTAACTTGTGTATCAATTTTTACTATTTTTTGATATTTTTTAGTATACTTTTTTGAATTGTACTGAAAATGTCATTAATTTTTAAAAATCCAAAAAATATCTAAAAATATCCAAAAATATAAAAAAAATACATATGTTAAATATACTTAGATTAATAAGTGTGCAAATTTTTTTTTAAAATTGAGTATTTACATTCAATGCATCAAAGCAAAGCGCACCTGATTGCCATTAAAACTACGGATAAATTTTGTAGTCAAGTTTAGGCGTAACTTGTAATTTTGGGGCAAACGAGTTGAACTTACGAAAATGTCGAGCTTGCCCTGAAAGATAGAAGAGACCTCCTCCATCAGCTTCTCCCTTGCTGCGCGGGTGGACACATCGCAGACAGAACCAGTGGCACAGAAACCCGATTCTTTCCACTCGTGCAGACAACGTTCAAGTTCGGCACTGTTACGAGCACATGTATGAACGGATGCTCCAAATGCGGCTAGCTCTTCTACTATGGCACAGCTGGAAGACAATAAGAACCGGTTTACAACTGGTTGAGATGACTTCTGAATAAGATATGCAAAACAGCAACCAAAAAACAGGACATGAAGCAGGAGAGTGAACGGACCCAATTCCTTTAGTTCCACCGGTGACCAGCGCGGTCATTCCTTGGAGGGACCACGATCCCTTCCTTTTCTTTGCCTCTTCCATTTGATGCAGCTGCCTCCACGAATCAATGACTGGAATGCCCTTCTCTGTTCTTTCTTTGAGCCCTTCGAAGCTGGATTTTTCCAACCCTCCTGGCTTCTCTTTTCCTGCGAGTTTTGTGCGGACGCCAGTGGCAACAGAGCGTGGTCCCCGCGAACGATTTCTATAACGCCTCGTCTGATCGTATGCACACGCCACCCTGTCAACCGTTCCGCGTGGGATGCGTGTCATAGAGTCACGGACGCGAACTCTCCTGAATCGGGGTCCTCTGGTTTTGTTTTGTAGCCATTTCTATCGTCATTGAACCAGTGTCAAAAATTAAAAACATACGACCAGTTCGGTGACACGCAACCAGTCTTACGTACCGTACAGTGCACCGGGAGTAAGAAATCATGTGTTCATAAAAAGATAATTTCGAAAAAGATACTAATAACAAAGGGGCCCAAGTGCATACACCCATTTTTTTAATTTTTTTTTAAAACTGTTAATCTAAGTATATTTAAAATATGTATTAATTTTTAACACTTTTGGAGTATTTTAGATTTTTATTTTTTATTTTTGAAAATCAGTGGCATTTTAGGTGATTTTAAATACTCCAAAAATAGTAAAAATTTATACACATATTAAATATACCTAGATTAACAATATCGAAAGAAATTTTCAAAAAAAAAACTAAAAAAAATAGTTGTATGCACCCGGGAGCATTGAAAGCTCAATGCTCCCAGGAGCATATGATCAGTTCCCTGAATCATGAGTGCTGCCCTCTTATAACATATACATACTTCCGTACAAATCCTTTTTAATATTCTAGTGCTTGTATTATCCAATTCGATGAATCAAGACATGAATGGGATGAACTTGTATAAAAGTTTATATTTTCAATAAAAAAATTTATTTGCAACATATAACAACCATTTTTTTCATTTACAATATCACTTTTCATTTGTAATCTAAATTCTCATTTCTCAATGCATAATATCTTCTAATTTTTTATCATGTCACCCACAACTTAATGGATGTGAAATTGTGAACTTTAGGAGAGACGTAAACGAGGAAATTGTCTTAATTCAACTTCAAATCTTAAATTACCCACCTACATATACGCTATACACACTCACGTTAATCACTTGATTATCCTAATCTTATATAGATATGTTTTAATTAAATTATAGGTTAATTTGTAGATATATTTATGTAGTTTAACCACAATTGCAAGTATGCCTACGAAGTAACTTATTTATAAAAATATTCATATTGTTACAATGCCATCGTAACATGTTTTTATTCATAAATATATACAAATTATGTGAGTATATTTGCAATTTCACTTACAAATGTAAATTTATCAATGAGATTTTCATATATTTGCAAATATACATTCATTATAAAGATACCTAACAATGCTATAATAGCATGAATATATTTACAATTATGTTAAATTGTGTGAGAGTTATTTATAATTTTTAAAACTTTATTTGTATGCTTGCAATTATGGTCAAATTATGTAAGTATATTTGCGAATTATCCTAAATTATGTTATCTATAACAATTCATTCATGCTATGCATTTACCCAAAGCATATTAAAAAAATATCTTTACTAAAATCCTTTTAAATGGTTTGTATTTATTTAAACACCATATAGCGTGGTATTAAATGACTATGTTGAACAGAACTTTCTAACCAAAATTGTTTTCATATATTTGCTAATAATTTATAGTAAATAAATATGAAATACTTCATATCTAGAAGTTGTGCTGAAGAGTTTAGTGTTGTTGTCCAATTCAGCTCAAAATACTATTTGCCTGTTCAATTTGAAATTACTATTTAACTAGGAATTAAGCTTATACAGGCTATATCGGATGAGTTCTGATTCTGTACGTTTGGTCGTAAGTTTCTTACTTGTGACATTTGAATCTAGTCCGTTAGATATGAAAAAAGGTGCACAGCCGTAGATTTGGGACCCCAGCTATGGAGAGTCAGACAAAGGCTGACATGCATGGCGTTACAGTGAATGTGGAGAGAAGATTCGGAGGAAAACCGAAGCCATACATCCTAGTTCTATTTGTCTCTTGTAATAATTCAATCACAGTTGGTTTCAAACAGTTCTATTTTCACCATGTAGTTTTTTAAAAAATATTTTATTTTATTTAGAAAATCGGACTTATGAACCATGCGAGGGAAAAATTCATTTAGTGTTTTCAGAGATTAATAATAAGTTAGTATATACATTTCTTTGGGGAATGATTAAAACCAAAAGTTGATATACGAATGGCTAGTTTTATATACATCACTTAAATATTTTTATATAGTTTTTGCTACATATACTATACATTTAGTTGCTTTGATATATTATTTGGCTCTATGGTCAATTAAAGCAAACTAATCACAAAAATGACATCACCACGTGTGTCACTCTACTCTAAAATAGGTTCATGGGAAATCAAAAAATAAAATTTCTATGCCTGAAGGATGGCGGAAAAGGACATGGAAGAACAAATCTAATGCCACTGATCCGGCTACTATGGTATTCATCCCTTGAGTGGATCAACCCTTCTTCGCTTCCCCATTTCTCTCCACATAAAGCCTAGGCCAAACAAGGGAAAAAAAAAAAAAAACTGGGTGATTCAATCCGGCATGTGATTTGTACGCGGTTGCTTAATTTCTCTTGATTTTGTCAGTTAGGTACGTCAAAACCATAGGCTTTTTTTTATCGATATAATACTTTATGATATTTAATATTATATGTGAAGCTCGTTCACTGAAAAGACTAAAAGCTATTACATGTCTAAAACGAAAACGAGCTCCCATCATATTTGTTAAGTCAGTGAAACAGCTTCTACTTTATTTAAAGAAGACCTCGTGCTCTCACGTGACATTCGGGTTGAAATCCCATCAAAATTATGGGTCTTTTAATAACGGGCTCCGATTCAATGCTTCAATGTTTCTAGGTGTACTTTACCCATTTTTTTATTTTTTTTTCAAAATTTTATCATCAACTTATTAATCTAAGTGTATTTAATATGTGTATCAATTTTTACTATTTTTGGAGATTCTTATATATTTATTTCGGATTTTTTAAATTCAGATATAAAAATATCTAAAAATTGTAAAAATTGATACACATGTTAAATACACTTAAATTAACAAGTTCATCAAAAAATTTTGAAAAAAAATTAAAAAAATTATTGAACTAGAGCCCTTTAATAACTGTGGAAAATTCAGAGAAAGAAGACAAATATATCATTAGAGGTCTTGTAATATCTGTGGAAAATTAGGAGAAAGAAGACAAAGATATTGATAAAAAATGGTGAAGAGACAGGCCTAGCACTCTGGCTGTCGCGTGCCTACTTGGTTTACAACTCTTTTTCAACATATGAGCAAGAAAAGCTATTTGGACATTTCTTCATTTTATTTCTGAATTATAGACATGTCAAACATCTTAACAAATCTGCTCTTTCTTTTCGTTATCCACTGATTATGCAAACATTGCCCGAAATTGCTTCCCCATATTCCTTCCGTGGCATTTAGACAAGTATGAAATTTATTTGTCTTTTATTAATTACGAGTCTCATGTGACTTCACATTACTTTATCCATTTATCTCATCTTGATGATTAATAAAAAATTCGCTTCATCCACTATATTTATAATAATTTGTTTAGCTAGAAGACTAAATTACATCTAAATCAAAAATATATAAGATCATATTTACTTTAAAATATTATATTCATGTGTACATGAAAAATATTTAGGTTAATTTGCATTTGGAGTAGAATAGTATAACAATACTTTATATGATAATTTATCTACACATTAACGGTATTCAAATAGCTTCGATGTTAAAAATACAACTTTAAAATTAATATTTAATATCAAACTATTTTAATATATTAATTTTACACATTTATAATGCACAATAATACTAAATAAATAATGTGGTTTTTATGACCATGTAAATGACAAAAAATACAATAAATGAAATCAATTTTACATGAATCACATTTTCATGGGGTCGAAGTTGTTGCACAAACGCCACATGGGTTTTTCACATTTTTAACCTTCTAACTTTGATTTTTTACATTTTAAAGTTGTTGCACAAACGCAAAGAAGAAAATCTCGACGACATAAGTCCCCTACTTCTGCAATCAAACCCCGTTTAAAAGAAAATCCCTGTCTTGATCCATAACGGAAGACCCATCTGCGAATCGCTCGTCATCGTGCAATACATCGACGAAGTTTGGAATGTTGGATCTCCTCTACTGCCTGACGATCCTGTGGATAGAGCCAGAGCAAGATTCTGGGCCGATTTCGTTGACAAGAAGGTACAGCGATTTTCCCTGTTCTTTTCGCTACTTTTTCTTTTGTTCCTGCTGTTACTGTTGGGAGAAAATCTAGGCCACAGATGATCATATCACTAGTCGGCCACTTTCATTTTCGATGGAATGTTCCACTAGCTTCCAAGCTATGGCAGCCAGAATATGCACCGGATGGAACTCCACAATCTCCATCGTTGCCTGGATATACCAACTGTGTGGAGGTGTGGGTTTCCATATTTGCACAAATCCGCAACTAAGAGACCCTCCAAACATGAAGACAAGCCTAGCCCAAAAAGCTGTATGTTTCCCAAATGAAAGAACAGGCCAGCCCAAAAATATTTAATCATTAATCAATCAACACGACCTCATCATCTCATCTAGCCTATTCTTTTGACATCATTGATAATTTTGACATATAAAAGGTCTACAGTAGCGGATCACGAATGTGGAGGAATGAGGGGGAAATTCGGGAGGCCTCTAAGAAGGAATTTCTGGAATCCTTAAAGCTGTTGGAGGCCGAGCTTGGCACAAAGCCATATTTCGCGGGTGGGTGCTTCGGATACGTCGATATTGCTCTCGTCTCGTTTGCTTCTTAGTTTTACACCTATGAAACATATGGAAATTTCAGCTTGGAAGAGGAATGCGGACACTTGATGGCGTGGGTGCAGAGATGCAGGGAGAGGGAGAGTGTGTTCGGTGCCTCTCCTCACCCGCACAACGTGTATGAGGAGGTTGTGGCCTACTCTTCAAAGATTCAAAGAATCAAAGATATGTAATACGAATTACTAAAAGAAGATAAAAAAAAATGAAAATTTCGCCTTTCTTGTGTGGGAATATTGAATTTTTCATGAACCACTAAAGGTTATCGACGGTCCACGTATTATTCCCCATCCGGACTTTTCTTAGAGCAGAGACGATGGATGGGATGGGAGAGGGAACGAACGCCGTGGACGCAGCATGCAACAATGGAGACATTGCAAGCCCTGCTATGTGCTGGTGATAATGATGGCGGTGCGACTAGGTGCAGCTGCCAGAGTCGCCCGGCCCACTAAAGGCCAAGCTACCCACGATAAGATCAAAAACAGCGCCCTGGTTGACCCCACCCAAAAAATGCGAGGCCCAACCAACGCACGTTCGCTCGCTCACAAACTCGTCAAATGAAGATAAAAAAGCGTGGCGTGTGCCAAATGAAGATAAAAGGAGCGCAGGTTGTGTGGGAAGGTGGCAGTACTTCTGCACCAATAAACGAAGGGACGGTAATCTTTTTTAAAATTGCGGCCAGCCAACGTTGGTAGGTCATGATACGGAGGCTGACGACGTGCTTGGCCTTCATGCAATACCGGATGTCACCCATTTATTGCTCATTTCTGCGTCTTCTCCCCGTGCCCTCAAACCAATCCACCATATTCGATTAAGGTCAGCTACTCGTTAGTGCGCAACCTTTTTCATATGCGACCTACAGGGATATTTGATTTGGATTGAAAAAGGTGCACACTAACAGATTTGTTTAATTCAAATATCAGTTTCATAATTGTATTTTAATATCTAAATTATTTAATATATTACTTTCATACAGATGAATGATCTTATAAAGTATTTATGTTTTACTCATAATACATTTGTTAATGTATCCAAAGTGTATCATATATATGATTATTTGCGTTTTAAGCGCAGATGGCCCATCCAACATTTTGAGCGGAATGATTTTTGTGCACATGATAAAATAAATTATTTTTAAAATATGATCAGTTAGATTCAGATTTTATTTACATTGCGGGTTCATTCTAAGCCGGAAGTGTCGTCGTATCCCTCTGGAGATAAAATTCCTGAAAACAATCTAAAATTTGTCAAATTTTATTAATTTATCAGAGACTACAACCGATTACTTTTTATATTTTAGAAATATTTTATTAAAATTAAACCATTTACAATAGGAATTAGTATATATTTATGATCCAAAAAATACTTTGGTTTAAAATTTCGTATGTTATAAATATTTAATGAGAGATGATTATATGCTATTAGTCGCATACATATTACATTCTACAATATGATATTTATTTTTTAAATTTTTTATTTTTCTCTATCAACAATTTGAGGGATATTTTAGCCAATTCACCCTTAAGAATATAATTTTAAAAATAAAAATAAAAATATAAAATAATAAAACTTGATATATATATATATAAGTTAAATACACTACAGAAAACATATTGATAGAGAAAAATTAAAAATTAAAATATTGAATGGAAGGCTATATGCAACTAATCACATAATCAGCCTTATATTTAATACGTTCTGGAGTTAATACATAACTGTTAAAATTTTAAAAATAAATATATTGCATGTAAAACCTTTCGAAATGTATGATTTTTAAATTATAACAAAATATATACTAATTTATGTTCTAAATGATTTAGATTGTAGAAAATTAAAAGTAACTTGTTGTAGTTTCCGTGAAAATCATGACGATTGCATAAGATTATAACCCTTGAAAGCGTTCAAATTGTGAGCACCAATTTTCATTGTTATTTATATCTCAATCATTGTACATGAGATGATCTTGTCAGCCCAAGCAAAATAAATCATTATTTAGCCTGAGCCAAAAACTCTATTAATTTTTTTGCTTTTTTTAGTTATGCGTGTTTAATATACAAACTAAATTTTACCTTTTTTTGTTATTTTAGTAATTTTAAACCATTAAAATAACTAAAATATCCCTATATTTAAAAATACAATATATATATATATACATATTTCCAACAATAATAAAACTTAAGTTACACATTAAATTCATCTAAATTAACAAGTTTATGAAAAATAAAAAATAATTTTATTAGATAATACCATGTCTCGTTATGTATTTATTTTAACCTATTATTTCCCTTGTGACTGAAATGATTTTCAACCCATTCTATTTCATTTTGTGAATTAGCTAAGCCTATATGGTTGATTGAGTAAAGAAAACCCATATTGTAAGTTGTAAGCTCCAATTTTTAGAAATGAAAAGATACTTTGCTACTTGAGCTGACTTTTGAAGCTGGGTGGATGCAAAGGAGACGATTATGAAATGAAAATTTTGATTCTCAAAAAAAAATTTCAGTTTTAATTATTAGCAACTTTAATTTTTAATTTTTTTTCCCATTAATAATAATTTCAAACATCTCACTAAACATAATTTTTCATCTAATCTTATTATCTCATTCTTATCCCATTCTATTACCCTTAACCATCCTTAAATTTGGTTTATGAGGTACTATCCTCTACCCAAATCAAGATTTTTTCATTAGAACACGTCCAATTCTAATGGACTTCATCATTTAGATTAGACAAGCATTAGATGATGATGTGGGGATGAAGAAAAGTGTTATTGAGAAAAATCGAGAATTGAGGATCTACCTAATTTAGATTGTTATGAAAATTGAGACAAATTGTATGAAAATTGAAAAAAATAAATTACTAATTATAAAAAGTAACAGATTTTATGCATGCAATTTTGGTAAGGTACTAGTAAGTTGACCCATTGGGTACCCTAAAATGGGCATTGTAAATTTTCATTTTCTTACCTATAAGGCAAGATAGTTTTCAAATGATACAATAACCGTCTAAATTAGGATATGGTGAGTTACAAGGTCTAGATACCCGAAATCGACCAAAATTAGTAATATAGATTTAATATATCTATTATACAATATATTATATATTTAAAGATATAAAATATATCTTTTATAAATATAAAAACTTGTTTAATTCATGTATCATTTAGTACATTTAATCAATGCATTTTAAAATCATATTATTACTATATTGATTATAAGTATTAAGCAATATTTATAAAAGAATTATAATGTTCAAGTATAGTATACAAAACCATTTTAAAGAAATTGACTAAAAAAAATAGGATATAATAAGTCTTAAACTAACTCGAACTGGTATGGTAGATCTTTTTTAAATCGGAAACCGGATCTATCGACCCACGTTGCATCTTACATTTCATTTCGATGGAAGATTCGAAGCTGTCAAGGTAACCTAGTTTTCGATTTCATGAAAAACCATGCCGAGTACTGACAGTTCCCTGACTCTAATTGGATCGATCTAAAGCTTCCGACGAAAACGATCATTAATATGCCAGCTGATCGATGCACATCGTGGTGCATGAATTCAACCACTTTATTCACGGCTGAAAAACGGAAAAGATGAAAAGTGATGAAACTTTTTCCTCGTAGACATGAGCGTTCGAATAATATATAACCGTGATTCATTGCATCTATCTGTTAACAGTAGAAAAAATGTAGATAGTGTGGAATGACTGCCGTGGGCGCTTTCCTTGAGCTGCCCGTGCGGGGCCAACCCAGAGAAGATGACGGGCGATATTCTGGACAGCAATCCTATGCTCCCGGGAGCGTGCAGTGCTGCATGCTCCCGGGAGCATATACCTATTTTTTTTTATTTTTTTTTCAAAATTTTTTCATGAACTTGTTAAACTAAGTGTATTTAACGTATATATCAATTTTTACCATTTTTGGAGATTTTTAGATATTTATTTCGAATTTTTAAAAATCAGTGGCATTTTAGTAATTTAAAATTACCTAAAATGCCACTGATTTTCAAAAATAAAAAATAAATATCTAAAATACCCCAAAAATGTTAAAAATTTATACACATATTAAATACATATATATTAACACTACTGTAAAAAAATTTTGAAAAAAAAATAAAAAAAAATAGGTATATGCGCCCGGGAGCATGCAGCACTGCACGCTCCCGGGAGCATAGGATTGCTGTCCGATATTCTTCTTCTTCTTCTTTGAGTGGCAAAATATTTATTAACTCGCGATATTCTTAGTTATTAAATATCAATGTCATTTTAATATAGCATTAGATTATAACACTTTTGAATTATCAAGCTAAAAAGTTGCACACTCAGCATATGTTGCTTTCGCCGGGGGCAGGCATTTTCTTGAGTGACAAACTTACATACGTCAACATCCTGGAGGATGAACGATAGTGGTGTCGGCAAGGTTCCACAGCATGCATGCATGCTGCTTCCTGTAGAACCCAACAGGGAATCATAAATCTACCATCCAAGCATCGAATGGTAATGACTAGATACAATATCTTTTAGCGTTTACGATTTCTTTAAGAAAGCGGTAGCAAATACGGACTGTAAAGAGAACGTGTAACGGGCACCTTTTCAAGAAACGTTAAGCCATGCAGGTAACGGGTGAAATTAAATTTCAGCTGTTTAGCAAATAGCTTAGTATATAAGGGGGAGACGTGAAGTTGGTTTTATCCATTCGAAGGGAAGACTTGAGCAGGAGACGGATTGCCGCACGAAGAAGAAGTAATTTTTGAAGGGAAGTTGAATAGAATAATATTTTGGCTAATCTCGTTAAGTTTATGTTATATGCAACTCATTTCTCAGATCTAATCCATTCATAATACTTATAAGATGGTTAATTAGTAACAGAAGTATTATTGAAAGTTTTGATATAGCAATTTCACTTATTTCAATGAGAAGTATCAAATAAAGGGTAGAAAATGATATATGATAAAATGAACATACTTCTGGGCATAATCAGAGAATTTTGACCATACAATAACGAGATAATTATATGTCTAGCTTTCCTGCAAAATTTCAACTTGATCAGACTTATAGATTTTTAGATATTGTAGTTTTTATGAAGATTTAGAGTGGTGAATATGTATTTTAAGGATGAAACACAAAAAAATAATTACAGAAAAATACAAATGCAAAAATAATAATCTAACTCGTTACAAACATTATTTGAAATATTTTGCAGTACATATGATGAACTAATTTTGTTAAAAATTAGTTTACATAGCTATTTGAAGTGATATTTAATTTTAACTATTTATTAAACCCTTTATGTCAAATCTGATGATAGAGATGTTATTTTGAGAAATGGACTGTCCAAATTATAAAACATAATTTTATAAGCTTACCCCTAAAATTTCAGATCAAACAGAGATTTATATTAAGAGATATAAGCTATTACATTAAGAGAACACAGACTGTTGAAATAAATAAATAAATAAATAAAAGCTTTCGGACTGGTGGGCTAAGCCCATCTAGAAAAGCCCAGTAAACTAGAAAGTCCAGAATCAAGTTCACTAGTCCTAAGCTCACAGAAGCAAAGCCTAGCCCATATAAATAACCTGGCCCAACTTCGAAGCAAAGGACCCAGATCACCTATGCCCGCCCAGCACAAGTCTGGCCCACCGGAATAGTCCATCGGCGGCCAACTGCCGGCGCCGGCGGAAAAAAATAATAAATAAATAAATAAATACAGAAAAATTTAAAAAAATTATTTAAAAGGTGTGATGCTATAAAAATAAATAAATAAATTATGAAAAATTACAAAAGAATATGAAAATTTTAAAGTAAGTATTTAAAGAAGTATGAGTCCAAATTTACTTATATATATATGAAATAAAATTGTTTAAAAGTAGAATAATATGAGAATAAATAGGAGAAAATAGGATTTTTGACCGATTTAAATTATGAGAAATTTTGGGAAAAGTCATAAATGAAGTTTTAAATAATAATTATGAAAACCAGAGTAAAATAATGAACATATTGTGATAAAAATTAGGGAAAGAAACTTGAAGCTACTACAAGAAATTAGAAAAAGAGGAGTTTTAAAGTCTACTTAAACGTAAGTAAACTTTTACCAAATCACAACTTTGAAAATATTATTTGAATATTATGATTTGCTATGAAATGTGATTATTTATTTAAATTGAAATTTTCTTTCAAGTTGGTTTATTCAAATATGAGCATTATTATTTCAAAATCATGTTAAGTAGTGAATTTAAGTGGTGCATTAATCACAATGCATAATTGCAGATTGGGTTTGTCGCCAATGAGTAAAGTAGTATAGTAGTACCTGGGTAGCGACCTTAGGACTACTAAAGAAGATGAATTAGCTCATGAATGTATAGCGTAGCTGCACGCGAACACAAGTAGATGACAATACCCATAGTGTGAATGCATAATTTAAAATTAACATATGGGTACACATGTATCAAGATGTTTTTATTAAATAGAGTTTGTTGTGCATAAAAGACAATATAGATGTTGTGTTTGTTTTTGAAAAATCAAAATAATTGCAAAATCAATTTTATAAAAATATATTTTTACTTACTGAGCTTTCAGCCCACATAGTTTTGTTTTTAGTGAAAATACAAGGATACAATGATAAATTAAAGCCTTCATCAACATGGGAAAAAGGCGAAATTAGCAAAGCAAAGGATAATGAAGTTTAGATTTTATAGAAATTATCTTATAATGCTTACTTGTTTTGATTAGAAACACTGAATATGTATTATCTCCATGAGAAGTAGACTTGAGATGTAATAGTTAAAAGTTTTATGATTTTGCATATTGGTATCTATTTTCATCTTGGGAGATTTTATTCTTAGATTTGACATAGTAGACCTCATTCGTAATACCTCAAAAGGTAGGGTGTTACAGAACGTGTAATATAATATTAAGAAGATTTTTTTAGATCTACCCAGAGAATTTGACCAATCTTACGTGTGTGTTAGGTTAGTGGTAAAATTTTTAGATAAAATGATTTTTGTGTAAAAATTTTGAAATTGAAATAAAATGATATAATATACATGGATAATAATGAAAATTTTGGAATCAAAATAAAATGATTTGATATAAGGGTAACAATGAAAATAAAAATAATAAAGTTAAAAATAGATATGTCAATTGTATCAGTAGTTATTTAAAAATGATTAAAAACATAGTATTTGTATTGAAAAAATGAAAAGTGATTAAAAATAAAAAGTTAAAAAATTTTATTTCGAAAGTTTTTATGTTATTCAAGCATGCTTTACAATTATATCTATTAGTTTGGCCTACTTAGAAGTATTCTTACTATGTTTGTAGTATATTATACTATTTTATAGTGAATTTTTTAATTTACAAACTTAACATGATACGCTAAATATGTTATGTGCTTTAGACTTCACGTTATCTACTGGGTGGTTCCAAGCCAAGCCTTTTCCCCACTTCTCAATTTTTATTACAACCCCAAAGTATACACTTATATTGTTGTAAATTACAGATGTGCCATGTAATGAGTAAAAAAGCGAGTAAGAAATCGTGAAGACTTTTGAATACTAGTAGTAATGTTTAAAAATAAAATAAATAGAATCGTTGTCTAGAAAAATATGAAAATGTTAAAATATAGAAACAATAAGAAAAAACAAAATAATTAGTCAACTGAGATTTCAAATTATACAAAAACGTGTAGCAAGATGATGAATATCTTTACATGTGTTTGGAAAGTCATGAAACTTCTGAACTAAAAGCTTCTAGGTAAAATTTTTTAAAATGAGAGAAAATTATTTGATATAATAAAGATAACATTAAGAAATAAAAATTAAATTCAAAATAAAGAAGTTAATTGTATAGGTAGTTACTTAAAAATAATTAAAAATAGGATAATTATATAAAAAATAGGAAAAAATAATTAAAACATAAAAATTATGAAGCATGAAACATTTTAATTGGAAAAGTTTTTGAGATAAACAAAAACACCTTTTTTTAAAAAAAATTCTAAGGAATGCTAAATGGATCCTTCAATAGAAATTTGAGATTATTACGTGAGCGTTGAAATTAATTAATAATTTTTTAAGGAATGTTAAACGGATCTTTCAGTAGAAATTTGAGATTCTTAGGTGAGAGTTGAAATTGATTTACATGCATGGGATGGGGTCATGGGATTTTTAATCTACGCGGCTGTTGGCGGTAGGAGGGCGCTGGGGAGTATCACGAGCAGAAGAGGATGGTATGGTAAGACTACTTTCCACCACTATCCTTGCGGAGTCTCCCCGTAAATCATTTCCTCCCACTCCCAGAACGCCTACAACGACAGCTGCAAGGCTACCACCGCCACACCATTATCTCGTCTTCCCAATGGTGCCGATCCTCCCACCCTTTCCTACATCATATCCCCAGCATACAAACCAACCATCCACGTCGTACGTAAACCGCTGCTTGAAAGCGGTTTTTGTTGACTTTGGGTTTCCTCCCACGTGGAGATGGCCCACATTGAAAGAAAAAAAAAACAAAAGCCACGGCGCTATTTGTTTTTTTCCGGTGGTTGTCCGTTTTTTTCGGCGCCCGTTTTTTTCTCTTCTCTCTCTCGTTTTCCTTTCCCTCTTTTTCTCTCTAGTTTTTTTTTCTCTCCGCAACGTCTGTTCGTCGTCTTCGGCGAGATCTATCATCGGAGAACGCTGCGGTAAGAAGATTTGCAGTTACAAACAGAGCCGGACAGAAACAGGGAGGTTTCGAGCAGTTTTCTTCAAAGAGAGATATCTCTTTGATCTACCGTCCGATTGAGCTGATTTTTGGACAGGTCCTTCTTCGCTCGTGGTTCTACAATCTGATCATTGTGATCGTTGAACAGGAATCTCAGGAGAGAGATACAAACCCAGAACAGAGGATTCGAGTTTGTGTAATCCTAACTCCCTTGTTCTTCTTGTTGATTCTACATGTGTTGTCAAGATTAGTTAATCTTGAGATTGATGCATTATATGCTTCTAGCTTAGCTAAAGAGAACATTGTGTATTCCCATTATATTTTGATAGTGGAGATTTCAGAGGACCCGTGGTTTTTACTCCTTAAGTCAAGGAGGTTTTCCACGTAAAATTCTTGGTGTTCTTGTGATTGTGATTGAAATTGTACTTGTGTTTATTGCTGCTCTACAGAATTGCTTCCTGTTAGGTTCACACAAGAGAGGATAAATATTATTTATTGTTATCAGAACAGGTTTTATCTCATCAAGTGGTATCAGAGCGTGGTTTTAGTAACCTTGTGCCTTGTGTTGAACAATGGAGGTTAATACAAGTAGAATGATTAATTTGAATGGTTCAAATTATCATGTGTGGAAGGAAAAAATGGAAGACCTGCTGTATGTTAAAGATTTTTATTTGCCTGTGTTTGCGGAACAGAAACCGGTAGATAAAACGGATGCTGAATGGACTTTGCTTCATCGTCAAGTATGTGGGTATATCAGACAGTGGGTAGATGATAATGTTTTAAACCATGTCAGTGAGGAAACACGTGCACGTTCTTTATGGGACAGGCTTGAACAACTGTATGCTCGAAAAACAGAGAACAACAAGTTGTTTCTAATAAAGAAGTTGATAGGCTTGAAATACAGGGATGGAACTCCTTTATCAGATCACTTGAATGCTTACCAGGGAATTCTTAATCAGTTGGCTGGGATGAATATCAAGTTTGAAGATGAGGTGCAGGGGTTATGGCTTCTAGGTACATTACCGGACTCATGGGAAACGTTTAGAATGTCGGTATCTAACTCAGCTCCAAATGGTGTAGTCACTATGGATTTGGCTAAGAGTAGTGTTTTAAATGAAGAGATGAGAAGAAAGTCACAGGGTCCGTCACAGTCAGAGGTCTTAGTCATGGAAAAGAGGGGGAGGAGCAAGAGTAAAGGTCCGAAGAACAGAGACAGAAGCAAAAGCAAGTCAAACAGGTTTGCCAATGTTGAGTATTATCACTGTGGTAAAAAGGGGCATATAAAGAAGTATTGTCGACAACTCAAAAGAGACTACAAAAATGAAAAAGGGACAGAAAAGAAAACTGATGATAGTAATGATGTTGATAGAGTTTCTGCCATCACAGATGACTTCCTTGTTGTGTATGATGATGATGTTGTCAACCTTGCATGCCATGACACTAGTTGGGTGATTGATAGTGGTGCCTCCATTCATGCTACATCACGAAGAGACTTCTTTACATCTTATACATCTGGAGACTTTGGGAATGTTAAGATGGGTAACAATGGTGTAGCTAAAGCCGTAGGCATGGGAGATGTGTGCTTGGAGACCAACAATGGTACGATGTTACTTTTGAAAAATGTTAAACATATTCCTGATATTCGCTTGAATTTGATTTCAGCAAGTAAACTTGATGATGAGGGGTTTTGCAACACCTTCAATGATGGTCATTGGAAGCTTACTAAAGGTTCTATGATTATGGCTAGAGGCAAGAAGTGCTCCTCATTGTACTTCATGCAGGCAAAGGTTTCTGCTTGTATTATCAATGCAATGGAGAATGAAAGTACAACAGAGCTATGGCATAGAAGACTATGTCACATGAGTGAGAAGGGTTTGATGGTTTTGGCAAAGAAGAATCTTCTTTCTGGATTGAAGAATACAACATTGAAGAAATGTGCTCATTGCTTGGCAGGGAAGCAAAACAGAGTTGCCTTTAAAACGTCCTCTCCTTCAAGAAAGCCGGGTATACTTGATTTAGTATATTCTGATGTTTGTGGTCCCATGAAAGTAAAAACACTTGGTGGTGCTCTCTATTTTGTGACTTTTATAGATGATCATTCAAGGAATTTATGGGTCTATACCTTGAAGACAAAAGACCAAGTGTTAGATGTGTTTAAACAGTTTCAGACCTCAGTTGAGAGACAGACTGGGAAGAAGTTAAAGTGTATCAGAACTGATAATGGAGGTGAGTATTGTGGTCCTTTTGATGAATATTGAAAACAGCTGGGTATTAGGCATCAAAGGACACCTCCGAAGACTCCTCAGTTAAATGGGCTAGCTGAGAGAATGAACAGGACACTAGTTGAAAGGGTGAGATGTTTGCTTTCACATGCACAGTTGTCAGGATCCTTTTGGGGTGAGGCTTTGAGTACCGTTGTACATGTGTTAAATCTCACACCCTGTGTTCCTTTAAATTTTGATGTTCCAGATAGAGTTTGGTCGGGAAAAGATGTATCCTACAGTCACTTGCGTGTCTTTGGATGTAAGGCCTTTGTGCATATTCCCAAAGATGAGAGGTCTAAGCTTGATGTCAAGACAAGACAGTGTGTATTCATTGGCTATGGCCAAGATGATTTTGGCTACAGGTTTTATGACCCAGTGCAGAAAAAGCTTGTAAGAAGCCGAGATGTTGTCTTTATGGAAGACCAAACCATACAAGATATTGAGAAAACAGTTAAAACAGTTTCTCAATATTATGATAATTTAATAGACTTAGATCCAGTTCCTCTGACACATGTGCCAGTATAGGTTAGAGATGAAGTTCAAGATGACCAGGATGGTACGGTTGATGTTGATACTCATACACAGGTTGAGATTAATGAGGATATTCTCGAGCAGTCGCCAGTATCAGAAGTTTCACCAAATGTTCCACTCAGGAGGTCTACTAGAGATCGCCGTCCTTCTACACGATATTCTGTTGATGAGTATGCGTTACTGACTGACGGGGGAGAGCCCGAACGTTATGCAGAAGCCATAGAAGATGAACACAAGAAGGAGTGGGTTGAAGCCATGAAAGATGAGATGAAGTCACTGCATGAAAATCATACATTTGAGTTGGTAAAGTTACCTATGGGAAAAGAGCTTTGAAGAACAAGTGGGTATACAGAGTGAAGCTAGAACAACATACCACACAACCTCGATACAAAGCAAGATTGGTCGTCAAGGGATTCAATCAAAAGAAAGGTATTGATTTTGATGAGATTTTTTCTCCGGTTGTTAAAATGTCTTCTATTCGTGTGGTTTTGGGTCTAGCTGCTAGTCTTGATTTGGAAATTGAACAGATGGATGTAAAGACTGCTTTTCTCCATGGTGAATTAGACAAGGAAATTTATATGGAGCAGCCAGAGGGTTTCGTGGAAAAAGGAAAAGAGGATTATGTGTGTAAGCTGAGGAAAAGCCTTTATGGTTTGAAGCAAGCACCAAGACAATGGTATAAGAAGTTTGAGTCAGTTATGGGGAAATATGGCTACCGAAAAACAACTTCTGATCATTGTGTCTTTGTGCAGAAATTCTCTGATGATGATTTTATTATACTATTGCTTTATGTCGATGATATGTTGATTATTGGCAGAAATTCTTTGAGGATTGACAGGTTGAAGATGCAGCTAAGTAAAGTTTTTGCTATGAAGGATTTAGGGCCAGCAAAACAAATTCTTGGCATAAGCATTCATCGTGAGAGGAATGCCAAGAAGTTATATTTGTCACAAGAGAAGTACATTGAGAAAGTACTTCAGAGGTTCAACATGGACAGAGCTAAAACGGTTAACTCTCCTCTTGCCACCCACTTTAAGCTAAACATCGAGCAGTGTCCCTCTCCAGACATAGAGAAGAAGGACATGGAAAGGGTTCCATATGCTTCAGCTGTAGGAAGTTTGATGTATGCAATGGTATGTACAAGGCCAGACATAGCTTATGCAGTTGGTATTGTTAGCCGGTTCTTGTCCAATCCTGGGAGAGAGCATTGGAATGCAGTTAAGTGGATTATGAGATATCTACGAGGTACTTCCAGTTTGAGACTTTGCTTTGGCAATGAGAAACCATTACTAGTTGGCTACACGGATGCAGATATGGCAGGAGATGTGGACACTCGTAAGTCTACCTCTGGTTCCTTGATTACTTTTGCAGGGGGAGCTGTAGCTTGGCAATCAAGGCTACAGAAATGCGTTGCACTTGCTACAACCGAAGCGGAATTCATTGCAGCAACTGAAGCATGTAAAGAGTTGTTGTGGATGAAGAGGTTTCTACATGAGCTCGGTTTCAAGCAACAAAGATATATCATATTTTGCGATAGTCAAAGCGCAATTCACCTTGGTAAGAATTCTTCTTTTCATGCAAGATCAAAGCATATTGATGTGAGGTATCATTGGATAAGAGAAGCTATTAATGATAAGTTGTTTGAACTTGAGAAAATTCATACCAATCATAATGGCTCTGATATGTTAACAAAAGCTCTACCGAGGGAGAAGCTTGAAGTTTGTCGTTCAATCATCGGGATGACGAATTCCTCCACATAGTCGGAAAGGGGGAGATTTGTTGACTTTGGGTTTCCTCCCACGTGGAGATGGCCCACATTGAAAGAAAAAAAAAACAAAAGCCACGGCGCTGTTTGTTTTTTTCCGGTGGTTGTCCGTTTTTTTTCGGCGCCCGTTTTTTTCTCTTCTCTCTCCCGTTTTCCTTTCCCTCTTTTTCTCTCTGGTTTTTTTTTTCTCTCCGCAACGTCTGTTTGTCATCTTCGGCGAGATCTATCATCGGAGAATGCTGCGGTAAGAAGATTTGTAGTTACAAACAGAGCTGGACAGAAACAGGGAGGTTTCGAGCAGTTTTCTTCAAAGAGAGATATCTCTTTGATCTACCGTCCGATTGAGCTGATTTTTGGACAGGTCCTTCTTCGCTCGTGGTTCTACAATCTGACCATTGTGATCGTTGAACAGGAATCTCAGGAGAGAGATACACACCTAGAACAGAGGATTCGAGTTTGTGTAATCCTAACTCCCTTGTTCTTCTTGTTGATTCTACATGTGTTGTCAAGATTAGTTAATCTTGAGATTGATGCATTATATGCTTCTAGCTTAGCTAAAGAGAACATTGTGTATTCCCATTATATTTTGATAGTGGAGATTTCAGAGGACCCGTGGTTTTTACTCCTTAAGTCAAGGAGGTTTTCCACGTAAAATTCTTGGTGTTCTTGTGATTGTGATTGAAATTGTGCTTGTGTTTATTGCTGCTCTACAGAATTGCTTCCTGTTAGGTTCACACAAGAGAGGATAAATATTATTTATTGTTATCAGAACAGGTTTTATCCCATCAGTTTTAACCCCCGCCCCCTGCTGATCCTGACATCTCTCTCTCTTCTCGCGCCGTTTTTAAAAGCACCCATCAATACACCCATGCCAAGCAACTAGCATCCATGATCCATTCACGTCTCATCTCTTCCTCGGGAAACGACTTTTCATGACTTTCTTGGTTTTCCCGCTTCTGCTATTCATTTTGTGATCTTTTACGCCGCCCAACAACAAACGCTCTAGAAGGTTTAATTTTTCTTTTTTGGAGAAGGTGGAATTTCTCTTTTCATACACGGTCGGTCTGGAATTCTCTGGCTGGTCTGTTTGGACGTTTCGTCTCCCAATCCTCGTTCGGTAGCCAACCGCTCTCCTCCCACCATTAAATCCTCTTTGCGTTTGGAAATTCGAAAGATTGTTCTTCTGGGGTTTATTTTCTGGATTCGTTTACATAGCCTACATATTCTTATTCAAAACATATTCTTTGGGGTTTCCTTTCATTACCTAGAGCATCAAGTGCGTCTCTACGATCATTCAAATTTAGTGGGAAATCATAATCTTCCGATTCTGCAATTTCTTGCTCCTGATGTGGCTGTCCGCGTTTTTCTCCGTCGGATGAATTCAGCTGTTTGATTTTGCGGCATTCTGGGTTTTAGAGTGGAATTACCTGCCATTTGTTAATGGGTGCTAGTTTTCGCCATCCAAATCTTGTTTTTCCGTTATATCCATGTTTTTGGGAAAGATATCTAATTTCCATTTTTTGGGTTTTATACTAATTGGCAATCACTCTCTTTCGAAAATGCACCTTTTATAGCTCTTTGCTACAATCCAGTAGTGAGGTACTCGGTTCTTGGAAGTGTCCCATGCAAATTTGTCTTTGCTTTCTAGCATTCGACACGATGCTAGGACCCAACCTGATTTGTTTCGGTGTCTAGAGTTGTCACGGTCTGTCAACCTCCCCATTTCCTTCCTTTCACAAATGACAATCCGTCGGAACTTCACGATGTTGCTTGTGTTGGTCTTACTCACCATTTGTCACAGTGCCATCTTCATTGTGTCTCTCAACGAAGAAGGTCACCAGCTTTTGGAGTTCAAGCAAGCTCTTATTGATGAGGATAACAGTCTTCAAAATTGGAATTCAACAGATTCCATTCCTTGCCCTTGGATGGGTATAAGCTGCATCAATGACAGCGTAATTTCCATAAATCTTCATCACTTAAATTTGTCTGGTAGATTGTCTGCCAGCATTGGCAAACTCACTCTCTTATCTTCATTCAACGTGACCAAGAACAGTATCTCTGGCCTCATCCCCTTGGAACTTGCTCATTGTACTAGTTTAGAGGTTCTAGATCTTAGCACAAATAGGCTTCATGCGGACATACCACCTGAGCTCTGCGGACTGCGTTTCCTGAGAAAGCTTTACTTGAGCGAGAACTTCTTTTCCGGTGGCATACCAGCCGAGGTTAGTAATTTAACCTCTCTGGAAGAGCTTGTGATTTACAGCAATAACCTTACCAGTGTGATTCCTTCGACAATTGGCATGTTGAAAAATCTTAGAATTATTCGTGCTGGCTTCAATTCTCTGTCTGTTTCTGTGCCTGTTGAGATCAGTGAATGTGACAGCCTTGAGATTCTTGGGTTGGCACAGAACAACCTTGATGGGTTTCTTCCCCGGGAACTAGAGAGGCTTAAGAACCTAACGACTTTGATTCTTTGGAAAAACCATTTCTCTGGCCAGATTCCTCCTGAGCTTGGTAATTACAGTAGTTTGGAGATGCTTGCTTTGAATGATAACAAGTTCAGTGGGGTCATTCCCAAGGAGCTTGGGAAGTTGTCCAAGTTGACGAGGTTTTATATGTATACCAACCAGTTGACTGGGCCTATTCCAGGGGAGCTAGGCAACTGCACTAGTGCCATCCAGATTGATTTTTCTAAAAATCAATTAACTGGGTTCATTCTTGTGGAGATGGGCCAGATATAGAGGGTGTGTTTGGTAATAAGTAAAAGTTGTAAGGTTAAAATTTTTCAATCTAAATCTTTTCACTATCCACAACTATCCTATTTTTTAATCATTTTTTTACATTTTTCTATACAATTACCTCACTTTTCAATCATTTCTACACAACTACCAACACAACTAACCTATCTATTTCAACTTTATCCTATTTATTCCTCATCATTACTCCTATCATATCACATCATTTGACAACTTCTACTCTCTACAACTGTTCATCAAAAGTTTTATCTATTCCCAAGCACACCCAGAGTCTTGAGTTACTCTACATGTTTGAAAACTTCTTACAGGGAAGTATTCCAAGGGAGCTCGGGCAATTGCACCAGCAGAGGAAAATGGATCTGTCAATCAATAATTTGATAGGTTCAATTCCTAATGAGTTTCAGAACCTCACCTCTTTGGAGAATTTGCAGCTTTTTGACAATAGACTTGAAGGCATGATACCTCCATTGCTTGGTGATAGGAGTAATCTCACTGTTCTATATGTGTCTGAGAATAGCCTTGTTGGTAGAATACCACCATATCTTTGCCCGTTGCAGAAGTTGAGTTTTCTCAGTCTCTGGTCAAATAAGCTAGTTGGCCGGATACCTCAAGGTGTGAAAACATGCAGGTCACTTGTGCAGTTAAGGTTGGGGAATAACCAGTTTACTGGTAGGTTCCCTGCTGAACTATCAGATATTCCAAATTTGATTGCACTAGAACTGTATCAGAACCAGTTCTCAGGACCAATATCCTCGAGCATAGGCAAACTTAAAAGCATTGAGAGGCTTCTTTTGTCAGATAACCAATTTATTGGTCACATTCCTTCCGAGAATGGATACTTGTCAGAGCTTGTTAGCTTTAATGTTTCCTCCAATTGGCTTTCTGGTCTTATTCCTCATGAGTTGGTAACTGTACAAAGCTCCAAAGGCTTGATCTTAGCAGAAACAAGTTAACAAGAGTTGTCCCGGAAGAGCTTAGGAGTCTGGTCAATCTAGAACTTCTGAAGCTGTCTGATAACCAATTGATTGATACTATACCGGGCACCTTGGGAGCTCTGTTGTAACACCCCAACCTATGACATATTTATACATAAGTTTGTCATAGGATTTTATGTCATAAATCTTTTGAAAAGTAGTGAAGTCCATAATTTAACTTACATTTATATACTAAGCAAAAATAAAGTAATCTAATTTTTTTTATACATATCTATAAAAATTTCGGCAGCATCCCGTCTGTAACTAAGAAGTTTCCTAAATACAAATATTCACCATATAATTCTTTATATCAAGAAATAACCTGTAACACTTCATAATAACCACAAACACCCTATTTTCTTCACAAATTCATTATAGTCACACCAAACACCCATACTCCAATATTCTTCATCTTACATCATCCATATATTCATACAATTCACACAATATAACCGAATTAATGCTACAAATATCTTTCACGCCATGCACACAAATTATATATATAGATTTTACACACATCTCAAAATCAAAAGAAAATCTAACACTTCTAAAGTTTCTCTTATTACAAATCACACTCAACATACACAAGAGTTCCATATGGCTCTTCACCTCATTGCCTTTCTACCTAGTGAAGTCTCCATTTCTCTTGAAATTAGAATACTCTGCAACTATTTAATAAAATCGGTGAGTCCAAAGAACCCAGTAAGCAAACTTTGTTAACAGGGAAAAATATGAAAACCTCCATAGATCATCATATATGCATGAGGATGAAATGCAACTACAATATATATCATTCAATGACATAGTTTCCTCTATGGTAGGTGACACTTATCAAGTGATCACCCACTCTCTTATGTCGGATGCACTGACTAGGTCACGTTAAGGACGGACAACCTGTCCAATTACAACATTAGCGAAACCTTACATTCATTTTCATGCATGAATTACATTCACACCAATGATCAAGTACATTTATGTCACAAAAGGAGTTTATTCGGTTAATTGTAAAGAAAATGTTCATTTTCAAAAGTCAAGTTCGAAAGCATTACCTTAACAACATGAATATATATATAAATAAAAGAAATAGGGTAATGGTCATTCCCAAAGATTTTCTTAATATTTGTATAAAATTTAATTAACATACCTAAAAATTGACTTGATTTACACATATTTCTAAGGAAACACATAACGACATAACATGAGCATTTGTTGCAATAACCTTTCTTAAAGTAAGTAACAAAATAGAAATTTTATCACAATAAATCATTGAATTTGAAAAGTTTGCTTAAGTCTTAGGTTGTGTATTGCACTTTCTCTTTTCCTTTTCCTCCGGCGACCCGGGCGGTGGCAACGTGGGCGGCAGGCGTGGGCAAGGCGACGGCGAGCTTCTCCCCTCTTCCCTCTCCTTCTTGTTTCTTCTTCTCCTTCTTCTCTCCTTCCGTTTTTTTCTCTCCTTAATTGTTCGAGCGCCCGCTCAAACTTTCTTACACCCCTTGTATGGTTTGGTACTTTGTATGTGCACCAAAAACGTGCACATACATAGCATATCAATTTTTTTTAAAAAAAAACGGACTGGGCCCTACATTATTATAATAATTACAATCCTATGAATTCAAATTCATCAAAAATATTAAAAATTATACCTTCACTGCTCAACTAGCAGCGAAGACTCTTCTATCAAATTTGCATCATTTGCACTCATTGATTAGTTGAAAACAATGAGTATAAAATACTCAGTAAGCAAGAATTTAGAAATAAATAATTTCCAAAATCCGTGGCATTAATTGATATCATAAAACTCGTAAAATCTCCTTATGCATGTATGATAATGAGATGAATGCACACACATGCATCATTCCATGACTTATTTCTCGTTTGGCAAATAACACTTATCAAGTGATCACCCGCCCATACGTCGGACGCACCAACCAGGCAACATCAAAGACGGACTATTCGTCCAATTACAACCTTGACAAAGCCTCATGCATGAGTTCCATTCACACGTGCATCATATGCATTTATGTCATGCATTGAGTTTTGCCAACTCAACATGATAATAGGGTTTGTACATGAAAATCAAGTTGTAAAAATAATTTCAAGTACGCATTGTTTTTGTAAAACTTATGCACAGGGTAATGGCCATCCCTAAGTACTTTTTCAATGCATGTCAAATTTCAAGAAATATTTAAATAAAACAAACTCACTTGAAATATAAAGGCAAGAACATATTTTCCTTACCATAAAATTCTTTTGAACAAAAAGAATCTTAAAGAGCTTGCTTACCTCTTCCCTTTAGCATTCATTCATTTTTCCTTTATATTTTCCTTCATCTTTCCATTACCCCTTCCTATTGTAGCCAACGAAGAATACATCTAAGCATTTATTTCACCCATCACACATACTTATTCCATGATTAATTATACATCTAACTTCATACTTTTTTAAGACCTTTGGACATGGAGTTCATGTATTCATGAACTTGAAATCTCCTTATCCAAAGTTCCTAACTCCTTTTTAACTTAATCACACTTTCAAATTGGATGAACCATAGCCTTATAAGTTAACTACTCTTGAAATACCTTGTACACCCAAACTTGAACTGAATATGAAATTTCTTACTTTCCAAGCTATTTAAACCTTTATACCATCCAACATTTAACTTATATTTGAATAGACTTATAAATTGCATTAGCTTTGCATTTAATACTTAACTAATAATTACAATTCAAGTTTTAACTTTATACATAACACATAATAAACATATAAGCTTAGTATAGCTTCTGTTATTATTTATACAACTGAAAAGTTAGTATATTCCATTTTCATTTTGTCTCCATAAAATTTATATTTTCAAATAGTAAATTCATCTACTACAACTTAGATCTCATTTACACATAATAGGGTCACCCACATTAACACTTTCATTGGGTTCCCTATTACTTACATTTATTTCTTTAAAATCTCAATTATATAATTCAATTTAACTATCTAATAACAACTAAGATCATTTGACATATTAACCAATAACTTTATTTTACCCAAAAAATATATCTTATTTCCTTCCTTTTTATTTAAAATCTTGGTTTAGTTATTTCAATATGACTTACACACATCAAATAATCATCTCCCACTTGGGCAAACATATTATACCCATTTAAAACATAAATACATGAAATTCAACACAGTGACATCACAAAAATTAAGTTAATCTTAATCTTATAGATCTTTCATACTTAGAATTTATAAATTTTAAACTGTATTATATCTGAAATAGGATGATATAAAGGTTTAAATAGCTTGAAAAGTAAGAAATTTCATATTCAGATTCAGTTCAAGTTTGGGTATAAAGGGTATTTCAAGGGTAGTTAACTTGTAAGACTATGGTTCATCCAATTTGAAAGTGTAGTTCAGTTAAAAAGGAGTTAGGAATTTTGGATAAGTAGATTTCAAGTTAATAAATACTTGAACTCCATGTCCAAAGGTCTTGAAAAAGTATGTCATTAGATGCATAATTAATCATGAAATAAGTATGTGTGATGGGTTTAATAAGTGCTTAGATGTATTCTTTGTTGGCTATAATAGGAAGGGGCAAAAGAAAGATGAAGGAAAGTATAAAGGAAAAATGAAGGAATGCTAAAGGGAAGAGGTAAGCAAGCTCTTCAAGATTTTTTTTGTTTTAAAAAATTTCATGGTAAGAAAAATCTATTTTTGCCTTCATATTTGAAGTGAGTTTGTTTTATTTAAATATTTCTTTAAATTGACATGCATTGAAAAGGTACTTAGGGACGACCATTACTCTGTACATAGGTTTTACAAAAAGAATATGTACTTGAAATATTTTTAGAACTTGATTTTCATGTGCAAACCCTGTTATTTGTTGAGTTGACAGAATTCAATTCATGTCATAAATGCATATGATGCACGTGTGAATGGAACTCATGCATGAGACTTTGTCACGGTTGTAGTTGGACAAGTAGTCGATCCTTGACATTGCCTGGTCGGTGCGTCTGACGTATGGGCTGGTGATCACTTGATAAGTGTCATCTGCTAAATGAGGAATAAGTCTTAGAATGATGCATGTGTGTGCATTCATCTCATTATCGCACATGCATAATGAGATTTTAAGAGTTTTATGATTTTGGTTAATGCCATAGGTTTTGAACAGTACACATTTTTAAATGTTTGCTTACTGAGTATTTTATACTTATTGTTTTCAACTAATCAGTGAGTGCAGATGATGTAGATTTGATAAAAGAGTCTTCACTGCTAGTTGAGCAGTGAAGGTATGATTTTTAATATTTTGATGAATTTGGATTCATGGGATTGTAATTATTATAATTGTGAGTATGTATTATATTTAAATATTTTATGTTGTTGTTAAATGTAATAATTAGTTTCTCATGTGAAATATGATTGTATAAGGAATGTATTAGTTTGAATTAAAGTAAATGTGAGTGAATTAGTAGAAAATGTTGAAATTGTATTGACTATTTGGTTTTATATTACCCAAACATCCTAAGTATAGATGACATGCTGCTGGATTTTAGTTAAGGAAATAGAACCAATATGGATAGTAAAGAGAAGAAAAGAATGAAAAATTCAGGCTGATTTCCTGACAAATTAGGAAAAACTTCCGCTCGTATAAGTAATGAAACTTTTGGTTTCATTCATAACTGGCTCTGATACCACTTCTGTAGCGCCCCGACCCGCGGGGGCGGCACACCGCGTGGTACCTTACTCCAGGATCTTTTTAGGTGGTGAAACGTATGAATGAAACCAAAAGTTTCATTACTTATATGAGCGAAAGCTTTTCCTAATTTGTCGAGAAATCAGCCTGAATTTTTTTTTCTTTTCTTCTCTTTAGAACCTACATTGATTATATTTTCTTAACTAAAATCCGACAGCATGCCGTCTATACTTAGGATGTTTGGGTAATACGAAAACTTGATAGTCAATACAATTTCAATATTTTATACTAATTCCCTCATATTTACTTCAATTCAAACTAATACATTTCTTATACAATTATATTTCACTTGAGAAGATAACTACTATATTTAACAATAACATAAAATATTCAAATATAATACGTACTCACAATTATAATAATTAAGATCCTATGAATCCAAATTCATCAAAAAATATTAAAAACCATACCTTCACTGCTCAAGTAGCAGTGAAGACTCTTCTATCAAATTTGCATCATCTGCACTCACTGATTAGTTGAAAATAATGAGTATAAAATACTCAATAAGCAAGCATTTAGAAATAAATAGTTTTCAAATTCCATAACATTAACTGAAATAATAAAACTCTTAAAATCTCATTATGCATGTGTGATAATGAGATAAATGCACACACATGTATCATTCCATGACTTATTCCTCATTTGACAGATGACACTTATCAAGTGATCACTCGCCCATATGTCGGACGCACCGACCAGACAACATCAAAGACGGACTATCTGTCCAATTACAACCTTGACAAAGCCTCATGCATGAGTTCCATTCACACGTGCATCATATGCATTTATGTCATGCATTGAGTTTTGCCAACTCAACATGATAATAGGGTTGTACATGAAAATCAAGTTGCAAAAATAATTTCAAGTACACATTGCTTTTGTAAAACCTATGCACAGGGTAATGACCATCCCTAAGTACTTTTTCAATGCATGTCAAATTTCAAGAAACATTTAAATAAAACAAACTCACTTGAAATATAAAGGCAAGAACATATTTTCCTTACCATAAAATTCTTTTGAACAAAAAGAATCTTAAAGAGCTTGCTTACCTCTTCCCTTTAGCATTCATTCATTTTTCCTTTATATTTTCCTTCATCTTTCCATTACCCCTTCCTATTGTAGCCAACGAAGAATACATCTAAGCATTTATTTCACCCATCACACATACTTATTCCATGATTAATTATACATCTAACTTCATACTTTTTTAAGACCTTTGGACATGGAGTTCAAGTATTCATAAACTTGAAATCTCCTTATCCAAAGTTCATAACTCCTTTTTAACTTAATCACACTTTCAAATTGGATGAACCATAGCCTTATAAGTTAACTACCCTTGAAATACCTTGTACAACCAAACTTGAACTAAATCTGAAATTTCTTACTTTCCAAGCTATTTGAACCTTTATACCATCCCACACTTAACATACATTTGAAGAAGCTTACAATTGCATTAGCTTTGAATTTAATACTTAACTAATAATTACAATTCAAGTTTTAACTTTATACATAACACAAAATGAACATATAAGCTTAGTGTAGCTTATGCCATTATTTATACAACTTAAAAGTTAGTATATTTTATTTTCATATTGTCTTCATAAAAACTTATATTTTCTAGGAAGTGGAAGATTTATTGTTGAAAGAAGCTCATTTTTCTCCTTTTTCGATGCATCCAGGCAGCACAAATATGTATAGAGATATTAAACAAGGATATTGATGGAATAATATGAAGAAGAAAATTGCAGAATATGTCTCAAAGTGTTTAACTTGCCAAAAAGTCAAAATGGATTATCAGAAAATGTCAAAAAATTGCAGTCCTTAAAAGCACCTTAGTGGAAGTGAGATGATATTACCATAGACTTTATAGAAGGATTGCCAAGGACCCAAGGCAGACATAATTCTATATTGGTGATTGTTGATCGATTATCAAAGGTAGCACATTTTCTTCCAATTAAATCAAGTTTTACGGATGAAAGATTGACTCGAATTTATTATAGAAAAATTGTGCGATTGCATGGGGTACCTAAGACCATTGTGTCAGATAGAGATTTCACATTTACCTCTAAAATTTGAAAGAGTTTACACAAGACAATGGGTACACAATTAAGGTTTAGCACTGCGTTTCATCCACAAACGGACGGACTGATAGAAAGAGTCAATCAAATTTTAGAAGAAATGTTAAGAATGTGTATATTAGAATTTAGAGGAGCATGAGATGAGTACTTATCTATTGTAGAATTTGTATATAATAATAACTATCAAGTAAGTATTCAAATGGCTTCATTTGAAGCGTTATATGGAAGAAGGTGTAGAACACCTCTGAATTGGGATGAAGTAGGCGTAATAAGTTTAGCCCTTAATTTATCTCAGAGGATGACAGAGAAAGTCCAAGTACTTCGTCAATGTATGAGGACAGGGCAAAGTAGGCAGAAAAGTTATGTAGACTGCAAAATAAAGGATCTAAATATTCAAGTAAGAGATCATGTATTCATCAAAGTTACTCCAATGAAAGGGTTATTAGATTTGGAAAAAAAGGAAAATTGAGTGTCAGGTACATTGGTTCTTTTGAAGTGTTAGAAAAGATTGAGAATTTGGCTTACAGAATAGCATTGCCACTAGCCCTTGCCGCAATACATAATGCGTTTCATATATCAATGCTTCGGAAATATGTAGCTGACCTAAGTCATATTTTTGCCGCCGAATCACTTCCAATTCAAGATCATTTGAACTATGAAGAGAGACCCTTGAAGACTATAGATTGTAAGCAGCAAAAGTTGAAGAACAGAATAATTAAATATGTTAAAGTTCAGTGGAACCGATATCCAGACAATGAAGTCACGTGAGAATTGCGAGAGGAGCTGGAAAAGAGATATCCCAAATTAATTCTGAATAATCAAATAGTTTTGGGATGAAACTTTTTTAAGGGGGGAAGAATGTAGGGCCCGGTCCGTTTTTTTTTAAAAATTGATATGCTGTTGCATGTGCACGTTTTTGGTGCACATGCAGAGCACCAAACCATATAAGGGGTGTAAGAGAGTTCGAGTGGGTGCTCAACCAGTCAGGGAGAGAAAAAAAATGGAAGGAGAGAAGAAGGAGAAGAAGAAAGCAAGAGGAGGAGAAGGAAGAAGAAGGAGAGGGAAGAGGGGAGAAGCTCGCCGTCGCCTTGCCCACGCTCGTCGTCCACGTTGCCGTCGCCTGGGTTGCCGGAGGAAAAGGAAAAGAGAGAGTGTAAAACACAACCTGAGACTTTAAGGTAAGTAAGCTTTTCAAATTCAATAATTTATTGTGAAAAATGTCTATTTTGTTACTTACTTTGAGAAAGGTTATTGCAACAAATGTTCATGTTATGTCGTTATGCGTTTCCTTAGAAATATGTGCAAATCAAGTCAATTTTTAGGTATGCTAATTAAATTTTATAGAAACATTAAGAAAATCTTTGGGAATGACCATTACCCTATTTTATTTATTTTTATATATATATATATTCATGTTGTTAAGGTAATACTTTCGAACTTGACTTTTGGAAACGAACCTTTTCTTTACGATTAGCCGAATAAACTCCTTTTGTGACATAAATACACTTGATCATTGGTGTGAATGTAATTCATGCATGGAAATGAATATAAGATTTCGCCAAGGTTGTAATTGGACAAGTTGTCCGTCCTTGACGTTGCCTAGTCGGTGCGTCCGACATAAGAGAGTGAGTGATCACTTAATGAGTGTAACCTGCCATAGAGGAAACTATGTCATTGAATGATGTATGTTGTTGTTGCATTTCATCCTCATGCATATATGATGATCTATGGAGGTTTTCATGTTTTTTCCTGTTAACAATGCTTGCTTACTGGGTTCTTTGAACTCACCAATTTTATTAAACAATTGCAAAGTATTCTGATTTCAAGAGCAATGGAGACTTCACTGGGTAGAAGAGCAGTGAGGTGAAGAGACATATGGGGCTCTTGTATATGTTGAGTGTGATTTGTAATAATAGAAACTTTAGAAGTGTTAGATTTTCTTTTGATTTTGAGATGTGTGTAATATATATATATATAATTTGTGTGCATGATGTGAAAGATATTTGTAGCATTAATTCGGTTATATTGTGTGAATTGTATGGATGTATGGATGATGTAAGATGAAGAATATTGGAGTATGAGTGTTTAATGTGACTATAATGAATTTGTGAAGAAAAGGGAGTTTTTGTGGTTATTATGAAGAGTTATAGGTTATTTCTTGATATAAAGAATTATATGGTGAATGTTTGTATTTAGAAAACATCCTAGTTACATACGGGATGCTGCCAAAATTTTTATAGACATGTATAAAAAAATTTAGATCACTTTATTTTTGCTTAGTATATAAATGTAAGTTAAATTATGGACTTCACCACTTTTCAAAAGATTCCTGGCGTGAAATCCTATGACAAACTTATGTATAAATATGTCATAGGTCGGGGCATTGCATCTCTCTCGTCTAACAGATTTGCAAATGGGTGGGAATTTTTTTTCGGGCTTTATACCATTTGAGCTAGGCCAGCTTAGTGCATTGCAAATTGCTCTTAATCTTAGCCATAACGTTCTTTCTGGGGAGATACCATCTGAGTTGGGACGCTTGCAAATGTTGGAGTCGATGTATTTGAATAACAATCAGCTTGATGGTGAAATACCTACATCTTTTGCTGACTTACCAGGTCTGTTAGTGTGCAATCTTTCTAACAATAACTTAGTTGGTACAATACCTGATTGTCCTGCATTTCAAAAGATGGATCCTAGCAATTTCCTGGGGAATAGTGGCTTATGTGGATCACAAACACATCCTTGCCAGTATTCTTCTGTGCCAACGGTTGCCACACGTCCCAGCTGGATATAGAACGGTGGTTCTAAGGAGAAAATTATCAGTGTCTGTGCTGTAGTTGTGGGATCAATTTCTTTGATTCTAACCGTGAGAATTTGTTGGATAATAAAGCGTCGTGTACCTATATTTGTTTTGCTGGAAGAGCAAAAGAATCATTTGTCTGATGACTATTATTTTCCCAAAGAAGGTTTCACTTACCAGGATCTCTTGGAAGCTATAGGAAATTTCTCAGAGAGTGCAATCATTGGAAGAGGAGCTTGTGGTACGGTCTACAAGGCTACTATGGCGAGTGGTGAGATGATTGCTGTTAAGAAGCTAAGATCCAGTGGTGAAGGCTCTAATGTCGACAACAGTTTTCAAGCAGAGATATCTACCCTGGATAAAATCAGACACCGCAACATTGTCAAACTCTATGGTTTCTGCTACCATCAAGATTCCAACCTTCTGCTATATGAATATAAGGCAAATGGAAGCCTCGGGGAGCTGCTTCGTGGGAACAGAGAGAGATGCTTGCTGGACTGGGATACTCGATATAAAATAGATCTTGGAGCAGCTGAGGGCTTGTGTTATCTTCACTATGACTGCAGGCCTCAGATCATCCACCGTGACATAAAATCCAACAATATTTTACTGGATGAAGCTCTAGGAGCTCATGTGGGACACTTTGGATTGGCTAAGTTGATTGATCTCTCTCATTCCAGATCCATGTCAGCTGTTGCAGGTTCATACGACTATATTGCTCCTGGTAAGAATCCAATTTTGTCCATTTCAAGCAAGAACTTGGTTATGTACAACCTCTGTCTTTCATCCATTGTTTCCAAGCGTTCAACTTATTTATCCGCATCATCAATTGGTTGGAATGGATATGGAAACGATTCTATATGATTTTACTAGCTCAGCTTTAATCACCGCAATTCTTTATACTAAAGAAGAAAAGTGCATGATTGTTAGATTCTTGTCGCATTTTTGGAGAGGGTGAGCAGCAAGTCTCTTGATGCTCTATTCGTTCCAAAAACATAAAACAAAAATGGTCTTACGATTCCTTAAAACAACACTCTGGTCTCTAAATTCACTGTCATAACCAGATTATTTTCAAGAGTCCGGTTTCACTGCAAACGTTTGCACGAAGGGCTGAGTGTGAAAACACCATCTCCACCGTCTATTCAAAATATGTGGCTGAGATATGTAGGGGTAAAAATGGAAAGGGATGCATTGCTACTCGCGTGTAGACGTCGGTTAGCTAACCAAATAAGCTTCCTGCGGAAGCTATCGATTGGCGCACTATGTTCGATCACGGGAAGATTGGCAGAGGACGATATGAGAGAAGAAAGGAGATGGAGAAGCTTGCTGGTCGCGGTGGTCGGTCGTGGAATCCAGCAGCTGCTTGTCGGTTCTCCATCGCAGCTGTCGTAGAGGAATAGAAGAGAAAGGGATAAGCGAAGAAGAAGGAGAGAAGAGAAGGGGAGAAGGGGAGAAGAGGAAGGAGGGAAAGGAGGAGCTTGTCCACGCCATCATGTTGGCCACCCATTTCGCCGACGCCGCCACCCCCTCCACTGCCGACGACCTGAGGTAAGAAGGAAATGTGTTTTTTTCGGATTTTTGAATTTTTCTCTTAAATCATGTTAAAATCATGGGGTTTTGTTTATATCTAAATAAATCTATTATTATGGAAAGAGAAATTATGAAAAAGAAAAAGCGATTTGGATTTACCAGTGATGAGGGTATATTAGGGTTTTGAATGTCGATGTTCGTTGTATATTAATCATGTTAATAATTTAGGATTGTGTAGATCTTCATTCTTATGGGCGGAATCATGTAGTTAAGCCTTAAAAAATGGACAGGTAGAGAAAACGTGAATTAGGAACATGGCTTTTGCTTTTCCCCTGCCTTAGATGATTTAAGTGTGCTTTTTAAACTGATTTCATGTTGAAATTTTGTTACAAAAAGAGTTCGACATCTATGCAACCTTAAATTATTGGACTGGGATTAGTGGCTAGGCATTGGATTTTCATAGGGTTGTTATGGGAATTAAAATGAGCGTGTGTAGTGAATTATTGATGGAAAAAGCAGAATGAATTTTGAAATAAAAATATGACAGTTATAAAAATTGTGAATGCAGAAATGAGACTTTTGTGTAAATAATGTAGAGAGTGCTTAAATAAGCATGACAATAATATTATGTGGGTGAAAAATATTTATAAAGGTGACGGTTTAAATTAATGATGTGTGTGTAGTTGGATTGACTTGCTTTACCTAGTCAAATTGTGTTATGTAAGAATGGAAGGAGGCTAAATCCTCAACTTTTAAGGCTTGAAGGCACCATGCACACTGCTTGCTAGTGCCCTTTGCCAACACTAAACTCATGGACTTAAAAATGGAATATTATGACTTCAAACCATTGGAATCTACTCTAATTTGTGGGGACTGCCACAATGTAGTAAAACTTATCTAAGACATCACAAATAGAGATACAATTATACGTGGCATAAGCCATTTCCATCACTTTCAAAATGGCTCCTGTTCTTATAGTATTACTGGCGAATATGTCTTGAAAGGTATTTGTTTAACTATGTTCATCTTGTAGTTAATGTTGAGAACTTAAGCACCACTATTGTGCAATATTCAAAGCAAAAGGTGACAACTGCAGTTTCTCTCTCATCTTAACTCATGCACGTTCATATTTATGTGATGCTATAGCATATGAAACTTGTCATAATATAACATATGAAATATGTGAAAATATGACAAAATCTTGTAGTCAGAACTCTGCAAGATTTTTATTCTAACGCAGTTTTGTGAGATTTAAGTGCTCTCCTAGAGGAGTCATCAAATAATTTTTTCAACTCCTTTTCCAATAAAACTATTTGAAGTATTCCTAGGTTTTATGTATGTGGGTTGTGTCTGTATCTTTAGCAAGCTTGGCTAACTATCATGAAAGATTATAGAGAGGATAACTTGTTGGAACCTATGTTAACCAGGTTAAAATTTTCTAGTAAGTTGATATCAAGTTTGTGTGTTTGACCATCTTATTTGTGTTTGCAATATGAAATAATTTTTATTGTTTCTAGACACTTTCCAAGGTTGGAATCATAAAACAGAAGTGCTACTAATTGGATATGGTAAAATAACTTTTATTGTTGCTAGACACTTTCCAAGGTTGGAATCATAAAATTGAAGTGCTACCAATTGGATATGGTGAATAATTAAATGTGAGACTGTGTGTTCCTGCATTTAATGTACACTAAGAGCTGTGTTTTGATGGGGCATGAAATAGGAGGGCGTAATATTTTCCCTTCTTTGCATCTTTCTAGAAAAAGAAACTTTGGCTACTTTTACATTAACTTGTACTACAAATTTTCCATCACATTATCTTTTTATTAAACTTGATCCAAAATGTAATGATGTATCGATGATGGGATATCTGGAAGAAATTGAATAAAGGTAAGATTGAAGTCATCTTAAATGTCTACATATGCATAATTACTTATGCTCTCATCAATTTTATGCCATTCGATTGTGATTTTATCAAAAATTTCATTTTACCTTCTATAAATGGAATTTTTAGTTACTTGAACATCAAACTAAATTTCTTAAAACTTTGAAAAATCATCCTAAATACATAACGGAGCATGTTCCAATTCATAAACAGTGAAATCAATGCACAAAAATTGTTCAAAAGTTCAGTTTGTATGTAGATTTCGCACTGGTATTGGGATTTATCTTGACATGCTTGTTTGAAAATCTTTCTCAGATTATATTGCTCTAAAACTTGGAGCAGGTCTTAATTGTATATAATACTTTAGTTATGCCAAGTTTTATAATTTTTTGAATTCATTAAATATTTCAAACACACTGCTGAATTTTCTGCTATATCTACCAAGCAACCTGTTCGGTGGTTGTTTTAGTGGCATATTATATCTATTTTGACAAACTATCCTTTCCATCTTAAAGTGTATATATCCATATTACTCGCTGCCAATTTTTACATTATTTGGACTTCATTTAACCATTCAAATTCAGTACTCAAAATGACAAAAAATTTTAACTTCAAAATGTTCTTTCAAAGCTATGAAAGGTGAATTTTGTAAATCATAGAATTTCTTCAGCTTAACACTTCACACAACTTTCATTAAGTATATCTAATATGTTTTAACTCTTACTTGACATTAAATTACATTATTTCTCAAGATGGGCCATGGATGACAAGAATTTTCCATTTTCAAAGCTTTGAAAGGTGGATTTTCATAAATCTTCAAATTTCTTTGTTTTAAAATTTTTCACAACTTTCATTAGGCATATCTAGCTTGCTTAGAAGTTTAACTTGGAAATCTAAATGATTACTACACATGAAACAACCAGAAGGGTGATTTCTAAGATAACCATCAAATTGCAATGCCAACAATACTTCATGAAACAAAATATTTGCAATAGGATAAAGTTTGTATATAGTATATGAAATGTTTGGTTGAAATGGAATGTTAAGATAACGAGTGCCTTAAGGATTCTTACGATTACAATGCACATATTTGAAAAGAACTTGGAATAACTTATAGTAATGTGTTTCCACCTAGCATGCTCTTAGAGAATGAGTTAAAAGAAAAAATTATGGTTTCAGATTGATTTTCAAACCCTGGTAACTAGGGTCAAGTTTATAACCTTTATAAGGAAATGATGACTACATCCTACCTTAGAATAGTTTTTCTTTCCATTTTGTCTTTTTTATTAAAACATATAGATCATATTCATTATTCTGTTAGCTCATCCAATTTTGATATTTCATTATGATCATTCTATAGAAAAGTTCGATTTGTGTTTCAACAGAAATGGGCATTGGATCTTGCATCATATCAGGCAATGTGGCAGGAGTTCCAGACAACGCCTACCATTTTTCAAGGCATGATCTTTAATGCATACATTAAAATCCTGTACTCATATTTGTGGTTTATTTCAATGCTGCTTAACTAGAAGTTGGGAATTGCAGATGTTGTGCAGCAACTAATGGAACTCTTTTAGGACTCAATTAGTCCATTTATGGGAAGGAGTGTTATACATTGTAACTACAGCACTAGGCATACATCTCCCACAGTGAACGTAGAACTGAAAAAATGGAAGAAACTTTAGATGGATTATTATAACCCAGAAGCCACCCAGAATTGTTCCAAGCTGGTTGCACAGGTGTCATTCCAGAATGGATATGCAAGTGTCCAAATCTCAGTGAATGCCTGCTGGTCGAGGATATGAATTTCTTATGAACAAGCTACGAATTTGGTAGCTACGATGATGCTAAATGCAGCGCTTGCTCCATGCCAAGGTGTTTGTTACTTTAGGAGGATTTATTTTGTAAGCACATGTATGTATAGGAGATCGAATAATGGTAATGGCTCATCTAGAGCTTTTCTGAGTTGGTATTCATGTTGTTTCTTTTGTACTGAATTTGGTTTATTAACTATTGTTCCATCTTTGATGGGATGAGGATGAGGATGGGTTGAGATCTTCTATTTTTTAAAATTTTTTTCGTTCCCAAAAAATAATGATTTACTTTTTCTATTTTCAGTATAATTTTTTTGAATCCTTATACAACTTTTCACATTTGCAATATACAATACTTTTTCCACCCGTCATTCTCATCCCATCCTCCCTTGGGAAAGCACCGAAGCTGTAGGTAATCCATTTCAAGCTTAAGCATAGCCAGCCCGTGTTGCAAGAGGCTAACAGCCAACATTACGCTATGGCTGCGGATGCTCTTTTTTTAAAAAAAATTTTGGTTTTTGTTAGGGTAATGGAGGTTCGATGCTTTAGTTTTTTTAAATGCATTTTTTAAAATCTAAACTATTTATCGTGTTTAACACATCCTATTATACCATGCTACCGATAAAAAATGTTTTATTGAAAACTCAAAAATGGCATCTTTTGAGAGGATATTAGCTATCGAAATTTTCCCCCAACTGGCTTTGCTAATATCAGCTTGTTGCACAATAGGTGAACTTTCGCAATATCTCATTCTTGATGTGTTGGTTTCTTCTGTCCTGATATTAGCTTTCCTGTTTGAAGAAGCTCATGGTTTTGTAATTCTTTGCATTACTTGTGAGTACAGTGTGGGGTTTTATCAGATGGCAAAGATAGCAGTGACCCCAACTATTGTTCTGGCAGAGTTCGTTCTCTTCAGAAAGGTAGTTTTCTTCTCTAAGGTGGGTATGGCCATTTTTTCTTGCAATTTAATTTGCGCAAGTTAGCTAATGTCATGTGTTACCCCATTAGGCTGAAATTACGCATACAGAACCACCAAGCTGCGTCATATCCAAACCATGACAACATTTAAATACAATTAAGTCATCCAAGTACAAGGACTTGGATATTTAAATGGTCTATTTCCATGTTTGTTGATGCTTCTAGGATGAGTGATTCACAATATTTAAATGGCCTTTAACTGAAATGTTGCAGGTTTTGGCCTTGACTGTTGTGTCAATAGGTGTGGCAGTGGCAACTGTTACAGATCTAGAGTTCAATTTGTATGGTGCTTGCATTGCAATAGCATGGATAATACCCAGTGCTATAAATAAAATTCTATGGTCTGATTTGCAACAAAAAGGCAACTGGACTGCACTGGCGTAAGTTTTCTTTGCAATCTCAGTTCATTCCTGGCAATAGAAGAGGTCTTGAAGAGTTCTCTTTTAAATTTTTTGCTAATCGGAGCAATGGTATTTGTAGGTTGATGTGGAAGACTACTCCAGTGACCATCTTTTTCTTGTTAGTTTTGATGAGATGTTTGGACCCCCCTGGCGTGTGGTCCTTCAACTGGGACTTGAGGAATACATCTGCTATCCTTGTTTCAGCTTTATTTGGCTTTCTTCTTCAATGGTCTGGAGCCTTAGCACTTGGGTAGGTTAAATTATGATCATTTGGGTTTGCTAATCTGATAAGGCTCCTAGTTGCTGGCAAATTTATGTGGAACCTAGTGTGCCAATATATCGCACAGAAGAGGTGCATGGGCTGCCTCGAAGAGATGCTCCTACTGGGTAGATGACCAACCAACAACACAAGTCTGATGGCTGTGGGTGCACCTTGTCAAAGATGCCAGAATGGCATAAGAGATTTAGTGAAGTTCTTTTGGTTATCACTTGTTTCATGGAATGCAGACATACCCAAACTGACTATCTGGGTGAAGGATGTTTTAACTGCAAGTGGGTGCATAGGTGAAAATTTTGGACCTAACCCTGTGAATTATGTGCACATCTTGCAATGCCCATCTAGTTGGACCACCTTCCGTGCTTGCGAGATTTGCAGACTGGTTGATGCCTTTGCATGTCTTTGTCAGTTACATCTTACGATCTTATTCCTATGTTACTTATCCTTTGCCGCTCTAAACTTGCAGTGCAACATCTGCTACAACTCATGTTGTTCTGGGTCAATTCAAAACTTGCATCATTTTGCTTGGTGGCTATCTATTCTTTAACTCAGATCCAGGAGTCGTGAGCATTTTTGGGGCCACGGTGGCTTTGTGTGGGATGTCTGCTTACACTGCCCTTAACTTGAAGAAATCAGAGATGGACTGTTTGCAGCTTCCCGAGCAGAGCCCGCTTTTGCCAAAGCAAAAGGCTGCTGTAAATAACTCAGAAAAGAAGGCTGATGCAAAGAACACTGAGGATTTCGTTTTAATTGAATAAGTGAATGCAGAAGAGCTGAACCTTGGCATACTAACCTTTTATGCTCATTCTCTTCCAGTTCATTTATATGTGAAGCCTTCCAATACCATGGCATGGGAATCAGTGCTGGTGGGAGATTAACCCAGGAAACAGCCATTCATTAGGTGTTTGTCTTGATTATTTGTGCAATGTTCTCAGCGTCTGATCCCCAGATGCGATACCTGTATTAATCAAACTCACAATATTGTGTAATCAAATCAAATTTTGAGTTATTGTGATCAGGCCATGAAAGCCTTGTCAGATCAAAGTACACTCAGATTTCAAATTTCTCATCCCTATGTATTTTTATTGAGACCGGTTTCCCTACAAACGTTTCTACACTGCCTAAACGTGAAAACGCCATATCTACCATCCATTTCAAATGTGCGGCTGAGATTGATAGGGGCAAAATGAGAATGTTAATATTTTATACACGTGTATATGCAAATGTTCTGGATGATAAGAACTCAAAGAAGACGACTCCGTCAGTTTTTTCCTGTGCCGGAAATAAAATCTTCTCCTCCATCTATGCGTGACCTGCATTCGTGAAATTTAAAATTTAAAATGAATCATCATTATTAAATTATTTTATGAAAAATAATATCAAAATTATTTGTAAAATAAGGTTTATTATTATTAAAAATAAACAATAGGAGTTTAATTTGCAAAATTATAATGTGTAGAGCTTATTTCATAAAAGTGCAAAAAAAATTACTTAAAATTATGAGGCCTTGAATTCATTATGTAAAAACTCAAAGAATAATAAAATACTATTGTATTTTAAAATATACCTCGTTAACGATATTCAATATTTAAAATTTAGGTTGCTAACTATATTTATAAAAAGGCTGCATATAAACTCATTTTCCCAAATTGATAGGTGTATTAGATGTATTTATTATAAAAAATTATAAAGCATAATGTTTATTTTATGCTTATTTAATAAATCAAAATGTAAATAAACAACATGAATCTAAATTAAACCCATTTTTAAGTCTTTTCCTATTTATTTATATATGGTTTAGAGTAGGCTTGGATCAAGTTGAAAATAAATTTATTTTCATACAATTTATTTTTCGAGTGATAGATTTTGTATGGTTCTACAATATGGATGCTTTCTTTTCCATGTCATTTTCCATACAAAATATTCTTTCAAGCAAAAAATAATAATTTTAGTTTTAATAATTCATTGGGTCAATGGTATAGCAAGCTAAATGAAATTGGCGTGGATAATTTATAACATATACAAATTTCTACCTTTCTAGTAAATAAAAGTGTAAATAATTATTATTGATTTATTAAATATATTAATTAGATAAAGGATTCAATTATTGGATTTATTTAAAATTTAATAAGAATTTATATTTTATTATTTAATATTATTAGTATCTTTCGTATTACATTTACGGATAATATATTTCGTATAAATTTTATGAACAATCTATAAAATTCATCAAATCCATCATATCAGTACATTACAAATTGATTACTCTATAAAATTCATAAATCATGTATATATTAATTTACGATTTTGCATAATTCTTGTAAAATCTGTATTGTCTATCTAATTGGTGAACATAAAATGTCATCAATCTTATTTTAGCTGTTAAAACTGTATAACTGGTTTATCTTATCAAACGAATATGTATCAAAATCATATAATCTATAAAACTCGTAAAATGTATAAAATTTATCAATTGCATATGCGCTGTATCCGTGATACTCGAATAACCTGTAAAATTTATTTCATTGGAAAAATGAATATAAGATTACCAGTGGAACACATCATTTCCATGAATTTCATAAAATCTGTAAAATCTGTAAAATCTGTAAAATCTATAAAATCTGTAACAACGGTCAAACAATCTAAATTATATCGGTCATTCAAATTTATTTCTTTAAATAAAACTATTCTTAATTTTATAATTTCAGTCCTACATTACAGATTATAATTTGGAATGAATATAATTCAATTTAACGTTATGGATCACTCATCATTTATAGTAATTTATTAAAATCATATGAATAACCATAAAAATACATGCACCTCAAAGTACTGTAATTTATTTCACCTACCCAAACTCACACTTTACCCACAATTCTACTCTCACACTATGAAATTACCTTTTTACCCTCATTTGCATTTTATGCAAAAGTGCAAACGTTTGCACTTACACCCGACCCTATTTTCAAACCATCTTTTGTTGTTCGATCATTCATGTGACATTCATGTTCCAGTAAGAACGACGCTTTGTATTCTGCTATCGTTGTGGTACGTGCAATCGCTTAGTGTCAATTTATGACCTTGCAGAGTATGCTTACACAATGAAGGTCACGGAGAAGTGTGACATTTATAGTTTTGGAGTTGTTCTATTAGAACTTGTCACTGGGAGGTCGCCTGTTCAGCCCATTGACCAGGGTGGTGACCTGGCTACTTGGGTAAGGAGGTCGATCAAGGATACAATTCTGATACAATTGATTTTTGATAGCCGGGTGGATTTGAGTGCAAAGAGGATAGTGGAAGAGATGTCCCTGGTCCTGAAAATTGCATTATTTTGTACCAGCGCCTCTCCCTTTGACAGGCCCACCATGAGAGAGGTCATTGCCATGTTGATTGATGCTAGGGAGAGCTCATGCATCCCGTCACCCTCTCCAACATCTGAAACCCCATTGGATGAGGATAGAGCTTCCAAAGGTTTGTTCCCTTACAACTCGCTCCGTTCACGCTTGCAGGCTATGTGAATTTGGTAAAACCATTATCTTCTGTTTCGGCTGACACATGGACAGTAACGACAACTTTTAGTAACAATAGCACTTATGTTGGAATTTGGTAAGTTGAAATGGGGTTTGAACATCTAATGTAAGTCAGATCCTGGACTATCAATTGATTCTGATAGTGTGGTATGTAGTAGCAGTAAGCAACCGATTTCACTTTTATACTTGGTTCTGTTTGGCTGACTATAGTAGCTTTTGCATTCCTCTTACGCCGTCACACCCTCCGTTACACTACACTCTTTGCCTTATTCAAACGGATAAAGCATTCACTGCACGCCTTTTCTTTTCAATCATGACCATCTACACATATACATATTTATTTTACTTTTCAATGATTCATATACTTTTTTATTGGAACACTAAACACAACTGATACCATTTCATCCGCAACCAAACACAGTTATAAAATATGCAATACCTGACTCTTGTTTCGTACATGCTAATTAATGAATTCGCAGGAGAAGGCTATCCATAACATTGTAGGATGCCGTTGGAAGACGGAGCCAAAAAGATTGGTTTTCGCTGCTGAAATCAGAAGTGATTCAGTGGGGACCGTGCAGTGTTATTTTTTAGGGACTATACAAGTCAGGGGCCTTCTATAACTTAGAATATCTTTTACCATTAACTTCAATAAGTTCTAGACTAAATATTGGAGATATCTACCTGATCGAAAGGAAAAAAAAGAAAAAAGAAAAAAAGAGATATCTTCCCTTTCCTTCTGAGAAACGATTGTTATGAGTCCGATGGTGAAATGAGAGAATTGTTAATACTTTAGGGCCCCTAGCTCGTGAACATAAAACTAGTGTTGTTAAAACCGGACCAGACCGGCCGGTCGGATTGGTCGGACTAGAAACCGGTCCAGTTTCCGGTTCGATTGCATGTGGTTCGGTTCAATTATATAAAACTGACCAAACCGTCGAATCAGAATGGATGGTCAAACCAGATTCGCTCGGTCGAAACGAATATATACTTAAAAAAACCCAAAAACAAATACCCACTGCTGCTCCCGACGCCCGCTCGTCCTCCTCTCGTTTTCCCCCTTTCGACCACGAAAACGAAACCCTACTGCTCTGTCCCTACGCTCGCCCGTTGCCGACGTATGCTGGCTGCCTATCGCTCGTTGCCCCGCACTCGCCCGTCAGCGACACACACTGGCTGCCTCACGCTCGCGCACGCGTTCACTGCCTCGCTCGTCTCTTTCTATTTTTTCAGTCATCCTTATTGAACCTCGAACATGGGTGGCTGTAAATTTGGATGGCTGCATGACATGACTGGCGAATCAATAATGCAATCTTGGCACGATATTTTTTTTGTGGGAAATGTGTTACGGAGCGTCAAATGAAAAATAGAATATTTTAGTAATTATATGATTAATAGAAAATGATACGGGTAAAAGTAAAATAAATAGGGTAGGTAAAGTGTAATAGAAAAAAATAATTAAAATATAAATATAAAAGAGTAAAAATATAATTATTACTTGGTAAATTAATGAACTTAGGAATTCATATTCCTACGTTTCTCATTCCATATTTTTCACCAAATGTTCTTTAAAATTCGGACTTCCAGGTCAATGTTGATAAAGGAGTGCCTATCTTGGAGGTAACCCATACATCAGGTAAATACACATGCTACTGAAAAAATTATTTTTTAGTAGTTATTTTGTTTTTTCATAAATGTGTAGGCTCTACTTAAAGATTTTTTAAAACTTGCTATTAATTTTTTCCTGCATGTTTTGTACTTATATTGTGGTTCTTAAAATCTAACATATATATTTAGGATTTATGAAAATATAATTTTATCAATATATTTATTTAGAATTTAAAAATAATTTAATATTTATGACATCATAAATATATCATGCTGACGTCATCGGTTTGAACCGGTTTGCTTAACCAGTCGAACTGGTTTGAACCAGACCAGTTCCTTTACTGGTTCAATCACCGGTTCGTTTCTGACAACATTGCATAAAACATGCAAATGGAAAGTTCTTTCTAGATATCACTTTTGCCACATGAAAAAGCCCTTTTGCGCGTTTAGGCAGAAGCTCCAATTTCAAAGCTTCTGGCTGAGCACACTTAAGTTATTAAAATTTTTTCTGTAAAAAAAAAAGAAAAAAATTCTGAGCTTTTGGCATGCGGAGAATTGTGGGAATGAAATGTATAGGTTTGTGATACAGTTGGCATGGACAGGGCACAGGGATAGTTGGATGACAAATGATTATATTGTACAGATAAAATTTTTTCTTAAAAAAAGAGTAGTTGGGTAGTTAATGAAATAGATTTTTCCATTCCATTTTCAATATTACCAAACACTTCACAATCACGCAAAAGCTAAAGACTGATGCGAAACTGAAGCAATGTATTATACTTGGAGGCCCAACCCATGGGAAACCTTCCCTGTGAGAAAAAAAGGAAGTAAGGGCATTGTGGTAATTTTACAGCGTGAGTATATCTGTTTAAAAACGTGAGTATGTTTGGTTTTTTAATAAAATTTGTCGTATATATATGCAAAATCTCAATCTATTCCATTCATTTGTTGGATCAACTACTAAAATGTATGTAGACATAATTTTTCATTATTTAACAATTTCTAAAAATATTTGTGTATAAAAAATTATTTTTAATAAGATTTCATTATAATTGGTAAAGTTGAAAAATATAATTTTTATTAGGAGTTATGTTATATTATTTAAAGTTAATATAATTAAGGTACTCTAAAAAATAACAATTTCTTTTATTTTTCTTATTTTTGAAAATTTATTAATATTTTATTCTTTTCCGAATATAATAGAATCTAACCGCATCCAACAGCATCTAACCAAATCTAACAATATCTAACCGCGTCAAACCACATCTAATTTTTGAAATTAATAAGTTAATCATAATTTAACACCCGTAATATGATTCTAGACCCCTTATAACGTCATTTATACCTTAATTACGGAATTTGAAACCCAGATAATACGATTTAATGAAATCCCCTTAATCTAACAACGTCTAACCGTGTCTAACTGCGTTTAACCGCATCTAACTACATCTAATCGTATCTAACCGCATCAAATTTTTAAAATTAATAAGTTAATCCTAATTTAACACCTGTAATATGATCCTAGGTCTCTTATAAGGTCATTTACACCTTAATTACGAAATTTGAAACCCAGATAATACGATTTAATGAAATTCACCTTAATCTAACAGCGTTTAACCGTATCTAACAACATCTAACCGCATCTAACCACATCTAATTTTTTAAATTAAAAAGTTAATCCTAATTTAACACTTGTAATATGATCCTAGGCCCCTTATAAGGTCATTTACACCTTAATTACGGAATCTGAAACCCAAATAATACGATTTAATGAAATCCACCTTAATCTAACAGCATCTAACCGCATCTAATTTTTAAAATTAATAAGTTAATCCTAATTTAACACCTGTAATATGATCCTATGCCCCTTATAACGTCATATATACCTTAATTACGAGATTTGAAACCCATATAATACGATTTAATAAAATCACCTTAATCTAACAGCGTCTAACTGCGTCTAACTACATCTAACTGCATCTAATCGCATCTAATTTTTGAAATTAATAAGTTAATCCTAATTTAACACCTGTAATATGATCCTAGACCCCTTATAATGTCATTTACACCTAATTACGGAATTTGAAACTCAGATAATACGATTTAATGAAATCCACCTTAATCTAACAGCATCTAACCGCATCTAACCACATCTAATTTTTGAAATTAATAAGTTAATCATAATTTAAAACCTGTAATATGATCATAGGCTCCTTATAAGGCCATTTATACTTAATTATGGAATTTGAAACCCAGATAATACGATTTAATGAAATCCACCTTAATCTAACAGCATCTAATCGCGTCTAACCGCATCTAATTTTTGATATTTTATAAATATTTTACCTAATTTGTGTATTTTGCAAAATATATATAATTAATAATTCATTTCAGAACTACGCAAACCTTTTAATAATTTTAAAACTAAATAAATATATAAATTTATAATTAAAAATATTAACTAATTTAAATTAAATAAAATCAAAATTTACGTAAATATATAAAACTGTAAAAATTATTATATACATGACGTTGTAAAACTAAAACTGTGATAAATTATATATAACTGTAATTTAGATTTAATATATAAATATATATTACTTTTTGGGATTGGTTAAATAATCAATTTAGTAAATAACTACATTTAATAGAAATTTCATAATAAAATTTATTAAAATTTTATAATAATATTATTACAGTTTATATTACAAATTTAACATATTAATATACTAATTGTGATTTATTGTTAGTAGAATTAATAAATTTAAAATAAAAATAAAAATTTATTTACTTCAAGTGAAATTAATGTAAAATTATCAGTTTAATAAATATTTACATTAAACTAAAAATTTATAGAAAATCTTCATGTTATAGAACACCTCTAAATAAAGTCCTATCAAATTTAAAGTCTAATGAAAATTTTTCATATAAAACTATAATTTAGATTTAAATAAACTAAATATATATGATTTTTGGGATTGATTTAAACTCATGTATTTTGTATCTTTGACATTCACGTAGTTTATACAAAAAATAGAAAATATCGATGATTGAATTTTATCTTAAAAATTAATTATAAATTATTATTTTCAATTTAATTGAAACAAATCTACAAATATAAATACCTTATGTGAAGTTGATGAAAATAATTATTTTGATTAATTTAGTGCTTTAAATTTGCAAAGATCCATACAGTTCACACATTTCTCCCGTAGAATAAAAATAATTTTTTGAAACAACTTTTTTTTGCTTTTTTCTTCATATACTTATTTATCTAAGTGTATTTAATATATAAATTAAGTTTTAATATTTTTGGATATGTGTATATATATTTTTTAGATTTTTAAAAATAAGGATATTTTAAATACATATACACATATAAATGTTTAAAAATCTCAAATAAATAAATAAATATATTCAAAAATAGTAAAACTTGGTCTATATGTTAAATACGCTTCGATAAACAAGTGCACGGAGAAAAAAGTAAAAAAAATGTTGTAAATAGATTTTTTAAGGTGGGCTAAGTGGAACATTTACTTAGCCCGGGTTAACATGATCACTCCTCTATATAAATATGTAAACACCACTTATATCTATCTCCTTAGATATTTGGTCATTTTCAAAATTTAATATATATACATTTTCAAAAATGATAAAACTTCTTTTATAAATTAAATACAATTAATAAATATATTTACATTTTTAAAGATGATAAACTTTTTTTATAAATCAGATACACTTATATTAAATATTGTATTAAAAATTATTTAAAAAATATGTTTTTTAGGAGCAAATGGTCACGTTCCTTTTTTTTTACATATTTTTCACATGGGGTTATATGGAATTTTGGTAAAACTATGTAGGGTAATATGCAATTCGTGAAACTACGTGATATATTTATAATTTGGGTCAAACTATGGAGGTATATAAACAAATTACCCATTAAGTATACCTTGATTAACAGTTTTATAATATATATATATATGTTTTTTAAATTGGGCTGAAATGACAAACTGAAATAATCAAACCCCAATCTGTAGTAGTTCTTCATTTTTTTTTTTTTTAAAAAAAAAACTCCTTTGGATTTGAGGCTAGTTTGGCAATTCATGCCTCAACCCACAAAGTCTTTGGTTAAGTCATCCGCATCAAATTAAGTGTAGATCAAAACATTTCATTACAGATTTTTTTCAACTTTCAAGGAGGATGAAGAATGCATTTAACCTAATTTCTATTAAAGTACGATCTCACACAGCATAGCCATTCATCTCAATTTGACTGTGGATGAAACATTTCTTCCTTTTTTTTAACAGAAAAATGTTTCTTTTGTAATGGGACTCCACTAATGGTTTACAAAAAAAAATATTTTTTTTTCTAACCAGTACTGATAGTTGAGTAGTTCATTATCTTAAGCTTTAGAGAGGCTATGGTTTAGAGAGGGTTAAGAGAGATTAGAGAGAGGATTTTCAAAAGCTAGAAGAGAAAAAAAGTGTAACCAGAGAAGCTTTAGAGAGGAGACTCCGCCGATGCCTTCAATGCATATCACAATGTATAAATATAAATGAGACTTTTATTAATTATTATGAAATCTAATAAAATCTCTACAATAGCAACTTTAGATATTTAACCAAGTAGAACATCAACATCATTTATAAATTTCTAGGACATGCTTATTTCTATGCTGTCATTCAACGATGATTGTCAGTTCTGTTCTTTGAGATTTCTTGCAGAGGCATGGAGTATCATTGAGGGAATTGGAGCCAAAAGGATTCGGAGGCATGACTAAGCTTTCTATGCTTCCCTCCAGAATCTGAACAACCCTTTGAATAGATGGCCTATTGACTGGATACCACTGCATGCACCAGAGTGTTGCAATACTCAGTTTCTTTGCAATCAAGGCATCTTCTTCTCCAACTATCACCCATTTTATCTCCCCTGTTAATCTCTTTGCAACTAAAGGATTCTCTTCTTCAACTTTATCCTAGTTCAATAGTGTTCTGCAAGGCTTCTCATACAAAGCTTCATAAGATGACATTTTAATGCTAGTCTGATAACTATTATTTTATACAAACTCCACCAAAGTCATATATTTATTTCGACCATTTCCAATATCAATTGTACATATCCTCAACTACTTGATTTACTCTTTCAGTTTGCCCATTTCTTTGTGGATGAAATATTGTTCTAAATTTCAATCTTGTCCCCGTTATTTGATATAAATTATACCAAAATTTGAAGTAAATATAGTATCTTGGTAAAAAAATAATTATCTTAGGAGTTTCGTGCAACTGAAATATCTCTTTACAATACAAGTTAGCTACTATTTCGCAAAATAACTAGTCTTGATCGATAACAAATGTGCAACCTTCATTAGCCTATCCATAGTTATCCTAATAAAATTATTTTCTATAACAGTCATGGGTAATCTCTCAATAAAATCCACAGTGATTTCATCTCACTTTCATTATGGTATTTCCATTTGTTGTAATAATTCTGTCAGTGCTTGATGTTCGACTTTGACCCATTGACATGTTAGGCATTGAGCTACGAATTTCGCTATCATTCTCTTTATACCCACCTAAATTTTTTTTAAAATCTTCATACATCTTTGTACTCATTATATATATTGTATAGGGTGAATAATGATTTTTTTCTAAAATTTGTCTTCTCAATTATGCTATATTGGGTATGCATGCCTTCCTTTATATCTGATAGTGCGCTCATTATCAGTTGTAAATTCTTCCATAGTCACTTCTACCACTTTCTGCTTTATCCTTAGTATTTGTCTATCTGTTCTTTGTTCTTTTTTGATCTGTTCAAATAGAGAAGGTTTCACATGCATTTGATATAACTGATACACTAATTCTTTGAGACAAACTTCTAATGATAATTTGTGCATGTCATTAATTAACTCCTTCTGATAAGTAATTAAAGTAGCTAAATTTCTATTTGACTTCCTGCTTAAAGCATCAGCTATAATATTTTCATTCCCTGGGTGATACTAGATATTCAAATCATAATCTTACAATAATTCTAATCATCTCCTTTGTCTCATATTCAAGACTTCTTGAGTGAAAATATATTTTAAACTCTTATAATTTGTATAAATATCACATTGTTCCCCATAAAGATAATGTCTCCAAATTTTTAAAGCAAACACTATTGCGGCTTGTTCTAAATTGCAAGTGGGATAATTCATTTTACAAGGTTTCAGCTGTTTCAAAGCATATGCAATCACCTTCCCATTCTATGTTAATACACATCCAAAACTATTTTAAGAAGAATCACTATAAATAACAAATCCTCCACCACTTGTAGAGGCAGCTAAAATCGGTGTTTTCACTGACCTTTGCTGAAGTTCTTGAAAAATAACTTCACAATCATTAGTTCATAGAAATTTCACCCAATTTCTTATTAACTTTGTGAGAGGGGTACATATCCGAGAAAACCCTTTTATGAATTTGTAATAATAGCCTGCAAGTTCAAGAAAGCTACGTATATCTGTGACATTTGTTGCCTTTGGCCAATTCACCATTGTCTTAATTTTAGTGGGATCTACCATAATACCCTCTGCTGTGGCAATACACCTCAAAAATGAAACAGTACATATTCAAAATTCACATTTTTTCAATTTCGCAAATAATTTATTCTCCCTGAAAACTTGCAATACCATTTTAAGTTGTTCAGCATAATCATCTTTTATTTTTTGAATGATTGAGGATGTTATCTAATAACATGACCTCGAATTTATCTAAATAGAGTATGAGCACTCTTTGCATTAAATCCATAAAGGCGGTTGATGCATTTGTTAACCTAAATATTTCGAGGTAAAGGATATTTATTTTTTATATTCACCTTGTTTAGTTCTCTATAGTTAATGCGTAATCTCAAACTACCGTATTTCTTTTTCATAAATAAGATTGGAGCTCTTCAAGGTGATGCATTTAGTTATATGAAATTTTATCTAATAATTCTTGCAACTATATTTTTAGTTCTATCATTTCTATTGAGGTCATTCTATAAGGTTATTTAGAAATCGAAAGTAGCACAAATAATATATCTATTGCAAAATTTATTTCTCTTTGAGGGGGATAATCTAGGGTTCTGGTTCAATGCACTCAGGAGCATTAAGTCTCAACGCTCCCAGGCGCATATACCTATTTTCTTTTTTTTTTTTCAAATTTTTTTTCTTAACTTGTTTTTCTTAGTGTATTTAACATGAGTATCAATTTTTACCATTTTTGGAGATTTTTAGATATTTATTTCGAATTTTTAAAAATCAATGGCATTTTAGTAATTTTAAATTACTAAAAATGCCACTGATTTTAAAAAAATCTGAAATAAATATCTAAAAATTTCCAAAAATGGTAAAAATTTATACACATATTAAATAAACTTACATTAACATTTTTGTAAAAAAAATTTCAAAAAAAAATAAAAAATAGGTGAAGTATACCCGGGAGCATTGAGCCTCAATGCTGCCGGGTGCATTGAACCAGAACCCGATAATCCTGGTAACTCTTCAAGAGATAAGTCTTTTTGTTTATATTAGTTACCGAAGTTAAATATGTCCGACATCCTTTGTTTATCGACTTTACAGCTTTCATGGCAGAAATATTTTAACTTGCTGAGTTTTATCTACTACTACCTCTGTCAGCTTAACCATTTTGAAAATAAATTTTCAATTATCATAATCTATTATTGTTTTCCACTTAGATAACCAGTCTATTTTTAATATCACATCAAAATCATGCATAAGTAATAATATCAAGTCTACTTTTAAATTCATTTATCCTATTTTGACTTGGCAGACTTTATAAATTTTATCTATACTTGCTAGTTTATATACTAGAGATTTCATATTCGCAATCATATTCATGTTTTCATGCACTATTGTATATTTTGCAATAAATATACAAGAAATAAAGGAATGCATAGTACCATAATCAAATAATACTATGACAGGATAAGAGTGAATAAGCAATACACCGATAAGAACATTGTCATGAGTAGTCTGGCTTTTGTATTAGTCATAGCATACACTCTAGCATTCGTCGTCTGCCTCTGTTGTTCTAGACCACAAATTGGTTGCGTTGGTAGCCTTATTTGCAATATTTGTCACCCCATAGTTTGTCTACTTTTATCTTTTTGTGTATAGTCTTTCAATCGATGCCTAGTTTGTCCACATTTGTAACATTTGATTTCGCCTGTGCACTCTTTGACTAAATAACCGGTTTTTCCACAATTCAAACACTTCCCCACTGCTTTTCAACATTCTCTTAGGTGATTTTTACCACAAGTAGAGCATGAAGGAATTCACGGCTTCCATTTCACCTTTCTTGTGTCTTGCTCTTCTTGTGTGATTTTGTCTCACCATCCGATGTAGAGTCACCATGCATTTTTCCTTAATGAAAAGCTTGAATTGCATTATCTTCCATTTCTACCATTCTTGCTCGATCCACAATATCAGAATACTGGTGGAAATGATGACTGGCCAGCTGTTGTTAAATAAAAGGATGTGACCCTATTTTAAACTTGTGGAATTTAAGGCAGGGTTTGTTAACATCCATAGAGCAAATCTAGAGAATACAATGAATTTTGCAACATACTCTGCCACAGACGATTATCCTTGATATAATTGCTTAATCTCCAACAACTTTTGTTGTCTAATTGTCTCTGGATAGTATGCCTCGTTGAAATGCAAGAGAAAATCCTCCCAATTCATTTGTTGCAGAGTAAGAATGCTTAATCTCACTTTATTCCACCACTTAGCTACATTTTCCTTCAACATATGAGTTGTAAACAGGAACTTTTGTTGTTCGCTGCATTGAAGCAATTCAAAGATATCCAATTTTTTTATCTACTTTTCAACACTGTTAGGGTCAGGATCTCCTTGATAGAGTGAAGGTCGCATGTTTAGAAGATCATTCATAACTCTTTTATAAGCATCAACTTCCCTAACATCTCTTTGCGCATTCCTCCTAGTTGGAGGATTTGCTGGAACCTATTAGGTTGTTATTCATTTCATAGTTTGCAATGCTCTCAATACTATATCCATCACTTAGCATTGAGTTGTAGCCCCTTATACATGTCCTGCATTTGATGCCCCAACAGCTTCATTTTCAAGGTTGTTATTCTCCCCTAAAGCTTCATTATATTGGTCATTTGTATGTGCTGAAGAAGAATCTTTATTAACAAATTTGCCTCTCACCAACCTATGGGCCCTATTTCTTAATCGAGATAGTGATTCATTCATCGTCACGTGCTTTTCCTTATTCTTCTTAGTCGGCATCTCCTTCTTACATCATACTATTAATCTTACGTATATTTTTGTATAAACTTATATTACAAAATAACTAATATAACAACACTTACGTTTTCAAGAGATATATTTTCATATTTGCATAACTTCTAAATAATTTCTTATTCATATGATGAATTAAGAGAGAATACTATCTAAAGCATCAAATTATTATAATATTCTTAGAAATAAAAAGTTTTAAGCTAATTAGCCAAGTTTACATCATCATCGGTAGAAGAGTGGTAAAGCTTAAGACCATTAAGTTTTATTTCTATGGTTTATGCTCTATTTCAAGGAATTCAACCTTATCATCATCACTAGTGATTTGAATCTCACGTTCACCCTTTTTATTGCTTTCTTGACTTTCTTGTAAGTCTTCTCTTGAATTTTCTTTAAAATTTATTATAGATAATTCTTCATATTCTTTATCGAAATATTTTATCGGTTCCTCCTTTGCATGCTACTCTTAGTTCATCTAAAATTTCCGCATTCTTCGATAAGCTTTTGTTTTTACTTTTTCCTCAGGGCTAGTTACACGTTTGACTTCATAATTAGGTTTGGGTGGCATCGTAGCTCCTATATTATGAAAACACTTACTCTTTTATAATTATTTATGATTAGTTATCTTGCTTTAGCTTTGCACTTACTAAATCTATTATCATGGTTTGCCCTTGGGATGTATATCAACCTTATTTTGATACCACCTGTAACGCCCTACCCTCGAGATGCCATGAATAGGGTCTACTAGGTCAAAGCTGAGAGTATCATGATGTAAAAAAATCTCCTAAGATGGAAATAGATACCGAAATGCAAAATAATATAAATTTAACTAATACATCTCGAGTTTACTTCTCATAGAGTCATTATACATATTTGGTGTCTGTCATTAATATGAAAAAACATTATAAGGTAATTATAATAAAATTTAAACTTCTTTATCCTTTGCCCTGTTAGTTTCACCTTATTTATAGTGCAAGTACACAAATTTTTTTACTTCATTTTTCAATCATTTAAAATTTTTAAAATAAAAATAACATATATTTCCTTTTATGCACAACAATTCTAAATTTTTAAACATCTTTATGCTCATGCATGTATATATTTACTGTAAATCGTGCATTTATGCTATAAGCATCACTAACTGCTTATGCCCGCGTGCAGCCGTGCTACACATTTATAAGCTAATTCATTCTTTTGTAGTCCTAAGGTCGCTACCTAGGTACTATTATACTAATTTACTATTTGGCGGCATACACATTATGCGATTATGCATCAGGCTCATATATTATGATTAATGCACCATTTAGATTCACTGCTTAACATGATTAAGAATATTTTAAAATAATCATGCCTATACTTGAATAAATCAACTTGAAAGAAAATTTCAAATTTAATAAATAATCACGTTTCATAACAAATCATAATATTCAATATAATATTTTCAAAGTCATGCTTTTACCTCTAAATAAGCTTTAAAACTACCTTTTGCCAATATCTTGGAGTAGCCTCAAGTTTCTCTCCTTAATTTTTATCACGACATGTTCATTATTATTCTTCTTTTTATAAATATTAATTAAAATTTTATTTATGAATTTTTAAAATTTCTCATAATTTAATTTGGCCAAAATTCATTTTGTACTTTTTTTCCACTATAAAATAAGTTTATTTTTTATTATTTGTAAGAAAATATAAATTCGAACTCATATGCTTCTTTAAATAATTACTTTAATTTTTAAAATTTTTAAAATTTTTCCATTTTTTCTATTTATTTTGTAGCATCACATCCTTAGATAATTTATTTCTTATATTTTTATTAAAATCATAAATTTAAACTCGTTCAAGCTTTTAAATACTGACTTTAATTTTTCAAGAATTTTTCATAATTTTTTGTATTTTTTTGAAAATTTCTATTTTTTTCTCGCCGACCGATTGCCGGTACTAATAATTGCTCACCAGTGCGCCAGGTTAGTGGGTTATGTTGTGGATTGGGCTTGGTTTCTATAAGTTGAGCTTAGTTTCTATGGGCTTTAAACCAATAGGCTTGGGCTTATGAGCTTCCGGCTTTTGTATTTTCTAAATAAAATGTTTAGATCTCTCAATATAAGTGTCTGTTCGGTCTAAAATTTTAGGGATAAGCTTATAAAATTATATTTTATAATCTGGACAATCTATTTTTCAAAATAATTCTCTATCATCAGATTTAATATAAGGAATCTAATAAAGGATTAAAATTAAATATCACTTCAAATAGCTATCTAAACTAATTTTTAACAAAATTCATTCATCATATACAATATAGAATCTTTCAAAAATGTTTGTAATTATTCAAAGTATTATTTCACATTCTATTTTTCTATAAAAAAAATTTGTGTTTTGATCTTAAAATACATAATCATCACTCCAATTTATTCTTAAAAATTACTATATCAGAAAACCTGTAACTCTAATCAAGCTGAAATGTGTAGGGTTGCTAAACATATGATTATCTTGCTATTATATGGTCACAATTCTCTGATCATGTCTAGAAATATGTTTATTCCATCATATAACATTTTCTACCATTTATTTGCTCTTCTTTGAAATAAGTAAAATTGCAATACCAACAATTCAATAACACTCCTGTTACTGATTATCTATGCTAAAAATATCATGAATAGCTTAGATCTAAGATATAAGTTGTGTATATTATAAAATCAAGGAGATTAACAAAAAAATGTTCCATGCGACATACCTTCAAAACTTCCTTTTCTTCTTACACTGTGTGTTTCTCTGCTTCGTTTCTTCTGTTGATTTCTTTCTTTTAAGGGATGCGAACCCACGTTTGTTGGTCCCGAGTTAATGTCAATTACCCAAGAGGGGAGGGGTGAATTGGGTATTTAAAATTTTCAACTTAAACAGAAACTTTACCCCGGATTAATCTAGTCCCCTTTATGAAGAAACAAAGTGGAAAGCAATATAGTGTAGAGAGAAGAATAAAAATCAACAAGCAAGGTTTTTATAGTGGTTCGGGCAACCTCCCTACTCCACTCTTCCAAGCTTACACCTCTTGTGACTTGCGTTCCACTATTGTATTTCACAAATACAACTAGAGCCACTGCTCTCTTCTAGATTCCAGTTCTAGGGGGCATCAACAATTCACAGCACAAGTAGGTGACGAGTTTCGCTCAAGTCACATACTATTTTGCTTACACTTGATCTTAGTTACCCAAACTAAATCCAGTTCAATACAACAAGTAAAAGTAAAAGAAGGTTTCTACACGTTACTGTTGTGTAGAGACAAATTTTGCGCAGAGAAGAACTTGTACAGCAGTGTTAATGATTCAATAAGAAGCTCTTGCCAGTTTGAACTCGGAGTTCTTCTTCTTTATGATGGCTTGATTACTTAATGCTCTTGAAGATGGGAGTTATGCACACTTAATGAATTCTCAGCTACCCTCCTCGTTCATATTGATTGCCTTTTATAATTGTGGAGGGAATCCGAACGTTTGGAGGTAGGTGGCGCGCATTTAATGCGCCAACATTCGAAAATTTTCCGACCGTTGCGACCCAAGTCGCAGGTGGAGTCGACTTCGGGTGCGACTTCGCCCAAGTCGCAGATGGAGTCGACTTCGGGTGCGACTTTGCCTGTTCGCAACAACTTCAAGTTTCAGTCTGGGTCGACTTGGTCCTCGACTTGACCCAAGTCGCAGGTGGAGTCGACTTCATGTGCAACTTCACCTCGGCAGCTTGCTTGATGAACTTGAAATCTTCAGAGATAACTTTGATTACTTGATTTTCTTCATATTGATTGTTCTCCCTTGATCTATATTTCTAGGAACACTGTATGATTATTTATATTGAAAACCTTGGGTTCCTTTTCTTGAATTCTTGAGTCTTGGAATGCATGAGAAAAGTCCAAATGTGTGATTGATCTTGATCCTCCTTGAAATTATGCAGTTTTTCTTTAGTCTTCACTTGTTCCTCATTTGTTCTTCATTTGAGTGTTTGAGTTGTCTTTGACGTTCATGTTCTTTTGAATCTCTTGAATCATCATTGAGTTATCTTGATCTGCATGTTTTCATATTGAAGTCGAAGTCAGAGTCGACTTGATCTGCGACTTTACCCAAGTCGCATGCAGAGCCGACTTAGGATGCGACTTCGGCAGCTCTTGTTCTCGGTTTCAACTCTAGACAGAAGTGACGCCTCCAAGTCGCGACTGGAGTCGACTTGGTCTGCGACTTCACCTCAAGTCGCAAGCGGAGTCGACTTGGGATGCGACTTCGGCACCTCTCATTCTTGATTTCAGCTCTGGAAGAAAGTGGCGTCTTGAAGTCGCTGCTGGAGTCGACTTGGGGATCGACTTGGCCTAAGTCGATGCCTGAGTCAACTTGGAAATCGACTTGACTTGCCATGTTTTATATTCTTTAAATTTATAACCTTAAATCATTTCCACAAACATATTAGTAACCAAAACTTACTCAAATTGATTTGTTAATCATCAAAACATAGACTTGGCTTATTTTCCACATATTTCCAACAGTTTCCACCCATTCTTATACTAATGGGTTTACTAACGGTTGGGATTAATGCCATGAATTCCACCGTTTATATATATTTTTTTTTAAAATGTCCATTATAGGGATGCGGTGACAGCTCCCTGCAGCGACAACTCTCTGAGACTGAGAAGTGGAGGAGACGAGATTGAGGATGAGAAAATAGAATGGGATGCGACTATAGCTTCCAGCAAAGACGGTTTTTGGCAACTGAGAAGAGGAGGAGACAAGATAGAGGATGTGAAAAAAATGAAATGAGATTTCAGAGGACAGAGGGTAGATGATCGAAAGCAACTACTTGGTGTTGTTTTGTGAATTTTCCTCTGCAGGAGTAGAGATGGCAGAGGAGCCTGTGGGAAAAATTCACCTACAATAGATGTCTGTTTGCTCTGCAATGGGAGTTTGAATTTTCAATGGGTGAGATGTTGCCAGCTTTGAACAGACTACCAGATGAAGTGATCTAAAATGCCTAGCTCTTACCACCGGGCATAAATGATCACAAGTCATCGTATAAATTATTTATACAGCTGCTTACACAAATATATAATTTTAGATATGGTAAAACCTAGTTTATATATTAAATATGCTAGATTAATAAGTTCAAGGAAAAAAGTTTGAATTTTTTTTAAATAACTTTATTAACCTATTAGCCTAGGTAAACATGATCATGCCTCGATTTACAATTATATATTTATATTTTTAACATTTTTGACTGATAAAATTTTCTAATAAAGTCAATAATATCTCCAATAAAATGATTTTATTTGTTCGAGTTAATACATAAATTAGATTTTACTGATAAATTGAATTTTACTGGTGAACAGTGGATAAAGTTATCTTTAGCGACAAGTTGTTTTCGTAACACAAGCTAATATCTTACGGCACATGGCCCATAGTCACAAGGTGGAAACAAATTTTTTTTTCTTGCGAATTTATTCGGGAGGATATAGTGGCTTTTGGCAATGAAATCATTTCGTTCCAAAAGGTCAATCTTCTAGTTTTGTAAAATCAACTTTAAGTAAGGAGATCGATTTTCGTGAAAACGTTTGCACATTGGGTTGAACGTGAAATGCTTAATCTTTTGTCCATTTAAAACTTGCAGCTGAGATTTGCAAGGGCAAAATTGGAATGGACTTTTTTCTTACACGCGTGTAGATGTTGGTTTTTGGCTTCCTACTGAAGCCATGGTCTTATGTTGAGAGGAAGACATAGAGAGCAGAGAACAAAAGAGGGTGAGAAAAGAAGGGAGACGACATAGCAAGTGAGGTCGGAGATCGCCGATTGTCAATCAGCATACCCAGCAATTGCTCATGCCTGTAACCATTGTGGCCTTCGCAGGAGACGAGAAAAAGCTAAGGAAGTCGTGGATTCAGCAGCTCTTCCTTCTAAAATCGTCATTGCTCTGCATCTGTTTGGGGACCCTCATTTTTTCTTCTTGGTAAGGTATAAACACATAATCTTCTCTATTTTAATGAATTTGGCAGCCCTGTAATATTTAGATTTTTATTTCTATTTGTGAATAAACAAGTGTGAAATAAGCTGAACTTGATCAGCCCAGAAAAGCATTACTGGATTTGTTTTTTCTGTTGGTTTTAGATTAACTCTTATTTGAATGAGTTGATTTATCTCCGTTAATCACCTGAATGGGTTTTAGACAGTATGTGTTTTATTTATTTCTTTATTTTTATTTTTTTATATAATGCTTTGATTCATTGAGTTTCTGTCTAAGTCATTTTTGGAGGCAAAGATGCACTTTTTTTCATGCTCTGAATCCAGATATGTAATCTGATCTTCATCTTCTGCATTTTATGCTTAGCCTCTAATTTTTGAGTAGGTAACGGGTGATTTCTGATTTTATTTTCATTTTTCAGTTTGTGTGGTTTCATCTTCATTTTTGGTTTGTTTTTGAATAAACTATTTTCAATTTTTGTTGATTAGAATTTGTGCAAATGGAATTGGCGGCTTCCATTGATCTTTGTCTAGCGCCCCATTTTTCCAGTTTTGTAGGAATTGTGCAGTCTCATTAATATCTCCTTGTTTTTTAATCTGTTTCGATCTCCTAAGTGTTTTTTTATGTTTCTGCTTTCTTCCCGCTATGTGTTTGATTGGATCTATGCATAGCAGAAATGCATCATACTTTTGTATATTGAGATCATACAGATGACCTACTTTTCATTGGCAACATTGTTTTATTTCCATAGGAAAAATGGCAGGCTTTGGTATTTCATCGTTGAATTGGGCTGAAATTCTTTTGAAAACTTTGGAGAAGCATTAGTAAATTTAGGAGAATTGTTGCTTGTGATGTAGTTCTTGATCCTGATAAAATTATGCAATCACTTGGGGAAACTAGGCTTGAGTTTGTTTCAAGATGCAGGCTTTTCTTTGTTCGAAATTTATGACTGTTGGTTATTGGAAGCTGAAATTTGGGGTTGTTTACAGAATCTTTTAAATGGATGAGAAATTAAAGCAAATGATTCATTGGTGATTGGCTTGGTTTTTCTCCTCTCTCTCATATATTTCAAACATGGTGTTGTTAAGAATTATCATTTCGATTTTTAAAGAAGTCAATGGGTAACTGATATATTAAAGTTTGAGTTTGTCATGGGTAATATTATTTCATAATCATTTATGGATTTGACAATTTGATTGTTTGCAGAAATGGTTGTTCTGTTGAGAAAATTGTGTATTTGGTAAAGGAACGAACTACTTGTTGTGCCAAAATTTAATGTCCTCTCTAGTTGGAGGAAGTGCAAGTTTTCTTTTGAAAGGGATTTCATTTAAAATAATGTTGTCTAACGGTATTTTTTTCTAGATGTGGAAATATGGAAGTTTAGTAAGGAAAAGCTTGAATAAAGAAACCGAGCTTTTGGGTTGGTCAAGTTGGATTTTTCTATTTGAGGGAAGAAAATTATATTTTTCCAATTAGGAGCATGTCCTTTCAATTAAAAATATTTTAGCAAATAAGATGGGTATACTTCTAAAGATTCACAAAAAAATCTTTTTGATGAGGTCTTTAATTGGTATGGGTTAACTTTGTTTAGTTCAACTTGAATGGATGTTTTCATGTTGATAGCTCATTTGACTAATAGAAGAAGTGTTGGCACCTGTGGGACCCAGTATGATGTCTATGGAAAATACACTAGGGCCATGAACTGCAACACTCATTTAGGTTAAGATTAGCAAGATTGAAGGGATAACATTGTTTGTTGTTAACTATTGAACCTATTGCGGGTTAAATTTGATAATGAATACACTATTTTATGCAAATTTGAGTAGAAATCAACCAGCAAACTTGATAATGAATTGTGATTGTCAAGATCAATTATCTGAACATGTATTATAATAATTAAAAATTTCATAGGAATTTTCATCAAAAAATCTCAAGAATTGTCCATGGTTAATAACAATTGAAAAATCCAAAAAAAATTTAAAATGAAAGAAAAACTTTGTATAGAAATTTTACAACAAAATACGAATTATTTATTAGAAGTTTTTACTGCATTTAGAAAATATAAAAGTTGGTCGTTGAATCTTTTGTACTAATACTAGTTCTATTGAAAAATAGAATAATTAACTAGTTTCATCAAATGCTTGCAATTTTCTAGTGATCTTCTTAATCTTTATTTCAAAATTAATATAATATTCTTTATTTCTATGGTAACACTACAAGTATTGGTGCAAATTGATTTAATTTAGCATTCAAATGATGTAATTGACTTTTAGAAAGCAAGACGCATTTGATTTCTTCTTTTTCAGTTCTATAGTGGATTAAAACAGAGCATAAGTAGAACTTAAAAGTATTAGTTAGGCCAGCATTATGTTAGTTGATTAAGAAGTCTCCTGCATTGAAAAAATCCACTATCAGCAACATAAAAAAATAAAAATAAAAATAAAAATTCCAAGGGTGATTTAATTTATGGATAAGATGGTTTATAGGTCCACTTAAGATCATCTTCCAATTTGATTTGACTATGTTTTTAACACTTTTTTTTTTACACCTTTACATATTGTCACTGTTGAAGGTTTTTATCTTATGATAGAAGTGCTTTATTATAGTGGTTAAGAAAATGTAGAATACTACTTTGTAAGGAACAAAACTAGTTTTACAGTTATGAAGCTTAGTTAGGACCTTCTTGAATGATTAGTGTACTTCGAATCAAAGTAATTTTAGAGTTAACATAGTTTGGGAATGTCATTTTTGCTTATGATGATTGAAAAATTGTCTTTGTTTCAATGGGATTATGGGATTTGAATCAATGTAATATATGAATTGAACACTTCAAATCAATATAATTTTAACAAGTGTGTAGAAATGTTGTTACTTTTTATGAAAGCCATGTATATAGTAACGGGCTGTAGACTTAGAAAAAATTTTGAACTAATGTTAATACTTGGGAGTTGATAATTCTGTGACAGATGGTTACATTGAGTTCTTTTAACAAAATTCCAATCTGCAACATTTTTTCTTATTCATTACTCCAACATGTTCAAAACTAAAAATGCATGTACATATGTACAATTTATTACACCAAGTTGGTCATGAAGATTGAAATATGAATCAAGTTTTAGAATACAAGAAATCTGCTGGCGAATAATATACCTGATTAAGAAAACTCAGAATAGCAACTTTCTTTTGTAAAATGAACATGATGTCCCAAACTGAAAATACTTGTACTTAAATAAAATATAACCTTTCAACATGTTTCTTTGGTGGAATGTGATGTGAGTGAAGCATCGAAGTGAGAAAAAAAATATAAAAATAGTAACTTCACCTAGCTAGTTTGAAAAATGACTAAAATTAAGCATTTAAAATTTTAGTATTTCTTACCAACCTTTGCAACCAGCCATCCATTTGATGTACATAGCTTGTGAGAATTACTAGATTGCATTAATTAATTCAATTATATGAATTCACAATTTAACTCAAATCTGCCCATTTTGATTCGGCTCTATGAGATTTATAAACTGTCAACTTTGTTATAAGTTGCTATTTTGAAATCTTGACTTCTAATTCACTTATTTAATGCAAAGTAAGCATATATCTCGTGATAATATACTACACTTAATGAATTAATTTATTTCCTTAAGATAGGTGGAGAATGTGGAGGCATATTTAACTACTGCATATGAAAAAAAACCAAAAAGGAGATTTCTAGGATAATTATCAAATTGCAATATCAGTGATGCTTCATGGGATAAGATGTTTACAATAGGATAAAACATGCGCATAATATATAGAATGTTTGGTTGAAATGAAATGTTAAGAAGAACGAGTGTCAAAAGGATTCATACAATTAGAATGGACAAATCTAAGAGGAATTTAGAATGAGTTAGAATACTATGTTTCCAACTTCTACTGTTCTCTCAGAGAATGAAAAAAAAAAGTTGTGGTTTTAGGTAGATTTTTTCTCTGCCTTCTAGCTTACATGATGTTGTTTCTTAGTTTTTATTCTGAAGGGCTTTGAAGTTACCTGATTCACAGGTATTTTTTTATTGTTTTTCAATTTTTATTATTTGGATTTATCTTTAGCGGATTGGTTAATTTTCTCTGTTCTTAGCATGAGCTTTGTAAACAATAATTTTGGATTGATGTCCATCATGTTTTCAATTTTTGTTACCGGAATTTATGTTCTGCTAGTTCTAATTATTGGTAATGGAGAATCCATTCTATAATTGCTGCTACACAAGAATGATAAATGGCAAGTATGATTTTCAAACTATGGTAACTAGGCAAGTTTATAATATTTATGAGGAAATGATGACTAAGTTGTGCGTTAATTTTTTTTGTGGTGGGAGGGGTTATGGCATTTGGGTCTTGCCATGTTATTTCACTAGCAGAAGTTAGAAAGAGGCAAAAGGGTTCTACATTTTGTATTATAGGAAACTTTTCATGCCTGCATAGATCCTTTCATATTCTAAAGTCTTTTTTTGACCTGACTTGCTAAATCCAATATTTACTTGAAAATTATTGAAGTTCCAATAATATATCATGCTTACTTTGTTTGTAGATGCAGTCTGATTTTATAGTGGAATTTATCATGAATATGAGTCCCCCATGCTTGAATGTTTTGTTGATCAAATATTTTGAGAATGGAATAGCTAACTAGCTCCTGTTGCATCATTCTTTACAATCATGAACTATTTTTTAGTTAAGAGAAGATGCATTGTTGCTGTTCTTTGTCAAACTGTTTATCTGTGCATTCATTCTTTACACTTTTCGTTATAGTCTTAATATTTTAGTTGATTTACAAGACGAGAAATGCAAATTTTTACATGATAGTGTTCCATTAACAAAATCTATGGTACTATCATTTAACTCTTTTCATTCTGTTTTATTTAATATCAGTTATAAGGTTGGATAGCACATTAGTCTAGTTATATTGATTGGTTCATTAATAATTTTTTCTCTCAAAGTACTTGATGTGTAGGTGGGTGCGTTGATTGCATCTTTATTAAAAAATTGTTCTTTCTTGATATGTTTTCTTTTGGTTGAATGTTATGAATATTATGCTGCGTACTTGCTTAGGATTAGTCTGAAGTTAGATGTGCAACTTCATGCAATTCTGTTCATAATTTTGAAAGGTTTGTTAGGGCTTGTATTTTATAAATCCTAGATCGAGTGTTCTTATAAATATATAGACAATAAAAAATCACAAATCAGTTCTGGATCGGAAGCTTCTTGTAAGGCTTGTTCTAATTAGGAGGAAGCCCGAAATATGATGGGTGGCATTCATCATGTGTTTGATATAGTCTTCAAAGAGCATCAAATTAGCTCTCTTGTTGGCATTAACTTGAACCTTTAAAAATTCATATTTTAAATGCTTATTGTATTATTTTAACTGTAGATTATTACCTTACATATAACATTTTTAATTATAGATCAACTTTGGTCAAGTTGGTGTTCACTTGGCTATGTTGAAGCAGCTTTAAACAAGCTTGGTAACTGGATTCCTCACAGTTACTGCTAGTTGATAGGTATTACAAGATTTTGCAATTTGGTTCATTAGAATTGGTTTCAAGTCAAGAATCCAACATGTTGTCATGAACGGCCAAACTGCCGCAGGTTTCGCTTTGTTTGCTGCAGCAATCTGGCTGCCAATTTTAATTTGCTTTTGATGTTTATTTTTGTAATAGATCAATTACGATTTCTTTTTGCTATGTTAAAATTAGTACCTTAAAGGTTTCATAAATTCTTATGAAGGTTTAAAGGTTCTTTTGTATATCAAAAGTTTAATAAAATTTCTTTTATTTTAATTGAATTGATTTATTTGTGAGGATTCTTGTTAATTTCTTTTTTTATTCACTTTAACATCTTCCACATCTTTAATAAAGCATGAATGGCATGCTCCCACAGTTCCTTTTAAAGGTTTTTTAACATTTTCAAGTCTGTCATATATATATATATTAAATTTTACTAAAATATGAAACTTTGGTATTGAAATTTTTGCTTACTCTTGTTCTCTCCACTTTCATACTTCACACACATCATATTATATCTAAATAGGAATTTAGAATGACAAATTTTACACTTGTAACCCTATTTTTAGTTTTAGGTGATGATTTGCATTGAACTTCATTAAAATAACTGTTTAGTAGAAAATTTTTGGTTTGTATGTAATTTTGCATTCCAATAGTCTTTACACACATCCATTAACACGAGTAGCTATTAAACCGTTTGGAAACTGCTGAAATGTCTCAAGTGTTAAAGTTAAATTACAGCTAGATCTACCCACTACACTTGGAATTGTGGAATTTTGTTGTTTGGATTTTATTTAAAGGTTATGGAAGATGCATGACTTAATATGATGGCATTCGAGAAGTTGTTTTAGGGGAAAAGATTGCTATAAAATTAGTAGGTTTGCTGATTCGAATGAAATGAATGCATTGTGTGTACAAAAACTAGTTCGATGGTTGGGAGAATTATGTGATGATATGTCGTGGCTAATTCTGGCTTAAGTCCTTCGTCTGCATGTCATAAATTATATCATTGATCTGTAGGGTGCTTGCTTGTGCTTCGGTTTTCATGTGCACTTTTTAATTTACTAAGGCAACAAGCTTTGATGTCTTTGTGAAATAATTCAACAAACTTTTGAAATTTGCGTGTTGTTTATTTCGAAGGCATTGCGTCTTCCGTTAGGTTTCCATGCATTTGTAATCTTCATTCCAAAGCATAGCTTCAACCCAGGGTCTTGAAGAATGAGAGAGGGAGAAGTAGAGGAAGATTAGGAAGGAGTTGATTATTTCTTGTCTACAATCCATATTTTCGGTGACGATGAGGTGAAGGATTTTAGTTTTATATTTTTCTCTACCATTGTCCATTTGTCTGTTCAAATTTCAGATTCTTCATGTCCCTTCCTTATTTTTAGCAATGTTTAAGTAGGGGATTTCCATTTTAAAGTTCTATCTTACATGCACCTTATTTCAATCTTATCTTCATTATTTTTTTGTGGGACAGCTCAATCTCCTACGTGACAGTTGATGCAGCCACTATGTTAAGAGTATCTCTATCGTTTAAGCATTCACCTTCCGAAATTGAGTAAATATTGATAAGGCTGCTAGAGTTATCAATGTCCCTAATCCTGTTTTGAGGCTGAGTACTGTTATTGAAATTTTTTAAAGAATTCATGGTGTAAGGAACCAATCTGATCTATGAAAGTTCTAATTGTTTCAAAAAATTTTAGTTGTAATTTTTAAGAAATATTGTGTTAAAACTCTTTTGATTCAGTTGAAGTGTGAACATGGATGTTGAATTCAATATGGTTTGGAGTGTTATCTTTGAGTCATCATACAAATTTTGCGAATGAAAGTGATTTGAATTTGATGGACGTGCTTAGGAAATGACTTAAGCATTCAAAATAGGCCATTAATTCTTCATGGTTGTTACAATTTACTAAGTCCATTGCCATGTTCTACAGACAATAGATTTATGTATTTTCTACACATGATTGGGATGATGATCAAAATGCTGAAATTCAGATAAGTCATTCTGAATATATTGCAATGCAAGTGTCTTCTCATTATACTGTTGAATTTGAAAAATTGGGAGTTGGGACAGTTTAAATCAAATGCATTATTATTGGATGTATTTCAATTCTCAAATGGTCATATTCTATATATGAATGAAGAGTTTGAACCTTAAATGGGAATTCTAAAATTAGTGGTCTTTGCAAAAATGATATGAAAATTGTTAAAATAGTTTGGATGCAGATTGTTGATTTTTGTATACATACTACTGGATCGGGGATTTCTTTATAGATATATGTGTTATTTTCATCGTGTAAATGGAATTTCAATAGACAGTTGAAATGGATAAAAATTTTATAGACAAATGACAAACACAACTAGGGATTCACTTCAACCTGGCAATATTAAAATTAAAGTTCATGTATTGGATGAAAGGATCGGCAACAAATATGTAATGCGGCCCGATTCTGGGGTGCAAATGGTGCCTAAATATTGTACATGGTGCGTACTAAGCAACCTAATGGGAATCAGTAAAGGTGGATTAGTCATTATACACATGTACCTATCGTCAAGTTTTTATTTAAAAAATACGTGGCAACATACTTCTTATCAATCCCCTATTAACATTTTTTGGTGCTGTATTTTCAATGTAATGGAGACAACTTGTTTATGTTATATATTTTTTGAAAAAAAGTCAAGAATAGCTGTGTTGAACATGTTTATGCTATAATGTCCACTGTGTATATGACCCCAAAGATTTCTTTACAGGCCGCGCTTACAAGTAGTGTATTTCTCATTGGTCTTGTTAGTTCCGGGCCTTAGTACAGGTATACGAATGGTGTTCTAGAATTTTGTTCTTTTTATCTTTTGTAGTCGGCTGTATAATTTCATAACCAAGTTTCAATCCTTTCCTACTGCTATTATAAATATATATTATCAAACAAGTATAATTCGTATGTTTTGAAAATTTGAGAATGTGTTGTGAATGCCAGATTACAGGAAAGTAGTGCACTATTGGGTGAGAGAAAAGACGACCTTCGAGAAACGTCAATTACTTAAAAGGAAAACATCAATGGCCCTGTATTTTAGTTAATCTGAATCTTCCTTGCCGAATGTGATGATCCCGCTTTGATTCAATTAACCTATATATAATCTACTATTCATCTCAACAGTGCAAAGTGGGCTTTGTATTATCCTAAATATTGTAATCCTAAATGTCCGTTGCATTTAGAATGATCATTTTTCTTCTAATTATTGCAAAATTGCGTTTCAACCACATTTCACTTTTGTCCCAATGGATTTAAGAGATGGATGCAATAAATAATTATTGTCAACATTCACATATCACTTGAATATGTCCAACTCTTGGGTTGTTGTAAACAATATTGATAATGGATTTATATATTTTTTTTGTATTTACAACCATTGTCTTAACGTATGTATTTCATTGATTAGGACTAGCTTCATAAAATTCCAATATCTCAATATAAAGGAAGCCCATTCGAGGATCAGATGGAAACATATGGACCAAAGAACGGTTTGGGTGGTGGACATGAAGGACATGACCAAAATGAAGCTAAGAATATCAAACCATATGTAGGCCAAGAATTTGAATGTGAAGATCGGGCATGGGAATGCTTCAACTTATATAGCAAACAGATGGGATTTAGCATCCGCAAGGGTCAGCGTCGTATTCTCTCATCTACCGGTGATGTGGTTTGGAAACGGTTTGTATACTCTAGGGAGGGTTATTCTAGAAGTGTACATTGCAACAACTCCAATGAACAGTCAATCAATAAAGCAAGCAAACAACGCCAATCAAATCAAGTAGGATGTGCTGCATAGATGGTCGTGTCGCGTAAGAGGGAAGGGTCCTAGCTGGTCGTTCATTTTGTCAATCAACACTGTCATCCTCTAGCGACTGCGGAGGAATATTTGTATCTTAGATCGCACAGAAAGGTCGACCAAAACACCCATCGTCTCTTAGATGACTGTAGAACTGTTGGCATTGGTCTTTCTAAAGCATATGACTTGGCTGCTGCTATCGAACAACGTGGTGTCGGGGAAAACTTCATTCGTACTGACATCAAGAACTACATGTGTCGGTCCAGCAAAAGAATCATCGAGCGTGATGCATAATGCATGTTGGACTATTTACTGGTGAAGCAACATGTAGATCCTACTTTGTTTGTTGCCGATACGAGGAATGAAAAGGGTTAACTAATGCATATCTTCTGGGCTAATGAAAGATTTAGAGTTGATTTTAAAGTATTCAACGACATTCTTTGCTTCGATATGACGTACAGAACGAGCCGGTACAAGATGCTATTCGCACCATTCGTCGAAATGAATCACCATAAACAAACTATTGTCTTCGGTTGTGCACTCATGAGCAATGAATCTTTTGAATCATATACATAGTTATTCAATCAATTCAAGATTGTAGTCGGAGGGGTTAGTCCGGTGGCAATTATCACAGTCAAGATGCATCCATTACATCAGCAACTGCTGTTGTCTTTCCTGAAGCAGTCCATAAATTCTATTTGTGCCATATCTTACGGAAGATCCCTGAAAAGTTAGGTGTCTACAATGAACAGACCAAGTTGAAAGTTGAATTTGAGCAGCTAATATACCAGATAGGTAGCATAGATGAATTTGAAGTACGGTGGCCATGATTCCTTCAATCATATGGACTACAAAGCAATATCTGGTTATCCTCTTTGTATGATATACGAGAAAAGTAGGTTTCTCTATTTCAGAGTGGTACACGATTCATGGGAATGTGCACTAATCAAAGAAGTGAGGCCTTTCATTCAATTTTGAATTGATATATAACTCGACATACTTGTCTGCTGGATTTTGTGAAACAATTCGACAAACTTTTGATTAGGCGTCGTGAAGATGAGGTGTTGGAAGATAAAAAGAACCCGCGAGTCACCTTTCGTGCCTAAGACATCAATGACTATGGAAAAAAGCATTTTCGAACAATACGCATATGAATTTTACAGAGACACACAAGTTCAGATGTGGGAAAATAATGCATACAATACAACGGAGCTCGGGGCGGATGAGAAGAACATCATTTTTGAAGCGAATAATCCAAGCAAACATCATGAAGGCTGCATAATTGAGTTCAATATTCTTCTCAACTTTGGGACGTGCACATATTTGATGTAGGAGTCAATTGGAACTATTTGCCGACATTTATTCGCTTTGTGCGAACGCTGCATATGCAAGAGATACCTCCCAGCTTCATTTTGCATCGTATGTGTTACCCAAATTGCAACCGCATAATTCGACTGTAGTTGAGGACCAGCTCATGGCATGTTTCCGTCATATTCATATGTTAGTAGTTAGAAAAAGACATATTCTTCACCATGCTTATCATCGGGCAAAACAATTGCTGAATGAGGTTCAATATATGATTAAGGTATATGATGGTAATCCTGTTATTACTCCTAACAAAGATGCAGACGATGCTATGAATATGGACGAAGATCATTCAAGTGAAGACCTCAAGAACCCCCCTCTTCGGCGAGGAAAAGGCCGACCGGAAGGGAGCACGATGCAACATCGTCTGAAGCAAAAGATACATAATGAATGAATGAACCAACCTTTGTATCAATGTTTGACTTTATTTTTTGAATGTTGTTTTTACGATGAAATAGACTAACATCAATATTATGTAAATAAGTAGGTTAATATAAATGATCGACTACGTAAACTGCCTGTGTTTTTATGGATACTGTTATACATATGTTGGCATCATAATATCATTTATTAATTTTCCTAAATGATGTACTCAGACATTCAACTGTGATATATGTTATATCACCGTACTCATTTGCCTAATCTTATTCTCGTCTGCCTAGTGTTTGACTACACCTTCATATTTTCATTATATCCTCTTGTTTTTTTATTTTCGCAAGTAAAAGATTTCTGATCAGGTTGAATATGGAAGGGATGGTGGGGCCTAACCTAAGCCTAGGGAGAAAAGATTAGAGTCATCGTGTAGCCTGAAAGCGATGCATACTATAGTAGTATGCACATGAGCGGTCAGAAGATCAACGTGCTATTGTGAAAACTCTTGGATTTGGAGGACTTTTATCCTTGGACTGTAGTAAGTATTGCCCTCAGCTGATTCGATGGTTCATGAATAAATATGATGTCGACACATGCATGTTCAAGTTCAATGATGGTGTCTTCTCCGTGACGGAGCGCAACGTAGAGCTAATTCTAGGACTCTCTACCCGCGGTGAATCAGTGGAGCCCCTCAAATCTCGTATGAGTGTTCAAGCTCTTCACGATAAATATGAATTAAAAAAGAGGACAAGCGTACTGCATGTCAATCACTTCCTTCTTGTAATACGAGAGGGTCGATGTGATGATGAATTTCGACAGGCTTTTACGCTGTGGGTGATCAACACATTTTTATGCCCCATTTCAAATGGCCGAACTCGAGATTTTTATTTACATCATGTTATAGATCCAACTGGCATTCATAGGTTTGCTTGGGGCCGTCATGTACTAGATATCCTGAACAAGGCACTTAAGTCCTACATTAAGAAAAGCAAGCAAACTGTTGGATGTTGTGTTGCGCTCTTACAGGTTGGTGCATATTGGATTCTTATAAAAGTTGTAATATAAATCTTTTTGGGATTCACATGATCATTTACCTTTGTCAATATGTTTACAGGTATGGTTCTTTGCATATGCTGCACATGATGCGTTGTCACTAGCTGGGATGCATGTTGCCCTACCTCTAATTAACTATTGGGATGATGAATAACCCTCCGAGATGGATGAAAACTTGAGGTCCATAGGATATGAAAATGCTAAGGTATGTGATTTTTAAACTTATTAAACCAAATCCATATGAATGTCCTTACCGAATATTTATGCATTCAAATCCGGAAAATGACAAGTTGAAATGTATTACTTTAAGAGGTAAATGCCGAAATAGTGTTGAATGTTACGGATGCACAACTTCACCAACTCGTGGATTCTTCCATGCCCGTGAAAGAAGTTTTTAAAGGAAAAGCACCACTAGTTGATGAGGGATCGGAACCCTTTGAAAGTGAGGATCGTATGCAATGTGAACGAGAGAATGTCGCTCATTTTCAGTCAATGGCTAACTCATTCGGCCACGAGCATGCCAATTGTCCATTGCTGGGTCGAAACACTCTTCACCAACCAAGGGGTCCTACAGCTGATGCGAAGGGGACTAAATGTAATTTATTTAACAATGGAGGAGGAAAAATCAAGCTCCAACCAAAGAAGGTGAGTACCTTGATTATGATTGGCCTACCCTCTATGAGGAATCACGCACTTGGGAACAGACAGGTAGTATCGACACTAAGACTACTATGCCAGAAGCAACATGCAGGGTCGACCTCGAGACAGACATGAAGCGGTTAAGTGCAAAGGTTGATGAGTTATCAAACGTTGTTATGGTATGAACCTAGTTTACAGCTTGTCATTACCATGAGAATAGCTATTATTGTGGGTCATCTCTCTTATAAGTTTATTATGAACATTGGAATGGACAGAAGACACAGGCCTCTGTATATGTTGTTAATCTAAGTGGTGATACCACTCTCACTGCTATAAAGGTAAGTGGTGATACCACTCACACTGTTGTTGATGTTGTGTGTAGCTTCTTTTGGTCATATTGTTCATCTACCTAAGGTAAATGTATATATTACATGAAAAGTTAACATTTTAAATTTCTTGATAGACATTGAAAGAATTATTCCTTCGAATGGACCGGTCATGGGAAGCTCTCATGATGCTATATCAAGATCAATCACGGCAGGTATGAGAACAACATACTCAAGATGGTATATAGTGTCAGGATTATTGTAAAAAAATTGTTTAATTATATCTACATGAAGGAGGGCTTGGTCGGGGCTAAGCAGGTAGTCCTACAAGGCTCTAGAACAACGGATACTCCATTCGCGCCCTCTAGTGTTTTGTTGGAAGTTGGGGAGCCTTCTACATCTCAACCCAAGGAGGACAAGGAGCAGTTGCGCAGTCTGTCCGATAAAAAGGAGGCACGCTTTGCTGTCCATGGCACAGAGCCAGAGGTTATAATGGTCGAGGAGGAAAACAAAAGCCCGGGGATAGCTGAGCATGAGGGAAATCAATTGCAGCCATTGGGTTGTGGGCAAGGAACAAAGAAGAAGTCCAGCCAGTTGAGCAGTCCCTACACCTCGATCGGTGCACGCAAGCAGTCACATACAGTAGAAGATCGCATCGGCATAGGAAACCAGGTTCAATCATTGTTCAGTATTCAAAATTTTCAGATGAAATAATTTTCACTGCAGCAGTGTCTTAATGTCCATGTATATTTCATTTAATTACTCTAAGTGTATTTTTGCAGCTTGTTACTAGAGAGATAGATAGCTCTGCCCCATGGATAAGAAATTTGACCAACGTTGAGAATAGGCTTGTAAATTTTGCATTCGACTGCGGCAAGGAAAAGAGGTTTCAACTAATGCTCATATCGCATACCTATCCTTTTTTCTCATTTCTTACATTATCAATGTATAAATACTTACAAACGTTATTCATTTACTAATGAATATGTCTTTTCCATGGGTCCGTTTCTTGTTACTCGTAGTATCTTCCGTAGTTTAGCACCTTCACAAAAGGTGTCCACTCATGTAAGTTGTTTATATATATTTATTTGTTTGACTACATTCTTCATACAACATCCTTCTGAATTAGGTGTTGATTTCTTTAAACATGATTGAGAGTTTGCATTGTTTTTGGTGATTGAAGGTTTTTGACACATACGCCAGTCTCCTAATGCGACAATAGGCAGAGAAAAGGGCTAGTCCACCAGGTCGAAATTATATAGACTCTAGATTTGCAGTATATCAATTTTAACTGGGCTAAAATATCTATCTATCTGTACATTCCCTTGCATTATCAATATCACTGACTCAATATGATGCATGGCACAATCATGCTCCTATTTTGTAGAGTTACATGCTTCGAGAGGGCGATGTTCCAATCGGTATATTAAAGGATAAAGTGAATACTTTGCATCTCCTAACTATTAACTAGGTTAGGATATCGAAGAATTTTAATACACTTACTTTTTTTCGCCATTGCCGATGACATGTCATGTTTATGATATTCACTTAGAAATTTTTCTTCAATAGGTCCTCATCCCAATTTGCCATGAAGATCATTTGATTGCATATGAAGTTGACATGAAACAAAAGTCTATATATTACATGGACTCGCTAAAGTTTTCTAATTGTGTACGGGACGACTTTACGGCTCCCCGATTGGTATGATTACAGTACTCCTCATTTATTATTTTTTTTTATTTCTCAATCACCACAATATAAGCTTAAAAATGCATATGAACCTTTGTTCTATTTTGGTAGGTATCTTCTTTGACTGGTTTGTTCTCAAGCATTGGGCATGCAGAGGATTTCTCATTATATAAGATAATGAGCGGGAGTACTCCACCATTGATCTACCATTATAGGCTAATGCGTGAGTACTTCAATAAACTTGTTATTGGAGTTTGTGTGGTTGGGAATATAGGTTGCACCTAGATATATATTTTGTGTTTCTCCAGATCCCTATGTCACCTACGTATATATTTTCTTAGTAGTATGTTGATTAGAATAAAATTATGAAAACAGTGTGAGACTCTTAACTCACAAGTTATATGACATTCATATATCTATTATTGCAGTTTTGACTGTGGCGTATTCTGCATGTGCAACGTGTCATATTGTAATAAACCAAGAACGCTACGTTATAGTCAGGTAAGATGGACTGTATATGTACGTATGTTTTGGTATTAGTAATATTAGCTTATATTCATGTGCAAGATTGATACAATCCATTCACAACATATTTTGTTTGGCATATTGGCAACAAAGCCTTGGGAACAAGGTAAAATTATTGTTGGTAGGCACAAAAGGTGGACTATATATTTCCATTTCAACTCAAATTTTCTTGAAGCACTCGATATTGTTGTGACTGTTTTTGCTCTTCTCATCAATGCAGGCAGATATTGATGCGACACGGTGGGTGATTAGCGCTCGAATGTTAGATAGCCCACATAACAAAGTAAGAAATCAAGTTTTGCAGATGGCATATCGCTTCAATAGACAGAGGTCGTCAAGGATTAACACTTAATTTTGTATATGAACATGTTCACCTTCTGAATTTGAATGTACAGATGTTTGTCTTCATCGTGTTAAGCATACTTAAATACGTTGTGGCATGTATGAGAGAGTTAGACTCGAAAGTTTATGACCTGTATGAGAGAGTTAGACTCGAAAGTTTATGACCTACAATAGATTATGTTGACATGTTGACATACAGTTGACCATGTACCACAAACTATACACATGAATTATTTAGCGCATTTCATACAATGTATGCCTTTTATGATTGATGAATTAAGCAAATATGTTTGATGCGCAGTACATGAACGAACTATTTCCCTCACATATGTTATGATAACGAAATTATCATTCCCAACAAATGCAGGTATGCAACCGAAGTACCCCCGTGATTAATGATCAGTTAGATATATGCGTTGCCCCAATTTATTACAACTCTTGACAACGCTTATTAATTTCTATCAACAATTACGGTTTCTTCACACACTAAATTCTTAGAAATTTTCACTTCAAGCGATAATGATGATTCGTACAGACACCATGAGTATTATTTATTATCGTGCATAATAAAGATATTATACGTTGAGAAGTTTTGTTTGCGCGGATTAAGCACATAACTCACCTTGTAAATTTTAAAAAATCCATTGACAATGCTTATTTTTTGCTTTTTTCGTATATACTTATTTCATCAACATGTATTTAATACTTAAATCAAGTTGTACCAATTTAGTAATAGGCGTATTAATTGTTTTGAAATTTATAAAAATCTATGTGTGTATGCATTTAAAATACCATTACCTTTAAAACCTAAAAAAATAAATACATACCTCAAAAAATAGTAAAAGTCCTACTATGTATATAATTTGTTCAGATGTTATGTACAAAGCTACAGTAGAAAATTAGATTGACAAATTAAAACAGCTTCGCTTGACATTAGTGCTGGTATTAATTTTCATTTGTAAATATCAGTCATTTCTTCCTCAAAAGACATCCAAAAAGTATATATACTGTCTAGATGACACCTCCTTGACGCCAAGTATTATTGGCTGTCCTTATGGATATTGCGTGCATGTTGTATTCGTCAGTTAAAATTGTCTTCGCAATGTCATGCCGAAAGAGAGGAGCCAAACGCTGGAGAAAAGCAAAAGACATTAAAATATCATTGATTTAAGAAATACAGGGCTTCTAATATGTACATGTTTGCTCACCGGATCGAGAGGCATTGAATACTCGCTTGTATACCTCTCCATGAGCATAAGAATAAGACTATGACAATCACACCTGCATAATTCAAATATGCACATTCGTGGATGGTAATTAATAAGAAATGTGAAAGTAAAAAATTATCTTAAATGTAACATAGCTAGTAAATCACAACTTACTCACCTAGGAGCACAAGTGATTCCTGTGACACGAACCTTTTTAAAGAACAGAGGGTTGCGACGATCATTGTACATGAATTTTAATTTCCTTAGCATATCCGCCTGAGAGATAAAGTGGGTCACCAGAAAAGGAATCTCATGTATAGTGCTACATTTACTGAAATATACTCTGGCGAAATAATTCGACAAACACTAACCATGGGTCCATATACCACCTCGAAGCGATTTGTCGTTTCGTTAGAGCACGGATCTAGGAAATGCGCCTCAGCAAAGTGCATGTCGTATGCCATTGCAATCCAATGATCACCGTCACACAAAATAGGTATAAATAACTACATAAGCATGACATGAAATCTCATTAAAATGAGATAAGGAGGCTAGGCTATTATTAATCATTGAAAGTCGGTGTAAGTGCGACTACTAACCCATGAACAATCAAGGAGATGACATCCATGAAGGGACACTAAGAATTCTTGCTCCAAGTGCTCCTTAAATCCTGAAAAATATAGCCTCTGAAAATTTAAAATTAATATGTATTCCATCATACGTACCACATTAATAGAAAATACATATCTGCCTAAGATACTCACTGCAAGAGATGTGTTAAAGTAGTGTCTCCGTCCAGGATAGTCAAATTCTCGTTGCAGATAATTCAAGACCAACATGTAAGCATCCAGTAGCTAATGTTCGAAGAATGCGTTAAGCCATCTTGCACTCAAATTGTTATGCAAAGAAAAAAGAGTAGATCGCATACGTAGCTCACATCTGGATGGGGTTTCAATTGTACGGAATTATACTCTTGTCACTATCACAAATCCTAACTCAAACAACTTTTTGTTATCGGGGCCAGTACCCGATGTGAAAGCTCATTGCTCGATTATGGATTCCTCAACCGTCAGACATACAAGTATTCTCATAGGTTTTCTGTGGATGCAGAATTCTGCGTCTCTTTTCTGTACATATCATATACTAGGTCCAATGTTATGACTAGGGTATATAATAATATTAATGGAGTACTGAAATATGCATGCACATACCTTATCAAGAATTCTCCGAATGTCTGTAATAGTATCTTTATCACGACCTGATGATGTCAAAACCAAAGGTGAGTCACCTACATTAAGTAAGTTCTTCCATGCAGGAGTTAATTTGCTGCTTGATTCGGGCCATATGTCAGGAATGTCGTAAGAAGGCTTTGATTCCCTAAGCGGAGTCCTTAACTTGACACTATTCTTATGTTTGCAACTCATCCAATTGCTTAACTTCTGGATTTGAACCTGAGATAATTTGAATAATTGTTGTTCCTAAGACAATAATTGAAATATTAAACTCAGTTCTATAGTAGAGACAATATAATCGGGAACAATATGAACATATTTTGTAAGTTGTGGTGCACTACATTTAATTCTTTTCTGGCTGTCGCGTCCCTTCGAATGCTTTCCTTCAACTTCACTTGTTGTACTTGGTTCATTTTAAACCGTAAAGTATCAATATGGTGAATATGATACGTTAATCTCAACAAGCTTATTCTTTGTATAAACTAATTACCATAGTTGGGGTGTGTTTGGTTGGAGGTAAAACTTTTGATGAAAAGTTTTGGGGGTAGAAGTTGTCAAATTGATAGAAAATGATGTGATAAAATAGGGGTAATGATGAGGAGTAAAGAAAATAAAGTTAAAATAGACAGGTTAGTTGTATGGATAGTTGTGTAAAAATGATTGAAAAGTAGAGTAATCTGTATAGAAAAATGTAAAAAAATAATTAAAAAATAGAGTAGTTATGGATAGTAAAAATTTTTGGATTGAAAAGTTTTTGTTGACATATTTTGGCCCCAAACAAACACACCCTTGATGTAGTAAAAAAATAACATAATTAATACATTCAAGCTACAATCGCAATGCATGATCTTTCACCATATTCATTTATAATTTGAATTTCATTTTATTCTATTGAGGCTAAGATTTTATAATTCACAACACATGTAATCAAAAAATCGTTGGTAATTATAACTCAATAACTAATCCAAACGGTGAAATAACCAACATGAAATTTTCAAAGAAATGTCAACTTGCATATTTACTTTCCTTGTAACTAGTGCTTATTGAGAAAGGTGCGAAATCCGGTGAACGTGTGGTTACCTGGACAGTCCGCTGAATACATAACACTTCTTCTTCAAATAGGCAGATGTCTTCACATTTCATTTTTTAGCTTCAATTTCAGCTCTACACTAGTGAAAGTATCGCTTAAATGCCCCTACCTTATTGCACTTGATATTAGCAAGCAAAAGTCTAGTATGACTACCCATCTATCAGCTATACTTCGAAATCACGCCCTTCTACTCCGCATTCACATCTCTTTGGGCACCAGATGCAGTAGTAGTCATTCTCCATTATGAACGATCTAATCTTTCTGAGCTACAAGATAAAGAAAGACCAACATCAGCTTACTGAAAGAGGGAATCGAGGATTGATTGTTAGATGGAGATGTTTGGCTAGCGAGGTAGCGATATTCCCAAGACTTGTCAGGCAGGGAGACGGCGAGGGAGACTTTTTAGATCGTTGTGGACTGCTTTCTCAGGCTGCCTTGGACGAAAAGAAGGGGATTCTCTAGTCAAAGCAACTCGAGAAACTAGATTAAATGCATGAAAACCCAAATCCTGGGGTAAGCGTGCACAACAGTGAAAATGTAAGGCATCAAGTGAAAGGTGTGAAAATTGAAAGATATGAAGACAACCAACCCACTCATTAATTACTTGTAAGCGTTACCCCCACATTTATAACAAAAAATGCAAATTAATTAACGAAACCACTCATGCCAGTATAATTAAAGAGAAGTGATGTCGAGAATTCCAGATATAAAGATATCTCACGTACACTATTTCAAATAACTCATTAACAACAATTTTCATCATTTTCTTCCCGTACAACTGGTCTAGCTAATTGTATTTAACATTCAAATCATGCATTACAATTTTTTTAACGTATATATTTAATTAAAGGGTTAATTTCAAATATACCCACTACACTTGCCCTTAATTACAAATATACTCACTAAGTTTGATCACTTTTACATATACCCACTAAGTATGAGTGAAATTTCAAATATACCTATATCATCAGGCATAATTAAAAATCGCTGTTATTCATCATATGAAATGTCCAAAATGCTTCTTATTATTTAATAATAGTAGTCATACAACTATGATAGAAGTTAAATAATATAATTGAAACATATCTAATGTGAGGGGAAAGTTAGACAGAATGAGAATCAACGATTTGGATATTGCACAAAACATAATAAATGTTAGACTAATAAGGGTATTTTGAAAATTTATAATTATTAAACATTTATAACTGTTATAATGAGTATATTTGAAATTTCACTTATACTTAGTGGGTATATGTTGAAGTTTTCAAACTTAGTAGGTATATTTGTAATTAAAGGTAAATGTAATGGATATATTTGAAACTAATCCTTTATTAAATTACTATATTTATTATTGAACTTCATCAAGTAATATGAAACTCATCTACGTTTTAGAAACTACACATAGGAATGAAGTCGTCAATTATAAGCGCTATTAACAAATGTAAGTCTTTAGCATCTAGCATAGTATTGGACCATGCGTGCGCTACAACCTCTTTTTACAACATTTTAGCGTACTCCATATCAATGACGGCTTCACAGTTGATCTCATATTTGGGAAGCAGTCAAAGTAGAATATTATAAAGACACAAAGCCCTTGAGCAAAATTAATGTCCAATGTGGCCACATGGAAGAGGGAAACATGAAATTCCAAATGTTATGAGGCCTAAATGATAAAATCAACCCATCAGAAGCTTTTGAAAAAATTAAGAAATCTTAAGCATTCTAACTCCATTTCTATTCATTTGGAATGATCCGCTCAAATTGGTTATGTATTGCTATTTCTAGTCCGATATTCTACATAAAATTGCTTCAGCAATCTCCTACGATGAAGCTCATATACATTTCTCCCGACCATCCACAAATAATTACATTACAAACCTTTCTACTATCCAATTAACCATTGAAAATATCTAATGGATTATAAGAACAACATATCTAAATCATCAATAAAATAAAAACAAAAAAGAGGAATTATGAAGATAAAAATAAATTTAGAGGCATACATGGAAAAGATAAGAATATTAAAAAAGTCATAAGCAATAGCAACCACTGGCAACAGAACTAAAAAAATAGAATGAAGTAAGATTGGAAGAGGCTTACCATTGAAATCAGGACATGGATAAGCAAATTCTGAATATAAGTGATAAAACCAAGCAATGTGATCACCACATCAAGCTAACACATTTTTAATTATCACAGGAACACCTCCAACATTATTCCAGGTGAATGAAAGGGATAGATGCTACCACTACTATAGTGAAATTAAAGGAAGCTCTAAATGGAAATTGAAAATGAAGAGCAGGTGTCGTAGGAGCGGAAGCAAAGAATGCTCAGGCGAAGAAACTAGTGAAGACAAAACCATTCCTATGTTGGACGTCCAAAGCAATCAGGTCGTGGGTTGAGAGATTTTCATACTCTCCAGGAATTCTCCATCTGACTCAAGCAAAAGGCTCCAAGAATTTTTCATCTCACGCAGAAGGGAAATCCGAATTTTCTTCTCCATCTGACGCAAGCAAAAGGCTCTAGGACTTCATGGTCATCACGTAAAAGGGAATTCTCCAACAAATATGTTGATTGGTAAAAGCCAAAAGGCTCAGGACTTCTCAATTTGTCATCACACAAAACGGAATTCTCCAGCAACAGGCCCCATTCGCAAAAGCCAAAAAGTTTAGTACTTATCCATTTCTCTGTCCGATTTTCTTTATTGAGATGGCTCCAAGACTTCTCCATTTTTCTATCCAAATTTCTTTATCGAGACGGCAATACGTCCATTCAAAAAAGTGCGCCAAAGAGAAAATGACAAATTGTAAATCCGAATATTCTGATTACCTCCAAAACGTGCTTTTACGTAACTACATATTCAATAATCCTTTCAAGAACATGAAAAATTAATAAATTTAATTTTAATAATTCCTTCGGTAAATGGTATAAGATGTCAAATATGATTGGTGTAGATAATTTTATTGGTTCTGAAAAATAGAGTTATCTGTTCAAATTAATTAATAGAATATATATTCAAATTAATAACATAAAGAATTTTGGGAATAAATTTGGATTTAGAATACTTAAATTATTAATATGAAACACATTTATACAAGAGATTTTAAAATATAAATTTTAAAATAACAATATAGAAAATCTCTACACCATAAATTTGAAGATATGAGCTTTAAAATTATTACGGAGAATTTTTGTACAATAAATTTACAAATTTTAAAATTTAAAATATTTATACAAACAATATTTCTACAACAAATTTATATATTTTTTAAATATTTATACAAAAAACAATTCTACAAAAATTTTGAAATCTAAATTTCGAATTAATCATAAGAAGAACATTTCTATAGCAAAATTGAAACTGTAAATTTTAGAATAAATACATGGAGAACATTTACATAGTAAATGTAAAAATATAAATTATAAACTAATTATATGGAGAATGTAGCTATAAAAATACATTGAATTATTATTATAAATTTACTAATGTAAATTATAAAATAATGATTTCACAACATGTTTTCTAACGTTGGTTGTTGTGGTCTTATTACTATTGCTGCATGTAATATATTATCTAAATAATAGTACATATCATATATATTTTTCATGGCTTAAACTCATAAATAATTTTGACAATATATGTATCAATCCAAATTAAATCTAGTTTTAAATCTTTTCCTATTTATTTATATATGGGTTAGAGTAAGCCCGGATCAAGTTGAAAATAAAATTATTTTCATCCAATTTATTTTTCGAGTGATAGATTTTGTATTGTACTACAATATGGATGTTGTCTTTCCACGTCATTTTCCATACGAAATATCCTTTTATGCAAAAAATAATAACTTAGTTTTAATAATTCATTGGGCCAATGGTATAGCAAGTCAAATGAAATTGGCGTGGATAATTTTGTTGGAACCAAAATATAAAGTTATTTTTACATATTATTTAATAAAATCTTTATTCAAATTTATTACATCGAATTTTTTAAAATAAATTTAAATATAGAATTCTTAAAATACAAATATGAAGCACAAATATACAAGAAATTTAAAAACTTAATATTTTAAATAAGTACATAGAAAAGTACACACCATTCATTTGAAGATATGATTTTTAAAATCATTATATGGAGAACGCTTGTATAATATATTTAAAATTTTAGATGAAAAATTATTCTACAAAAATTTCTAAATCTAAATATTAAATTAATTTGAAGAAGAACATTTCTATAGCAAAATTAAAACCGTAAATTTTACATTAAATATATGAAGAACATTTATATAATGTATTTAAATATATAAATCTCAAACTAATTATGTGGAGAATGATGCTATAAAAAATTTCTGAATTATTACAATAAATTTATCATCACAAATTATAAAAGAATGCATTTTTAGCAGTAGTTTTTTAACGGTAGTTATGGTGGTCCTACTATTATTGATACATGCAATCTATTATCTAAATATTAATGTATATTAGTAGATTTTTCATGGCCTGAACCCCAAAATAATTTTGACGATATATGTTTCAATCCAGATTGAACTACGAAATAATTTTATATATTATTTTTAGGTCTAATAAATAATGTTTTACCTTTAAATTTGAATGATTGGAAACAAAAGAGAAACTATAAAAATATTAGAAAGTTTGATTTTATGTTGCATTTAACAAATTTTTTTTCAATAATCTAATTATTAAATTGTGGATTTCTGCTTCATTAAAAATATCTTGATTTTTTATATCAAAGATGGGTCAAATGTACAAAAGGTAGAGTGATTGGTGGATGAGCTTTGGTCCTAAAATGTAAAGCAGTCAAGTATAATGTGTATTTTTAAAAAATTCGAAACCATGTTTTGTTCAGTCTCAGACCTGACTGGTTGAAACAAACCAGCCATTAAGCGCTCCTGATTAGAACTATTTTGTGATAAATAATTAAAATTCAACATTACATAAAATGCTCACCTAACTTTTATACAAATTCTTTACTTTTTTTAGTTAATGGTACGAGGTGACAAATAAAATTTGTGCTATTAATTTATTTTTTGATTTATTTCATTTATTTACTTTTATGTCGTTGTAAATTTATATGATTTACACAAAAAAATAAATAAATCAAAGTAAATCGCGTTAAATAAAAGTAAATCGTAAATAAATAAAAAATTAATAATAGATGGTATTAAAATTTAAAATTTTTCTAGTAGACCGAAGTAAATTGTTTTAAAATTTGTGTCATTTTATTCAAAGTTTAATGGTACGAGATAACAAATTATTGTAAATCATAGGAGGCACAAACAAGGTGACAACGGTCATTTATTTACTTCTTGAGACCATCTATTACAAATTAAATTTCTCCTATGAGAAATAATAAAAATCAATGTTACTTAAAAATAATCACACAAGTATTATAGTACTTTTTCATTTTTTAGTCACAATATGGGGTTCAAAAAAATTTGTGCATAATGAGTATGACGGGTTTTATGCTGACTATGATTAATATACATGCTTATTATAAAAATTTATAACATATGCAAATTTCTACCTTTCCAGTAAATAAAAGTGTAAATAATTATTATTGATTTATTAAATATATTATTTAGGTAAAGGATCCAATTATTGGATTTATTTAAAATTTAATAAGAATTTATATTTTATTACTTAATATTATTAGTATCTTTCATATTACATTTATGGATAATATATTTGATATAGATTTTATGAACAATCTATAAAATCCATCAAATCAATTCATTACAAATTGATAACTCTATAAAAAAAACATAAATCATGCATATATTAGTTCATGATTTTGCATTATTCTTGCAAAATCTGTATTGCCCATCTAATTTGTGAAAATAAAATGTCATCAATCCTATTTCAGGTGTTAAAACTGTATAACTGGTTTACGTTATCAGACGATACGTAGCAAAATCATATATTCTATACAACTCGTAAAATATATAAAATTTATCAATTGCATATGCGTTATTTCTATGATACTCGAATAAAATACAAATGAGGGTAATATGGTAATTTCATATCATGAAAGTAGCATTGTGGGTAAAGTGTGAGTATGGGTAGGTGAGATTAATTATAGTACTTTGGGGTGCATGTATTTCTATGGTTAATCATATAATTTTAATAAAATACTATAGATGATCAGTGATCCATGATGTTAAATTGTATGATATTCATTATAAATTATAATCGGTAATGTACGCCTAAATTTTGCAAATTCAAAATAGATTTATTTTAAAAAATAAATTTGAACGAATGATATAATTTAGCATATTTGACCAATTTTATAGATTTTACAGATATTACAGATTTTACAATTTTTATGTAATTCATGGGGATGATGTGCTATACTTGTAATCTTTATTCATTTTTTCCATGAAATAAATTTTACAAGTTATTCGAGTATCACATAAACAATGCATATGCAATTGATAAATTTTATACATTTTACGAGTTGTAGAGAATATATAATTTTGCTACGTACTCGTCTGATAACATAAACCAGTTATACAGTTTTAACACCTGAAATAGGATTGATGACATTTCATTTTTACAAATTAGATGGGCAATACAGATTTTACAAGAATAATGCAAAATCATGAACTAATATATGCATGATTTATGTTTTTTATAAAGTTATCAATTTGTAATGAATTGATTTTATGGATTTTATAGATTGTTCATAAAATTTATATCAAATATATTATCCATAAATGTAATATGAAAGATACTAATAATATTAAGTAATAAAATATAGATTCTTATTAAATTTTAAATAAATCCAATAATTGGATCCTTTACCTAATTAATATATTTAATAAATCAATAATAATTATTTTTATTTTTATTTACTGGAAAGGTAGAAATTTGTATATGTTATAAATTTTTATAATAAACACGTATATTAATCGAGTCCGATTTCTGTGCAAACGTTTGCACGTTGGGCGAACATGGAAATGCCATATCTACCATTAATTTTAAATGTGCGGCTGAGATAAGTAGGGGCAAAATGGGAATGTTAATTTTTTGTACTCGCGTGTGGATTGTTTGGATTTCTGGTCAATGGCTTCTCGAAGAAGCTTCCGACCTACGACAACTCAAGATTTGGGAAGCGCAGTATCAGCAAATGGTATTTTCGTTTCTTGATGGTGGAGAAGCAGAGGAGAAGAGCCCTTTTCCGACGGTGGACGAGCAGAGAAGAATAATTGAAGCAATGATTAGGAAAACTGCTAATGGATAGGAGTGCCGAAGGAGCGGGTTGATCTCATAGCAGGGAGAGGAGATCGTAAGCATCTTTAAAGGAGAGCTCACCGGTCATCAGGGGGAACGGACATTAGGAGAAACGGGCAATTGCTTTTTGGCAAAATTGTTCCCCGATCCTAGAAATGGTAGCAGAGTCATCCTCACCACCCAGAACGCAGATGTCGGAACTTACGCGGCGGGTGAGAGAGGCAGGTGTCAGCATCTGCATCCTAGAAATGGTAGCAGAGTCATCCTCTTCCCTCCCGCTCGCTCTCCCGCCCGCACGGTATGTCTCCCGCTCACACTCTCTTCTCTCTCTCCATCTCTTTCTTCCCTCTTGCTCTCCCGTTCGCCCTCTCTCGTCTCCTGCTTGGGCTGTCAGCGCCTCTGGTAGCGACACCATCCACCCCGGCCCCGGCAAGTAAATGGTCCTTTTTCCTCTCCCAATGGAGTATCATCCTGATCGAAACCAAGATAATAAAGGTGCGTGCTTTTCTTTTATTATATTTTGTTGCGCATGAGTCAGAATTAGTTGCATCTGCGATGGCTAAAATTTTTGCTTCATGCATTTGGTAGAAAAGTACACAATCATTCACATACTTTCCTTTTCCAGAGGCTGCTGAGGCTACCGATCAAAGAGGTGATGACATCATATGAAGCCATAAAATTAGAGAGGAAGAATGGGAAACTCTTAATGCGGCAAGAGAGTGCGGCCATTGTATATTTGGAGAGCGGCAACACGCTGAAAGGATTGGTTTTGATTGAGGTCAAAACCCTATTGAGATTTCCAATAACATTCAACGGGTTGCTCACAATCTTCTTCCCAGGCGGACTTAACTTTGCTGTTTTTTAAGAGAGCGGGAAGATGTTCATTCGGTGAGATGGTGGGTTTTGAACATTGTATAATGGCATTAAGCACAGTAAACTCAATACATGTGCATGCGTTCTGTGCATGCTGATCTTTGTAAAAAAAAAAAAAAATACAAGTATAGTAGGTTCCTAGGCTTGTACTCTTTGTGTTGCTGCGGTAAAGAGGTCTTTGCCGCTACTATTTTTTGCTAAATAGAGGGTACGGGGAGCCAAATTAGCCAATATCTATTGAAGCCAAATTAGCCAATATTGATTGAAGTTGGGAGTTTCATGATAGTAGAAATGGTAGGCATAGTTGTGAGAAAATGAATGTTGGGGCATGGTTTCGTCCCCTGCATTTTGCATTGAATTTTTAATGATGATAATCATTTGTTGCTACGAGATGCACTTGAGAAATGCACCTTTGCCATGTCCAAAGGATTCTATTGATTGGCCTACTTTTCAAGGTTAATGTGATGATCAAGCTGCAACTCCTAAATCCTAATGGAAAAAAAGCGCAACTTCGTCAAGCTCTTTTTTCCGAGCCTGCACTCGCAATATCCAAGCTGGGAAATGTTTTTAAAATAATTATTCAACTAAAGCTGAAAATATATCTACGCAAATGCCCTAACGAATCTATGGTAATTCTTCTCGTGAACGAACCATGATTCTAAAAAAGAATAAACTGTTTAACTTGTATAAATTAATCTAAGGGATTTTTATTTCATTTTTGTCATGACTCTATGCCCTGCACAAATCTCCAGTTAAAAAATGTTTGGGAGCCTTTTAACAGATGGTTAGTGATTATAATCGTGGATCTCATAACATTGTACACCCACTAGATTGTAAAAAAATTCATAATGAAACGCATCTTGTACAATGAAATAAATATAACATCCTCCTCCTCCCCGCTTCACAGGATCACGATACCTATGCTGCTGAAACTGGTTCCAGCTCAATGCTGCGACTCACTCATCTTAAAGGGGGATGAGGTGGAGCCCCTACTCCTACCCAACAACTACTTCTAGGAGTGGCAGGATATAGACTCATTCCTTCTCCAATGACTCCACTAATCTGAATCTCATGTGGCCTTACATAAGCATCCACATAACTGCTGCCACCATAGGGATGTATGCTCTCATCCACTGCCGCAGCACTCATCTCTGAAGGAAATATAATCATGGTATTAGTTGAATAAAATGCTTATGACAATTCAGTATGCAGGAGGGCAAAAATGCAAAGCATGATTAAGCACCAGCTACATATTCGTCTGTCACTCAAATTTTATGAACTCAGCTAGACCTATTGTAACTTTTTTCAAAAGTACACTAGCCAGCCTTCCTACTTGATATACTCAAGAGAACTATAGGCCCATAGAGCTCAAGGAACAGGGAACCAAAAAGACAACATTAGAGAGAACTTTTTTTTTTATGAAACAGAAAAAAAAAATGTTTACCGCAATCTCTAATGTTCTTGGCTCAAACCATCAAGTTCTGCACGCTTTTCAGGTAACCTTTTGACATCAGCACAAATTATTAATTTAATTATTAGATTGTGAATTTCTGCATCACTAAAAATTTCTAGTCATAACATGCAAAGCAATTAGGAATGATGTGTAATTTTAAAAAATCCGAAACCATGTTTTGTTCGGTCTCACACATGACTGATTGAAACGAACTAACCATTAAACGCTCCTGATTAGAACTATTTTTGTGATAAATAGTTAAAATTTAATATTACATAAAATTCTTACCAAAGTTTTATACAAATTCTTTATTTTTTGATTTATTTCATTTATTTTTTTCATTGTAAATTCATGTGTTAATTTATTTTTTTATTTATGTTCATTTATTTACTTTTATGACATTGTAAATTTTATAAACTTTACACAAAAAAGTAAATAAATAAAAGTAAATAGTTTAAAAATTGTGTCATTTTATTCTAAGTTTAATGGTACGAGATAACAAATTATTGTAAATCATAGGAGACATAAATAAGGTAGTAACGGTCATTTATTTACTTTTTGACACCGTCTATTACAAATTAAATTTCTCCTATGATAAACAATAAAAATAAACACAAGCATTACAATATTTGTTCATTTTTTGGTCAAAATATGGGGTTAAAAAAAGGTACATAATGAGTAAGGGGACGGGTTTTATGTTGACTATGATTAATATACGTGTTTATTACATAAACATATAATTTATACATTTATGGATAAATAAAAGTATATTAATTACGGATAAATAAACATATAAAAGTATTCGTATAATTACTACCTTTCCAATAAATAAAAGCATAAATATTTATTAGTGACTTATTAAATATATTAATTACGTAAAATATCTAATTATTGGATTTGTTTATATTTTAATAAGAATCTATATTTATATTTTAGTATATTTTCGTATTACATTTACGGATAATATATTTCATATAAATTTTATGAACAATCTATAAAATCCATAAAATCCATCATATCAGTACATCTGTTTACGATTACTCTATAAAATTCATAAATCAAGTAAATATTAGTTTACGATTTTGCATAATTCTTGTAAAATCTGTGTTGTCCATCTAATTGGTGAAAATGAAATGTCATCAATTCTATTTTAGCTGTTAAAACTGTATAACTAGTTTATCATATCAAACGAATACGTATCAAAATCATTTAGTCTATAAAACTCGTAAAATTTATAAAATTTATAAATTTCATATGCGCTGTATCCGTGAAACTCGAATAACCTGTAAAATTTATTTCATTGAAAAAATGAATACAAGATTATCAGTGGAACACATCATTCCCATAAATTTCATAAAAACTGTAAAAGCCGTAAAATCTGTAAAATCTATATCAACGGTCAAACAAGCTAAATTATATCAGTCGTTCAAATTTATTTCTTTAAATAAAACTATTCTTAATTTTATAATTTCAGTCCTACATTACAGATTATAATTTGGAATGAATATCATTCAATTTAACGTTGGGGATCACTCATCATCTATAGTAATTTATTAAAATCATGTGAATAATCATAAAAATACATGCACCTCAAAGTGTTATAATTTAATTCACCTACCCCTACTCACGGTTTACCCACATTTCTACTCTCATGCTATGAAATTACCTTTTTACCCTCATTTTCATTTTATGCAAAAGTGCAAACGTTTGCATTTGAACCCGCCTCATATTAATCATAGTCCGCATAAAACCCGTCCCCATACTCATTATGCACAAAAAAAATTTAACCCCATATTGTGACTAAAAAATGAACAAATACTATAATACTTGTGTGATTATTTTTAAGTATCATTTATTTTTAGTATTTCTCATAGGAGGAATTTAATTTATAATAGGTGGTCTCAAAAAGTAAATAGATGACCGTTGTCACCTTGTTTATGTCTCCTATGATTTACAATAATTTGTCATCTCGTACCATTAAACTTAGAATAAAATGGCACAAATTTTAAATTATTTACTTTGGTTTACTAGAAAAATTGTAAATTTTGAGACCCTTATTTACTTTTTCATTCATTTATGATTTACTTTTATTTAAAACGATTTACATTTTTGTGTAAATCATATAAAATTTACAACGACATAAAAGTAAATAAATGAAATAAATCAAAAAAATAAATTAATCATATAATCTATATTTAATGTATTACCTAGCAAATAATATCAAAATTTTAAAAATATTAAATAACTCATTTCGAAAGCCTATTAAATTTTCATTAAATTATTTTTTGATCGTATTTTCTGGTTATGATCTTAATAAATATTTTTTATTTACATTTTGATTTATTAAATAAGTACAAAATAAACATTATGCTCTATAATTGTTTATAATAAATACATATATACACCTGTCAAATTGAGAGAATAAGCTTGTGTTCACCTTTTTTATAAGTATAGTCAATAGCTGAAAATTTAAGTATTGAACATCGTGAATGAGGTACATTTTGCGCTTATTTTTGTCAGCTCGTGCTGTAGACTAAAAAATAATTTTAATTCAAAAAATCTCATAATATATAAACAAAAGTTAACAAGCGCATTAATTCCATAGAATTAGGTGGTATACACCCTTTTTGAAGATATTTAAATAATACGTTTTTGAAACATATTAAAATTCCATTAAATTACTTTGTTAATCACATTATCTAGTTATGATTTTAATCTATAATTCTAATTTATATTTTTATTCATTAAATAAGCACAAAATATACATCATACACTATAATATTTAGAATAAATATATATAATAACTCATCGATTTAAGAGAATGAGTTGACGTGCACCTTTTTTAAAAATATAATCAGTAGCAAAAATTTTAAGTATTGAATATCGTTAATAAGGTGCATTTTGAGATTATTTTTCTTAGCCTGCGCTGTAGACCGAAAAATTAACTTGAATTCTTAAAAATTATGATAATATCTAAACAAAAGTTAATTAATAATTAATGTTAATTACCTATCCCATCAGTAATTCTCTTTGCTGATTTCAAAATTTTTGAGCACTATAAATTATATCTAATAAGTACATACAAAGTTATGAAAATATTAAATGATAAATTTATGCAGCTTGTTAAATTTTCGTTAAATTCTTTTATTGAACATTTCATCTACTTGACATCTTTAATGAATAAAAATTTATATTTTTACTGATTATTTACACTATAATTAGATTAATGAATGGGTACCGAATAAGTTATTTACGCTATAATCATATTAAAATACTACGATTTATTTTTATAATAATAAAGCTTATTTTTAAATAATTCAATATTATTTGTCACAAAACAATTCAATAATGATAATTCATTTTAAATTTCACAAAAAATGTAATAAAATTGAAAGTAGATTTAATAAAACACATGCAATGAACCTATTAATTGAGAGGAGTTAACCTCTGCATGAGGAAACCATTGATTGTTTTCCCATTATCCCCTCCTATTATTTTTATTTTTTAAGAACTGAATTATTAACCTTATGTTTATTTTGTACAAATTTTATTCGACACCACGTGTTATTAACTCCAAAATAACTAAAATAAAGAAAACATTTATGTATTAATATTTTATCAATAAAATTATAAAATTCAAAATTAAAATTAAAATTTCAAATGAACTAAAATTTTTAATAATCATTAAATTTTCAAAATAATTATTTGTGTAATTTATAATTAATGTATTGTAGAGCACGAAAAAAGTGAACATTTCTAATAATTTTGCTTTTGATCATGCACATGATCATTAAAAAAAGAGAGAAAATGGTATATTTTCAATATTCTATTTTAAAAATTTGATGTTCATCATGCCACGATGATCAATTCAATTTTATATATCCAAATATAAAGATGAGAACTTTCAACCTCTTGAAAAATTTTAAATTTGGTGTACTAATAGAAAATAGAACAACATATTTTAATTTTTATATTTGGTTTTAACATTGATAAGATAAAATTAGATTGATCTTGTTAACCCTTTCCCATTGAATACACCAACATCAAGTACTTGGTCATCTAATATGTTGATATAATAAAAAAAAAAAGCGATGCCCATTTTATTTAAAAATGAAAATATCATATCTATAAATGCCTAAAAATTTTATTTATATGAATCTATATAGGTTGGAACCCACAAATGTATAAAATATTAAAAAAAACATAAAACGCAATCGCTCAATTAACTGTATAAGTAAATTTATTTTATAAAAGAGATATGATTGAAATTATTAAAAACCAAATAAATTACACCCAAAAATTTTTATTTAGCACCTAATAAAATTTACTCAAAGATAATCTTAATCCAGAAGGAAATACTCATGTAAAAACATTATTTAATAGGCAATTTTGCAAATTTTTGGATAATTCCAAAATAAACTCTTACACGTTTGCGATTTTGCAAATCAAATTAAACTAAACTCTACAGACATAATAAACCACAGTTTATTATTTTTTTTATAAACTGTCACACACAAATTGGCAACAAAATTGGCAACAATTCTTTAGAAAATTAGTTGCCATTTAGAAGCTAAGTTTTCAATAGATGGATAGGAAATTTTTTTTTGAAAGAGAAAAATGACAATGTCTGTTGCTATATAGAAATGAAAATTTTTATTGTCATTCATTATTTATATTACTGCACACAAAATTGGTAGACTATTACAACAAATACAGTAAAGGAAACTAAATCCATATGAGACATTCATATGAATTTAAACTATAACAAATCCAACAAAATTTTATAGCTCATCATCTTGATAATCCAAAGCTAGCAAGTGCTTCTTGAAGGAATTTTCAATGCATTTGCAAAAATTTTAAGAATATATTTAGTATTCCAACGTACAAAAATAAACAAAAGAGTATCTTAAGACTAAACATTTTTAATAGAAAATTTTCTAAACTAATGCTTTCAAGCAATTTAAATATTTTATCATGATCGATGATGTTGAATCATGAACACATTAAAAAAGATAATAACCTTATTAGAGCAGAATTTGAGAGAGAGACATTTTCTAAAGTCTTCCATTATGTTATCACAACAAAGATGATAAATTGATAACAATCATAAATAAGTAATGAATACTTGTTCACCACTTAAGAACCTGCTCAAAAATATAACAACTCATTTCTATAGGGTAACTAACAAAACTATCATTGTTCACTGACTACCAAACTAGTACTATTAATCAAACTTGATTCTGGATAACATAAATCCTTATGTACTCAAATATTCTACTAAACTAACTGTTAAACTAGTCAAAAATTGTCATATGTTTTGAGTCACCTATAAGCAACAGAAGAAATGTAAAAATCATATCATCAAATTAAAAAAGCCTAGCTCTCAATTACAAAAACAGCTAAACACAGCTTTAAAAATAAAAATTTAGATTATTAGTGTCAATTTATCCATGCTATGCACAAAAAAGATAACTGGGTTCAAATGCTTGATGAACTCAACAAATGGTGAAAAATCTACTTGAAGCAGCCTAACACAGGCACTCTTAGGAGAAAAAAGTTGACACAAGCTATAAAAAATGAAAAAAGAGAAATAGGACCAAGACTTGACAGAGAACCAATAACCACACAAATATAAACAAGACTTCCTTCATGCAGTAAAAATTCTAACGTCTGTCATTATTTGTTGCACATAGATCACTTCTTTCTATGCAGTAAAAGTTCACATGTTTGTTATGATTTATTGCATACAGATAACTTCTATGCAGTAGAAATTCAAATGTTTGTCATTATTTGTTGCATATAAATCATTTGTTTCTCAAGTTTTATATGAATGAAATCCGTCAAAAAAAGTTATATATAAATGAAAATAAGATCATTTATGAAACAGAAAAAAAGGAAAAACAATGTCCTCTAAAAGCATAATGCATATTTTCTAGAAGATGATTGCACTCTATGAATTTGTTATTGTCTAGCTAAAGAATGAAATAAAAAGCTATGCAAGTTTGAGACATGGAAGTAATGTTAGATGATAGCATCATAATTCTTAAGGAAAATTATTTGATGGTCTAGGTTTCTGACAATGTTAGATGATGAAGACGGTCTAGTTAAAGTTTTTTCTCATACTATTATCTTTCCATTCATCATAAAAATTTGGTTTTGCTCACCAAAAAAAGGAAGAAAGATATAAAGAGTCCCCCCTGAAGAAGCGCAGCATGGCCACCAAATTCTTCTTCATTGATTTTCAATATTACTGCATAAGAGCAATAAGAGCAGATGCCCACATGTATCAATGGCAATGTCATGGAAATTACTCTTGAAATAGACAAGCCCTTCTATTCAAGTCCAAGGAAATTACATATCTGAAATCAATGCTCGCCACTGTTATTCACAAGAATGGTGAATATATAACCTTAAGGATCTACAGATACAGTACAGTTCATGAATAGACTTATCAACATAAACCGAATGGAAAAAAGAAAAATGAGCCAATGTTTCAAATGTCATTATGATCACAATTTTATTTGTCTTAAAAAAACCATTTTTGTATCCTTGTGTTTCCATTGAAAAAAACTATGTGAACTGAAAGCTCAGTAAATAATTTTTTTTTCATTTTGCAATTATTTTGACTTTTCAAAAACAAACACAACATCTATATTGTCTTTTATGCACAACAAACTCTAATTAATAAAAATTTAAACATCTTTATATATGTGCATACATATGTCAATTCTAAATCATGTATTCACACTGTCGGTATTGCCATCTGCTTGTGCTCGTGTGCAGCTGTGCTACACATTCGTAAACTAATTCATCTTCTTTAGAGTCCTAAGGTCGCTATCCAGGTATTACCACACTGCTTTACTACTTAACGACAAACCTAATATTAAATTATGCATCATGCTCATGCACTATGATTAATGCTGCACCATTTAGATTCACTTCTGAGCATGATTAAAGATATTTTGAAATAATCATGCTTATATTTGAATAAATCAACTTGAAAGAAAAAATTTAAACTCAATAAATAATCACATTTCATAATATTTGACATAATATTTTCAAAGTTATGCTTTGGTAAAAGTTTGCTTATCTCTAACTAGACTTTAAAACTTCTCTTTTTTCCAATTTTTTGTAATAGCCTCAAGTCTCTTTTCCTAATTTTCATCACAATATCTTCATTATTTTACCTTAATTTTCATAAATATTATTTAAATTTTCATTTATGACTTTTTCAAATTTTCTCATAATTTTACTGGGTCAAAATTCTATTTTTTAATTTATTCTTATATTATTTCACTTTTTAAACAACTTTATTTCTTAATTTTGGAATTTAAATACTCAGTTTAATTTTCCAAAAATTTTTCATAAATTTTCTGCATAATTTTTCTGTATTTTTTTTATAAATTTCTGTATTTTTTTATTTTCTTCACTGGCCGATGGCCGGCGCTTGAAGCTGCTCGCCGGTGGGCTGCTACTAGTGAGTCGGACCAGTGGGCCAGGCTAGTGGATCAAGCTAGTGAGCTGTATGGGCTAGGCTTGGTTCTTGAAACTTAGGCTTAGTTTCGATGAGCTTGGGACTAGTAGGCTCGACTCTAGGCTTCCTGGTTCATTAGGCTCTTACTGGATGGGCTTAGCCCATTAGCCTCGAAGCTTAATTATTTATTTATTCGTTTATTTTCAACGGTCCATATTCACCGACTAAAATAGTTAAGATCTCTCAACACAAATGTCGGTTTGATCCGAAATTTTAGGGGTAAGCTTGTAAAATTATACTTTTTAATCTGGATTGTCAATTTCTCAAAATAACATCTCTATCATTAGATTTAAAACAATGAGTTTAATAAATGGTTAAAATTAAATATCACTTAAAATAGCTATCTAAATTAATTTTTTAACAAAATTAATTCATCGTATATATTGTAAAATATCTCAAATAATGTTTATAATGGGTCATATTATTATTTTTACATTTGTATTTTTTTAATTATTCTTTTGTGTTTTATCCTTAAAATACATATTCACCCCTCCAAATCTTCATAAAATTACTATATCTGAAAATCTATAAGTCTGACCAAGTTGAAATTTTGCAAGCAAGATAAACATATAATTAACTTGTTATTATACGGTCACGATTCTCTGATTATGCTCAGAAGTATGTTTATTTGATCATATAGCATTTTTCACCATTTATTTGTTACTCTTCATTGAAATAAGTAAATTTCAACACTAAAATTTTCAATAATATTCCTATTACTAATTAACCATGCGAGGAATATTATGAATGGATTAGATCTGATAAATGAGTTGCATATAATATAAAATGAAAGAGATTAACAGACAAATTGTTCTACGCAACATACCTTCAAAAATTCTTTCTTCTTCTTTCGTTTATCTCCTACGCAGTTTCTCTCCTTCAAATGACCGAACCCACCACATGTTCTCCCCCTTTTTATACTCATCAATTTGTTAAACGATTGTGATTAAAATCCCACAATTTTCTTTTAAAAGATCTGCATGGCCCATAAATCACATTGTTTCTTAAAAACGGATGATCGTTACATTTTGAAATTAAAATTTCTACAAAATAACAACAACTAAAGTTCTATCAACAAACTAAAATCATTTCTAATTATTGAAATGTTTTAATTATGTTTTACAATTATATATTATATTTTTAACATTATTTTTTTATTTTATTGATAAAAATTGTCAAAAAAGGCAATAATATCTCCAATAAAATGATTTTTTTTTATCTGAACCCATAAATTAGATTTTACTGATAAATTGAATTTTACCGGTGAACAGTAGCTAAAATTATATTTAGCAACATGTTTTTTTTTAACGCAAGCGAATACCTTTCAGCAAGTGACCCGTGACAAGCTGGAAACGATTTTTATTTGAGAAATATTTCTATCAGCCCTGGTTGAGTAATGACTTGCTCGAACTATCTCAAGAAATTTATTTAAATTTTTTTTGTTTTTCTTCATACATTTATTTATCTAAGTAAATTTATTATATAAATAAAATTTTACCATTTTTAGATACATATATATCTTTTTAAGATTTTTAAACACAAGAGTATTTTGCTATTTTCAAATGGTTAAAAATGGCTGAAATAACCTTATGTCTAAAAATCTAAAAAAAAAATACACATATCTAAAAATAGTAAAATGTGGTTTATATGTTAAATATATAAGTTTACTGAATAAAGCGAAAAAAAATTTAAATAATTTTTTTGAGATAAGTTAAGCAAGTCCTTACTTTTCTTAGGTTAATAAGATCATTTATCTTTTTATTTTCTAAATTGGTAGGATATATTGGCTTTTGGCGTCAGTATTCTAGCTTTCTTCGACAGGAATAGAGTCACCTGCTGCTGATCCAAAAAAAAAAAACAAAAACAGAGCCACCTGCTGACGAGAAAAATCAGAGTCGACTGCCAATTCCAAACGGAAAGTCAACTATAATTCACGTTCACCAAGTGGTTTTGGTACTCTTCTCTCCTGTAAATTGACGCCTCCTCCCTGCTCTCTTCTATTCACTACTTGCAAATTCCCTCTTGCTCTCCCTCAATTTCACTTTGCTCTCCAACCTCACCCACCTCAATCTCACCAATTCTGGCTTCACTGGCCAGATTCCGGCGGAGATGGCTCGTTTGAACAAGCTTGTCGTGCTGGACATTTCCACAAACGACATGAGAAGCCCACTCACTTTTCTCAAGTTGGAGAATCCAAGCATTGAGTGGATGCTACGGAATTTGTCGAAGCTGACGCTACTCCATCTTGACGGTGTCAACATCTCGTCGGCCGTGCCCAACTTCTTGTCGAATTTCACTCACTTGACTAGCCTCTGCCTCAGTTCTTGCGGGTTGGTGGGAGAATTTCCAGCAGGGATATTTCTTTTGCCGAAATTGGAGACTTTGGATGCCTCCGTGAATCTGCTGCTGCAAGGTTCTTTCCCTGACTTCCCTGGAGAAAGTGCTTTGCGGACACTGTTGCTCTCCAACACCGAGTTATCCGGTTCGCTTCCCCATTCGTTTGGTAATCTCAACAACTTGACCAGAGTAGAGCTCAGTAATTGTAATTTTTCTGGTGAGATTCCAACTTTGATTCGAAACGTAAGGAGAATTGTTCTTCTGAAACTTAGCTTCAACAATTTCGGCGGCCCAATTCCGAGCCTTGATGGCCTAACAGAACTGAAATTTTTGGACCTCTCCTTCAACGATTTCTCTTGGCCAATACGCAGTCTGGACAATCTCACGAGACTATCTGTCTTGAACCTTTCCTTTAATGTTTTTAGTGGTGGGATTTCTCAGCTCCATTCTTTGAAGGCCATCACTCAGATCGTCCTCGCTTCAAACAATTTGACCGGCGAAATCCCTCAGTCCCCTGGAGATGGGCTTCATAATCTGACAGTGCTTGACTTGGGCCTCAATAGTCTACATGGGTGGAGTCCTTCCTTTCTGTTTACTTCGCCATCTCTGCAGAAGTTGGTTCTCCATCTAAATAATTTTGATGGCTAGCTGAATGAATTTGGTAGTGCTGCTTCTCGTTTGGAGAGAATTGAATTGAGCTACAATGCCTTAAATTATCTAAAATGCCACTGATTTTTAAAAATTAAAAATAAATATTTAAAATACTCCAAAAATCGTCAAATATATGTAGATTAACAATATTGTAAAAAAAAATTTAAAACAAAATTAAAACAAATGGGTATATGCACCGGAGCATTGAGCGCTGCATGCTGTCCGGTGCATACCATCTGCGTCCAAATTTTGAATGAGGCGGGTTCAAATGCAAACGTTTGCACTTTTGCATAAAATGCAAACGAAGGCAAAAAGGTAATTTCATAGCATGAGAGTAAAAATGTGGGTAAACCGTGAGTAGGGGTAAGTGAATTAAATTATAACACTTTGAGGTGCATGTATTTTTATGATTATTCACATAATTTTAATAAATTACTATAGATGATAAGTGATCCCCAACGTTAAATTGAATGATATTCATTCCAAATTATAATCTGTAATGTAGGATTGAAATTATAAAATTAAGAATAGTTTTATTTAAAGAAATAAATTTAAACGACTGATATAATTTAGCTTGTTTGACCGTTGATATAGATTTTACAGACTTTACGGCTTTTACAGTTTTTATGAAATTTATGGGAATGATGTGTTCCACTGATAATCTTGTATTCATTTTTCCAATGAAATAAATTTTACAGGTTATTCGAGTTTCACGGATACAGCGCATATGAAATTTATAAATTTTATAAATTTTACGAGTTTTATAGACTAAATGATTTTGATACGTATTCGTTTGATACGATAAACCAGTTATACAGTTTTAACAGCTAAAATAGAATTGATGACATTTCATTTTCACCAATTAGATGGACAACACAGATTTTACAAGAATTATGCAAAATCGTAAACTAATATTTACTTGATTTATGAATTTTATAGAGTAATCGTAAACAGATGTACTGATATGATGGATTTGATGGATTTTAAAGATTGTTCATAAAATTTATATGAAATATATTATCCGTAAATGTAATACGAAAATATACTAAAATATAAATATAGATTCTTATTAAAATATAAACAAATCCAATAATTAGATATTTTACGTAATTAATATATTTAATAAGTCACTAATAAATATTTATGCTTTTATTTATTGGAAAGGTAGTAATTATACGTATACTTTTATATGTTTATTTATCCGTAATTAATATACTTTTATTTATCCGTAAATGTATAAATTATATGTTTATGTAATAAACAAGTATATTAATCATGGTCAACATAAAACTTGTCCCCTTACTCATTATGCACCTTTTTTTAACCTCATATTTTGACCAAAAAATGAACAAATCTTGTAATGCTTGTATGTATTTTTATTATTTCTCATAAAGAGAAATTTAATTTATAATAGGTGGTATCAGAAAGTAAATAAATTACCGTTGCCACCTTTATTATGTCTCCTATGATTTACATTAATTTGTCATCTCATACCATTAAACTTAAAATAAAATGACACAAATTTGAAATGATTTATTTTTTGTGTAAATCATATAAAATTTACAACTGCATAAAAGTAAATAAATGAACATAAAAAAATAATAAATTAACGGCACGAATTTACAACGAAAAAAAATAAAGAAATGAAATAAATCAAAAAATAAATTAACGGCACGAATTTTATATGTCACCTCAAAAAATAAAGAATTTGTATAAAACTTTGATAAGAATTTTATATAATGTTGAATTTAAACTAGTTATCATAAAAATAGTTCTAATCAAAGAGCGTTTAATGGTTAGTCTGAAGAAAATATAATTTCGGAGTTTCTAAAAGTACGCATCATTCCTGATTGCTTTGCATGCTATGACTAGATATTTTTAATGAAGCAGGAATTCACAATCTAATAATTAGATTAATGAAAAAATGTTGTTAAATGCTAAATTAATTTTTTAGACCCAAAAATAATGTATGAAATTATTTCGTAGTTCAATCTAGATTGAAACATATATTGTCATAATTATTTTGGAGTTTATGCTATGAAAATCTACTAACATACATTAGTATTTAGATAATAGATTATATGCATCAGTAATAGTTATGATGAATAATTTATTATAGTAATACGGAAAATTTTTTAGCATCATTCTCTACATAATTGGTTTGAGTTTTATATATTTAAATATATGATATAAATGTTCTTCACGTATTTAATGTAAATTTTACGGTTTTAATTTTGATATACAATTGTTCTTTTTTAAATTCATCTAATACTTAGAGTTCCAAAGTTGTGTGGAATAATTTTTCATCTAAAAATTTGAAATTTGAAATTTGAAATTTGAAATTCTAAATATATTATAGTATGTAATGATTTGAAAAATTATATATTGAAATGAATCATTGAACTTTTATCTATACTTATTTAAAAATCAAGTTTTTAAATTTCTTTTATAGTTATGCTTCATATTTGTATTTTAAGAATTTTATAGATAAATTTATTTTAGAAAAATTGTAATGATGAGTTTGATTGTTTATGTTGTATGTTAAAATAACTCTATATTTTTGTGCCAATAAAATTATCCACCAATTTCATTTAGCTTGCTATACCATTGGCCCAATGAATTATTAAAACTAAAATTATTATTTTTTGCTTGAAAGAATATTTTGTATGAAAAATGACATGGAAAAGACAGCATCCATGTTGTAGTACCATACAAAATCTATCACTCGAAAAATAAATTGGATGAAAATAAATTTATTTTCTTTGTTGATTTCAGAATTATTAAAAAATATAATTATATTTTTATAGGGAAAATTTTAAGCACCAAATAACTTAATTGCACAAATTTTATTCGACAGTCCAGATGTTTGGCCCGAAAATAACTATAATTGAGAAAAAAATATAATATAGTATCCACACGTGAATATTATTTTTAGGTAATTTGGATTTTGTCGGTAAAGTAATTTTTTATTTTTTAAGAGGGGTAGTATTTAAACTATTAAGCACCAAATAAATCACTTGCACAGATTTTATTTTGCACCTTAAGTCGTTGACCCATAACTAATTTTAATCCAAAAGAAAATAGTGCAGTGTTTATGTGAGAACATTATTTAACAAGTGACTTTAATTATTTGTCACAGAAATAATTTTACTTTCGATAGTAGTGTTATCAAAATTATAAAATATCAAATAAGTTACTTGCACATATTTTATTCCATATCTATATCATTTGTCCAAAAATAAATATACTCAAATTTATATAATAATAATAATAATAATGCAAGAAGATTAATTTATGGATAATTATACTAAGAAGAATAATTTATGAATAATTATATTAATTTATCCCACACATGAGAATATTAATTAATGGATAATTGGGAATGTACTAAAATCATTAAGCACTCAATATCACAATTGCACAACTTTTATTTAGCCTCCCCTTGATCCCAACAAAATTAAAAACGTCCAAAACAATTTGCATCTCATATGTACATGAGCTTAATAGGCGTGAATTAAGAAATGATTGACACCAAAACAAGCGTATGTTGGGTCATTAAAATTATAACAAAATTGCAAAATCAATCAACATCATATGTGGGCTGCACATGCACAGATTGTTGTACATCGCCGCTACGCCATACCAAATGCCTTCTTCCCCAATTGAACATGCATGCTTGCCAGTGAGAAACTCATCCGATCTTCCTCGCCAAAGCTGCCTCCACCATGCGAGACACCCATCCCTGACGATGGCGAGAGAAAACCACAATCACTGCATAAAATCCGGCGGACTTGCTGCCCGTCGTCGTGCTCACCAAATCTCGCTGCCATCTCTGTTGAAACAAACTCACTCAGATGAAACAAACTCAAACGAGCAATGTGTTGGAAAAACCAAATACATGAAAAAAACAAAAATAGGGGCGACAACATGCAGAAGATGAAGATTAGATCATAGATCTAAAATTTATCTACAGCGATTTTTCAATAGACTAAAATTTATCAACTGCGGGTCTGTTTCCACCACCCCTGCTCCGACCAAATCTCAACTCCACCTGCATAGCATCGTTGTCGGCAGGAACAATCCAACCAACAGTCATTAAAATCTCCACTGTCTTCCCCAAATCGTCCATCAATGTCTGCCTTTTCCTTCAGCAAAATCCGGCAGCAACGACATGGATCGATTGGCCAAGAAATCTAGCAGATTTCTGCCAGCTTCAACAAATTCGATTGCTTCTGCTTACCACCTTCATCAACTGCGATCAGCAACTACAATCCATCCCCAATCCAATCTGCACATGAGCATGAATCAAGTAACGGAAACGTCCAACCGAACAGGAAAAACTAGTGGATTTACAGCCACCGATTAAAGAAATCCTGCATCTGCCATTTTTCCAACCTATCCAAGCTCGCCCCGCATCGCATCTGCATCCATCCATAGCTTCACCGCTAGTATCTTGCAAATAAAATCAGCAGTCACCGTTCCAGTTGCGTCTTCTGATCGAATAGCTAACAGATGAACGGTAGATGCACAATGTCGCATTAAAATTTCAAATCGCGACTGTTTAGATGTGGAATATAATAAATGAAAAAATCCATCGCTTTCTAGCTCACCTTAGTCGTCGACAGCGAGATCTGGTGGCTCTTCCAAGCTCTCCTTTTCTCCCGTAACAGAGCCACAGCGACCAACGTTTATAGCCATAGGCGACGGCGACGGTGGAAGCGTGTTGGAAACCTAGCTCCTCTCCGCTTCTGCTCTTCCTGGCTTCTCCTCTTTTGTCTGCCTCTTCTCAGTCGCTCCCTCCTCTTCTCAGTCACTCTCTCTCCCGTCTAAAGTCTAAACAGGCAGCTTCTTCAGGAAGCTAATGGGCAACATACATGCAGCGAGTATGCACGCGACTGTGGTAGCATACTTTCCAATTTTGCCCCATCGAATCTAAACCGGACGTTTGAAATGGACGATAGATATGGCATTTGCACTTTCAGCAAGCGTGAAAACATTTGCAGTGAAACCAGACTCATTTTGAATACCGAAATTTTTGTCGGTCGTAGCAGATTATGCTCAGTACACTACCTTCCATGTCCGTCATAGCAGATGATGCTCAGTACACTACCTTCCATCGCACTTCCTCTGTAACAACACGTATGGTCACTCATCTTCCATGGCCAAGCTATTTTACAAACATAGTGGATTAAATCTATAGCAACCCATATGGTCATTCATCTTATGTCGATCGTTTTAATTTGAAATTAATAAAAATTTAAATTGAAATAAATTAATATAAAATTATGAATTTAACAAATATTTTATTAAATAAAAAGTTCGTAACATAACTCATATATGTTTCTTTGATTTTCATGATTCAAATTAATGTGGAATAGAACAAAAATGATCAACACATGTATATAAAAATAATATGATTTATCTATAATATAATTTCAATATATAAACATGCATTCAAATATAAAAGTGAATGATATGAAATATAATAATTAAATTTTGAAAAATGAAGAAATATAATCTATATACCCATAAAATCTTAATAAAGTGGTATGATTTTATACAGATGAGGCCAATTTCTATTGCTGATTTTCAAAAAATATAAAGGATGATCCTTGAATTAAAGAAACAAGAGTAAAAGTTAGATTGAACATTATCCATCATGGAGCCTATGGGTACTGAACATTTTCTCTAATTTTAACTTATAACTTTACAAATTTTATTTGAAAAAACGAAATAAATATAGATATTAATTTAAATTATTTTAAAAATAAATCATTTAAATAGAAAATTTATTAAAAATCTTCAAAAAAATTCCATGAATTCAATTAATTTGAATTTTTAATAAAAAAATCTTCAATAAAATTTTCATGAATTAAGTTAATTTGAATTGGAGTCTAACTCTACCAAAAATGATAATCTTTTCAATAAAATTCACATTGAATAATTATTTTTTATTTTTATTACATTCAAATGAACAATATCTAAATTATTTTTTACAAATTATATGACATATGCACTTTAATTGTAACAGCTATTTCAAGATAAAGAGTTAAACATCATGAGGTTATATGATAAAAAGTATAATTTTTACACCAATATCGATCCATAAATATCTGATTAATTTTTTTACTTAAATTTTATTTATTTATTTTGGTGTAACATGCATGTATTAAAACGATGGATTGCATTTAAAATTGCATTTATATGTTGCTGCAGTGTATGGTTTGATGGTCCACAGCTAGAGCGCCACGCTTTGGTGCTCCATCATTGATGATGGATGGAGGAAGCCATGGCTATACTGCAATCCATTCCCCTCCAAAACTGATGCTGCCAAGCTTCAATCAGTCAATCGGAGTCATCGGACCAAAAGCTAGTGAAAACTCCTGAAGTTCGGCGGTAGCGGTTTCTTCTCCTGTAGCAACCATTTCTATCATCCAATTTGCCACCGTCGTTGCCTCAAAAACCACCAGCCTCCTTAAGATGGATCACCGATCATAACCAACCAATGATTCAATACAGGCTTCCTAACTCCAGTACCCAACTTGCGAGACCAGATCTATTCTCTAGTTGACTGAAAAAAAATGCGCTGATTTTCTTCTTTGTCACCGGTTGATGCTATCAACCAACACTCAACGCCATCAGCTTCGTTGCTATCGGTCGCCCTCTGCCTACTGCTCAAACTCAACAGCCCTCTATCGGCTGCTCAAACCCAACAGCCCTCTGCCTGCTGTGCATGTCTCCCTTACCGGAGCATGTGTACAGTTGATGCAGCGAAAAATACCCTCAGACCAAAATTTTCAATTGACCAAAAATGCCCCTTTTAATCCTGACCGTTTGACGGAAATCGACGGCTGCAGATGAGGTTCCCATTAGAAAATTGTGGGAACGGATTGGCGCCCTTCTCTCTTAGTGGGAGTGTAGAAAAATATCCCCTTGTTAATGGGGATATTTACAATTGTCCCTGTTATAAGATATCTCTTTATGATGAGAGTTGCAAAATGGCGAAATTTGTAATATTAAGATGTTACATTATATATAATTCTAATACAAAAAAGGTTAATTTTTACAAATTACAACTCTTCACGGTAAAAGAGTCGCAATTTCTTTGTTTCCTAGTGCGTGATGCATTGAATGCAAGACTGAAAAACAACAAGAACATGATTTTGGGTCCGTTTGGCCGTAAATTTCGTATTCCAATTGCGGAAAGTCCTGAGTTTTTTTTTTTAAAATATAAAATATTTTTTCGGTGGATAATAGGAAAGCCCTGAGTTTTAGCTATGGGCTTGTGGGCTTGTAAATATAAAGGGTATATTCGACCGCATATACAACTTTTCAATGTAAAACTTTCTATCACCTATCATTATCTTATTTTTTAATTATTTTTCCATATCTTCTTATATAACTGCTCTATTCTTATTATTTTATTTTTTTTTATCATTTTTATACAAGATACAATTATCCATATAATTAATCTATCTATTTTAACTTTATTTTCTTCACTCCTTAATCCTTATCATTAACTTTATCATATTATGTCTTTTTTTTCCATTTCAAAAACTTTTGAATCCAAATTTTAACTTGGGGGATTGATGGAGCCTGATCCTATGCTCCCGGAAGCATTAAGGCTCAATGCTCCCCGGTGCATATACCTATTTTTTTTATTTTTTTCAAAATTTTTTATAAGATTGTTAATCTAGGTGTATTTGACCTATGTATTAATTTTTACCATTTTTGGAATATCTTAGATATTTATTTTTTATTTTTGAAAATCATTGACATTTTAGTAATTTTAAATTACCTAAAATGTCATGATTTTCAAAAATAAAAAATAAATATCTAAAATACTCTAAAAATGTAAAAATTTATACACATCTTAAATACAAATAGATTAAAAATATTGTAAAAAAAATTTCGAAAAAAAGTTTTAAAAAATAGGTGTATGCGACCGGGAGCATGCAGCACTGGATGCTCCTGGGGAGCATACAATCGAAGTTCGGGATTGATTGGCTGTTCGCCTGTAACGTTCGTAGATAAGGGGTAGCGTAGGGAGGATTCTTATCATTGAGATTCCGAATTCCTACAATTCAATTTTAGTTTATTATTCCCCATTAATAAATCTCTTCGATTTCAAAAATAAACCACTTCCATTTGATTTTGCATCCTATTTAGTACCAGAGCATCGATGATCAAAGAATCCGGACGGAGAAATTTGCAATTTGGCCACAGCCATCAATAAGCAGCAAGATCTAGGGTATGAACATTTGATGTCGCCATCGATGGGTGGGAGCATTATTTGTTATCATCAGTGTTATAAGAACCGAACCGGCCGGTCTGACCGATTCGACCGGGAACCGGTCCAACTTCCGGTTCGATAATGCCCAGTTCGGTTCGTTTATAGAAAACGTCCGAACCGTCAAACCGGCGGTCGAACCAGGATATGCGGTCAAACCGGGTTCAACCGGTCGGACGGTTTTATAAAAAAAAAACCAAACGAAATGTCGAAACCCTCCCGCTCGCATTTCCCCCTCCCTTTCGTGTTTCGTCGTTTTTGAAATCCGCCGGCATCGTCTCCTCACGGCAGCGCCCGCCATCATCGACACTGCTCCTCGGCCCTCGCAGCACCCGCCGCCTGCAACTCCCGTCGTCCGCACCGTCCTCATCGTGTCCCGACCCACCGCGCCCTCACGCGCAGCGCCCGTTGCCCACAGCTCTCGTCGTCCGCGTCGTCCTCGTCTCGTCCCTGCCCGCCGCTCCTTCCTCCTCGAATCCCTGCGCCGTCATCACCCACCGCCCGCAGCTCCTGTCATCCGCGCCGTCCTCATCGCGTCACCGCCCACAGTGCCCTCACGCACAGCGCCCGCCGCGCGTCCTCCCCGAGTCCTCGCACCATCATTGCCTTCCGCCGTTCCGCACCTTCATTGCCTTCAGCCCGTCCTCGCCGTTGATCAAATTACAAAAAATAAAATTAAAAATATCATAGTGATTTCAGACTTCCAGAGTGTTCGTTTATCAAATTACAAAAAAAAAATTTAAAAATATCACGGTGATTTCAGAGTGTTTGGATATAAGTCTTGACATTATCTTCATAAATGTTGATTTATTTTAGATAGACTAAAATTTTCTTAAATGTTACTTATTCAATATCAATGAAAATATCCTATAGTTAAACTAAATAGTAATTTAAGCAATAAAAACAATTTGGCAAGATATTATGTCATAAATAAAATTTATTTTTTTTATGAAGAATAAAATTTATTTTGAAAATTGTATGAAAAATTAATTATCCACAGTATATTAGTCAGATGGGTTTCAAAAAAAATAAACTTATAAAAAAATATAAATGTTTTTTTACTTAACAAAATTTTATGTAAATCAATTATCTAATTCATTTGGTAAGATATTGAATAATTTTTATTCAAATCATATCTAAGATTAATTTATTTTCAAAATATCAGTTAAGACAGCTTTTATAAAAATATAAAATTAAAATAATATAGTATAATAATAAATATATCATTTATTTAAATCAATTAGGTAGTTCATTTGCAAGATGTTAGATATTGTGAACTAAAATTTATTTTAAAATTTTTATTCAAATCGTATCTATTAATATCCTCAAAATATTGGTCGCGTTGTTTTTCATAAAAAATATATTCTCAAAATAAATATATTATAAAAATTTAATTTAATTAAATAATATTTTATTTAAATAAAATATATTCTTAAAATAAATATATAATAATATACATGTATAAATATCATTTAATTTTATATGTAATTCATTTGATAAGGTTTTGCATATTAAAGAATAAAATTTATTTTTAAATTTTTATCTACATTATATCTAGGATTAATAATTCTTAAAATATTAGTTAAGATCTTTTCTAAAGCGTCGTCGTTGTCGGTCGCTACTCGCTGATCGTTGCTCGCAGCTTGCCACTGTTTCACTGGTAGCTAATTTGTTTTATTTCTTATTTTTTCAAGTATGTTTATAGCAATTCATTAAGGTACCGAGATAAAGATGAAGAATTCAAGATCCAACAACCAAGCAACAATGGTCGTAGCATATTATAAGTTCAAGTCTTTAAGGTTGGTTAATGTAGTTAATTTTTCTAAAATTCATGCTTAAAGATTTTTTAAAACTTGCTATTAATTTTTTCTGCATGTTTTGGACTTATATTGTTATCCTTAAAATCTAACATATATATTTAGGATTTATAAAAATATAATTTTATCAATATATTTATTAAAAATTAAAAAAATTAATATTTATGACATCATAAAATATGTCATGCTGACGTCATCAGTTTGAACCGGTTTGATTAACCGGTCGAACTGGTTCGAACCAGACCAGTTCCTTTACCAATTCAATCACCGGTTCGGTTCTGACAACATTGGTTATCATCGAATCTTGAATTCGAGGGTGGGAAGCCTGAGATTTCAAGGGAAATGGAAAGATGGGGATGGTGACAGGACCAGCAGTTGGGCTAAAAGAGCGATAGAGTCAGAGGTCCACATCATCTGAAAAGGGGACTCTGATGTTAAGGAAGGGGGATTGATTGTTTGTTCTTTTGTAGCCATTGCAGTTCAATTGAAATTCATGGTTACGCATCAATAAATCTCTTATTTTGTATTATACGGTTGTACCTTTCTATGTACTTAGTGTCCGTTTGATATTTGACGAAAATTTTGAAATGAAGTAAATATGGAAAATAAAGAAAATAAAGTTAAATAAATTAAGTAATTATACGAACAGTAGTGAATAAATAATCGAAAAGTAAAAATTATATAATCTGAATTGTACAGGAAGTTAACGAAGAAATGATAATTAACATGCTTGGTAGAATGCAAATCACACCCTTAATCTCATTCGAACATAGAATTTATAGCCTTTTGCAATCTTAGAAAATCAAAATGCGAAGACGTGTGCGCGCGATATGTCACGCCGCTTGGCCGGCGTGATTCCACGTTCAAAGCTGCTGGTCGTGGGAGCTGTGTCTCCCGGGTGGGTTGCTAGTTAGTGTGGGAGCTGTGTCTCCCGGGTGGGTTGTTGTGGGAGCAGTGGTCTCCCGTTTGATTGTTTGGAAGCTGTGTCTTCCTGATTATTTGGTGGAGTTGTATCTCTAACTTTGTAAGAATGTCTCAGAACTTTCTGTGTAATACATGTTGAGATGTGTGTATATATCTCCCAGTCAAAAAAAAAAGCTGTTGGTCGTGATTTTCGAGAACTGCTTCGTTCAACGATTTCAAATTTTAATTTTTTATTCTATTTTAATAATCCCACCGCATGTATTGTTTAAAATATAATTTTGACTATTTATAATAAAAAAACAAGAGCTAATAACTAGAAAAATACAAATGGAAGAGTATCAATAGTATATATGTATTAGAAAATTATCAAGTGCATTCGGATTGCATCATAATTATAGTACAATCCATGCATTATGGGTCCCGCGTGATCATGAATAGAAAATTCATCTCACCTATTGTATTTAGAATTATTCACTTTATTAGCATGCTAATTTTCATCCAAATCCAACATTTGTATGATCACCATCTTAAAATTGTGCAAAATCAACATAATAAAATAGTTTAATGTAAATATCAAATTTAAATTGATATTTTCAACATCTAAACAGTCTAAAGTATGATTTTTTTATATGGATAAATGATTGTATAATGTTTCATTATATTCTAATATGCGTGGGGCCCATTTCACAGCACAATAGGATCTTATATATATAGGATTTTGATCAAGCGAAGTCCGCTGCAAATGGGCTCCATTTAATCATGAAATCAACATCTATCTCACCCATCGTATTTAGAATTATTCACTTTAGTAGCATATCAATTTTCATCTCAATCCAACATATGTATGTGCTCCATCTTAAAATTGTACAAAATCGACGTAATAAAATAGTTTAGTGTCAATATCAACTTTGAAATGATATTTTTAACATCTAAACCGTCTAAAATCTGATTTTTATATAGATAAATGATTGTATAAAATATGATTACGTGTTAATACACGTAGGGCTCATTTTGTAGTGGATTACACTAGATCATATCTCATATATATATATATATATATATATATATATGAAAACCTTTCCTGTGCATTTGCCTATTCCATAATTAATGATGCATTTTGCCCAATATGTGCCTTACATGTACTTGAATGTATTGATACTTTATACAATCATTTATTCATATATAAATTTTATAGCAAGTGGTTTATATGTTGAAAAAATAACTTTAAAATTTTTATTTACATTTAATAATTTTATTACGTTGAATTTGTATCATTTTCGGATGAGATCTATACGCATATCCAATTAGGATGAAAATTGGTATAGTAATAGAATACATAATTCTAAATATAACGAGTTGAGTAGATTATAATTTTATGATCACGTGGGGCCCATTTTGAGATAATTGCACTATAATTGTGGTGTAGTAAATCTGCACATGAATATTTCTCATATATATGTAGAACCTTTTCTGTGCAGTGAAGTTGCACCATAATTAACAATGCGTTTGGCCCAAAATAGGCCCCACATGTACTTAAATGTATTGATACTTTATACAATCGTTTATCAATATATAAATTTTATAACAAATGGTTTACATATTGAAAAAACAACTTTAAAGTTGTTATTTAGATCAAACTATTTTATTATGTTGAATTTTTATCTTTTTTAGATAAAGTTCATGCACATATCCAATTGAGATGAAAATTGGTATTATAATAGAATTTATAATTTTAAATATAATTGGTGGAGTAGATTATAATTTTATGATCATATGAGGCCTATTTTGAGATAACTACACTGTAATCTTGGTGCAGAGAAGTCACACTTGAATATTTCTCATATATATATATGAGATATATTCAGGTGCAGCAATGTCATACCCAATTTCCCGTGCAGGTGCAAGATCCCACCATTCGTTCTAGCGGGTGAAATCTAGGCCGCATAAAGCCTGTGCGTGTAGGGACGAGGGGAGGTGCGTGTGTGTGTGTCCTCATTTACATGTACCCATTTTGGAACTCAACAGCCAGGAGTACCCATTTGTGCACAACTTCCCTAAATACATATGTGAAATGAAATCCCTAGAAGCCGAAAAGAGGATAGAGCCATCGAAGCAGATTCCTTATGCAGCATCTGTGGCAGCTGAAGTTTGAGGGAAAGGCAGCACTCCAAGAACACCTCCCTTCTTCATTCTATTTTTCCTGGGTTGTCGTTGGCCTTCCTTTGTTCGAGTAGCACGGTGGCATCCATATAAGCTTACTTTCGTATTTCTTAGCACCCATATTCGAATCAGATGATATCGATAATGCCTTGTATGTCTGAAAGACCAGAGCCAAACAACCTGAGACTGTTCGACAAAATGTACGCCATTCGCAGGTGTGAAGAACCTAGAAGACAACAATGGTAGTCAAAATCAACTTAAAAAATGACGCGAAAGAAAAGGGTTAGCCTTTTTCTTTTTTGTTGATCTTTCCCTCACTCTTTTTCTCATGGCGCATTGTTGTTTTTATCTCTTGTAAATTGTTAGCATATACAGACTATAGCCGCCATTTTCATCTCTTTCGTTTGCGATCTACCCTATTAGAGCAGGAAAAATATACACTTATGAAACACAACTAATTAATCATCACATTGCTTGTACTGTGCTTTGCTTCTCGTGTTTAGAATTTTCATCATCTATTCCTATATTTATGCTTTGATCATACCAGTTGCTTAGTTGATAGTCTATGTGATTTTGAGTAGATTGCGGTTTGATGAGTGCTCTCTGCTTTGATAATTGCAACGACATTTCTGGCGATTCCAATGATATTCCACATATATTAATTCAACAGCCCATTTTAGAGCCTCCTCGTCGTCTTTGTCTTGAGACAACTGCAAGAAGACCTTGTATATCAATATACTATGCTGAATTAACATGTTGTGTTAAGTCAGAAAATTATTTTAAGGACTGTACAACTTTTATGCATGCGAACATTAACATACTATTTGCTATATGAGCATGCCATATCGAATAACATATGTTATAAAAACTTTATATTTTCTATATATGTGAATATCAACATGCTATATACTGAATAAACATATTTAGTTTATTCACAAATTTATCTAGAAACTTTACATCATTCGTACATGTTAGTATTAATATGTTATATATTGAATGAGCATATTGTGTTGAATGACAAAGGTGTTCACCGACTTTACAGCTTTTACACTCGTGAATATCAGTTTGCTATGTTGAATGAATATGCTATGTTAAAAATCAAACGTAAATATCATAATATTTAGTTAATTTGGTTCTTATTGATGTTAGAGTCTTAGTCTTTTAATTTTTAATATTCAACGATCAATTCAATATTTTCTATGGGTGTGTTTAGAAATGAATAAAACTTTTTGTGAAAAGTTTTAGAGAGTAAAAATTATCAAATTATGTAATATGATAGGGGTAGTGATGAGGAGTAAAGAAGATAAAGTTAAAATAGATAGGTTAGTTGTATAGGTAACTGCGTAGAAATGATTGACAAGTAGGGTAGTTATATAGGAAAATGTGAAAAAATGATTGAAAAGTATAGTAGTTATGGAGAATGAAAAGTTTTAGATTGAAAAATTTTAACTTGACATTTTATACCCATTGCCGAACACACCCTATATGTTAAGAGCTATTGTTTCCTTATTGTATGCACAAGGAAAAATTGTCATTAATTCAAAAGCTATAGACAAACAATTAAAACTGAGGAGATTACCTCCATTACTTCATGCTTCATCTTCTGATTGACTTTAAAGGTAAGATGCGACTTATGTTATTATCAAGCAAGGATTTGCTTCATTTATATATATTTGGTAAGCATTTGCTCCATTATTTCAAGTGAATATCTGCTTAGCATGCTTATTGTCTACTCACCATACATGTCTAGATTGAAGTGAATATCAGTATGCCTATTGTCTACTCAACATGTCCAGCTTGGTTTGGAGATTCTTGTAATTGCCTTACCGGTACTTCTACATCAAGCCGTTGATCCCATTGCGTATTATAATGAGACAAATTTTAAAACATATTTACTAAAGTGATTGCAAAAGTTGCTTCTTTCATATGATTCTTCTATTGTATGTCATTGTTTGATTGGTGATGTTTTCTTGTTTTCTTGTTTTCATGCTCTTTAGATTATTGTCTCATCGTTAATATTGGATGGATAAATTCATGAATTTTGTAATGGAATTGAAACCTAATCTGCGACAAAATCATTGAAAATGCAGAATTGGCAAATGGATTGCAAATTGCTCAAACTCATATGAATATGAATCTGAATCAGATTTCAAATTATTGTTGGATGTTTGAATTGTTAGAATTTCTAGGATTCAAAATGTAATTCACTTTGTGAAAAAATAAACTCAAGTTGTTGAATCTTGGAATGATAGGCATGGTTGTTGACTATGGATTGTTTAATGTCATGTGATTTGTTGCCGAATATTGACATTTATTCCAAATGCGAGACTCAAAATGTAATTTAGCTATGATGGCGTGAACTTTGAATTGGAAGGTCATTTGTATGGACTGAAACTATTTGCAAATTGCTAAAATGCTGAATTTGAAGATGAAGTTCAAAAAGTTTGGATTCACAACAATTGAATTAAATTCTGAGAATGTCAGATAATGAGATTTAATTGATTGTTGGATTTATATGTCTATGTGAACCAACAAATTGTGATGCAATGATTTGAATTCCAACTTGTTGTTAACGCTGATTTGCATCTTAGCAACTTGGTCAAATGTCTAAAAGCTAATGAAATTTATTGCTGCTGAATTTTTTTTTACTGAAAATTGCATAAGGTTGATTGTTGGAATTGGATGGATGGTAGCTTTCAAGTTTGAATTTTGAAGTTGTTGCAATCACATTGTTTAACTAATTAACAAGTAAGCTTTTTTGTAAATGTGATCTAGGAAGAAATAATATATAATGCATTATAAGTTGTTGTTGATCCTTTATTGTTTTCTCTTGTACTCCTCAAGCCAAATGTGAAAATGATACAATATGGTGAAGACATCAAGCAATGCTAGGCCAAAAAAGAATACAGTTCGTAAGTGACGAGAAGTAGGGCCATTATGCACTAATAAGCCTGTAAAGAAACAAAAAACTCAAGTTGATGAGGAAGATAGTAGCGAGAAGATTTTATACTTTCTGAATTTGCGCTCATCGTTGATTTATAAAGAGAAGATTCAATCAAGACCAGTGATAAAGGGTCGTCCACTTTGCATTGATGAGTTCAGTGATTTTTCATTCTCGAAGTGACTTGTTGACTGTGTATTGTTTGAATTTGTGATGGCTAAAGAGGATATTTACCCTTATCTGGTGAGGGTGTTCTATTGTATTATGAATAAAGAAGTCATTACGTATGTCGAGGGAGGGGAGCAATGATTCATTGCTCTTGCAGTCGAGGCTAAAAGCATACCTTTGATGCCCCCCTTTTGTTGAGTTATTTACCCTGGATTTTAGCAATCATTATGTATAGCTAGGGGTATTCCTCCACAACTTTTGAAAGCTTCCTGGTATGAAATGCTAAAAAATGTATTTGACATACCTCTTTGGATAGGTGAGTATCCTCCAGAAACAACTAAGGAGATGTCATTCACTTTGCTTAGCGGAGACACAGAAAAAGGAAAAGAGACAGCTAGATTAACTAGTCGAGAGTTGCTCACTTTAAATATAAAATTGTTGCACTACGTGACTGTGAACAACATCTTCCCAAGAGCTAGATTTGTATCCGAAGTGTCAATCCATGACGCTTATTGCTTATATGCACATGAAAAGGAGATCCTGCTCGCTACGCCCGTAAAGATTTTTGACTACATGCTAAAGTGTTGAAAGTGGAAGAATGGGGCTTTGCCCTATGGGATAGCTATCACTAGTAGGGGTGGGAATCGGGGCGGGTCGGGACGGGTCAGGGTGTGCCCAACCCTGACCCTACATTTCAAAAATCTGGTTTGACCTTTATTTTTTTTCGGGTCGGGACAAGGTTAGTTTGACCCTTACTTTTTTTTACTAAGTCTCGGGACAAAATTCGGGTCGGGAACGGGTCGGGTAAAAACTATGAGTCAAGTAAGAAATTTTTAAGAATTTATGAACCTATCAAGTATGAAGGCAAATTTATATTAAATTTAACTACTATATGCTTCAATCTATTACTAATTAGTCAAAGCAAAACATAAATACTTAAATAAAACATGAATATTTATTCATCTATATAAGAACAAGTTAATGAAACATACCTCGTTCAAAATTCTATTCGCAATTTGAATATTGAACCACTAATAGTTTGAACTCATTCTATGTCTTTTGTTGTTTACCTTCAACAAAAATAATAATAATGTCACAATTAAAATTAAAATTATAACTATTTAAGTATGTAGCAGGAGAGCAGTTTTACCTGAAAAGTATAAAGAACGTTGACAATACTTTTGTATTGTAAGGAAAGCTTCTAGAAGCCATGACCTGAATAACACCTATGCAATGCAAACAATAAAACAAAACCACAACCAATAACACTTTCGACCACAATTAAATAACAACATATACGCACATAAAAAAAAGTATAACTAATTTAATTAATAGCATAAATCTTTCATCCTTCAATAGGAAAAATTCTAAGTTTAGCAAACATACAAGAGACATATATTTTGTCCAACAAATTAAGTTTAAACATATATTTCCATCGTAAAATGTTCATAACAAAAACAAAAAGCAAATTATTCTTCATTGTCATCTTTTCCTGAGTTCATCCATCGATAACAATGCCCTTTCCCTGAAAATTCAAAATATAATTTCATTAGTATATACAATAGCATCACAAGCGAATGGAAAAAAGAAAAAGAGAACAAAAAATCTTCAAACCTTTTCACTTGTAGGAGGACGAGGAAGACGACCGCTACCTTCTCCAACTTCATCTTGAATAGCTGCAGCATATAAAAAATTAATTATTTAATTGCTTTATCTATAAAAAAATAAAATATATATCCTAAATTCAAGTAATAGAGTTAGATATTAAACTATGTAAGTTACCTGTAATGTCGGTGGTAAGTTCCTTTGCATCTTCTTCAAATTCATTTACTTTCGGCTTTGACCTCATCCAATCTTGCACACTAATTAAACCATTCTACGAGTTTTGGAGATAAAGAACTCATATATGAATCAAGCACACGTCTGCTCGTACTAACAGCAGACTCCAAGGCAACAATGGATACAGGAATGACTAATAAATTATGTGCCATATGAGATAATATTTTATACTTATATGCATTTATTTTCTACCATGCCAAAATGTCAAAACTATCATCCTCCACCACAATATGCTCTTCTAGGTATCGATGAATCTCTGTCTTCTCATTTTCTGTCTCATCCACTGCTAAGAACTTCAAATAAGCTGCTCTTGATGGTCCTTTTGCCTTTGGTTGTGTGGGGGCTTCAATTTTTGTTTTTGTTGTAGCTAAAAAATTAGCCTCATAGACCTTGAAAAGAGTTTCAAATTCGGTTTGCACACTATTTATTATCTCTTTAACCTTGTCAACATTATATATTTGTGAATAACAAAATTTCAGAAACTTCAACTTGCATCTTGGATCTAATACATTTACAACCAACAATCACATGTTAATTTTATCAAAACTGCCTCAATACTTATCAATTTTTTGTTTCATTTTCCTAGACATGTCTCTAAGGACTAGATCTTCTGATGCAGAAAATTCAAATAGCAAACTTTCAATCTTATGGACTTCATCCAAGTAAAGAGAGGAAGTAACATATGAGGTTCCAGATAATGTGGTTGTAACGTCATAAAAATGTTCTAAAAAAGAACACATAGATTTGCCAATTCTCCAATCACTATCACTAGGACTGTCTTCCTTTGCAAATGTAGCATTATATAAGATAAGCCGGTCAAAAAAATTTTGATACTCAAAAGCTTTTTTCCAACATTAAATATGTGGAATTCCACCTTGTAGGAACATCCATGCACAGTCCAAGTTTAGAACTAATTCCTTCCTTCTCACAACATACTTTAAAACTATATTCTCTTTGTGGGGAACCTCTTACAAATCTAACACATCTTCGAATTCTGTTAATTAATTCATTAACTTCATTTAAACCTTCTCACACAATCAAGTTAACAATGTGAGCAGCACAACGTACGTGAAAATGGTCACCCTCGCCTGCTAGAAATTCTCTTTTAACTAACATTCTCCTTAAAATTTTCAAGGCAACATCATTTGCAGATTCATTATCTACAGTCAAGGTGGTGATTCTATTCAACCCCCAACTTAACAAACAATCCTCAACTGCTTGAGCAATGGCATCGCCGGTGTGTGGAGGTGGGAGCATAAAAAAGTTAATTATTTTCTTGTGTAACTTCCATTTATCATCAATATAGTGCGCTGTAAGACACATGTAACCATCATTCGAAATGGAAGTCCACAAGTCTGTGATCAAACTCACCCTTTGAACTTTATCCTCAAAAAATTTCTTCAATTTCTTCAATTTCTTCTTCTCGGCTTCATAAATTGCAAGACAACCACTAGAAATAGTTTTCCTAGCTACCCACTTAAATTGTGGCTGCAGCATGCTAACCCATCTCTTTAGACCCTCATGTTCTACAATCTTAAATGGTTTTTCATCTATGATAATCATTTCAGCAAGTCCCTTTCCGCATTTATCTTGATCAAATTTCCATACACTAATAACTTGTTCTCCATTCATGTTGGACTGTGGTGAAGAGAATGTTTACAACTTTTGCCTCTTATTTTGGCCCCACTTTGGAAAATCTTTGCATCTTTGAATATGCCTTGAAAGTGAACTAGTATTATACTTACTAGCGCACTTAAAAAGCCTTTTGCAGTAATTACATGAGGCAGTTGGTTCTTTATCAAGCTTCTTTTCATTTTTAGTAAAATGATTCCAAACTGAAGAAGTAAGTTTGTAATTGGTAGCTGGATTATTTTTATCTTTTGTAATTTTTTCATTGGTAATAGGTGTAACATTTTCTACATCCATATCAACAACTTATTTCTCTTTCACATTCTCCACCATATCTTGTTCCACATTCTCATTCACATCCAAAATCATATTCTTATATTATGTTTTGTCCAATGCAATGCCTAAAAAAATTACAAATATAAGAAATCAAAATTCAAAAATAATACAAGCATATTACCAAATATAAATGCATATAAACATATCAAATAGTTAGCTAAAATCTAATCCATCTAGATATCAAACATTTGAATGCAAGTATTTAAGAATTTTGTAGAAATCTAATCCATGAGCAATTCTAACAATTAATCAATAATATGTGTGTCATTTTACCAGCTAAATCCTCTTCCAAAATCTAATCTACATAAATAAGTAGAAGCAGAAGCATTTTGTAAATATTAAATCATATCATTTGCACTTTGGGAAAAAATCAAAACACAGAAAAATACATTCAAAATTCCAGATTTATACCACTGCTGGACGACAGATCTAGACCGCAGATCTTGACGGGCGGATCTGGATGGTGGCTCTGGACGTGACAGTGTTCTGCCGGACAGATTTGGACCGCAGATTTGGATGGCTGCTGTGGACGCGGCGGCGTTCTGCTGAACAGGGAGAGGAAGATAGCGTCTGCCGGACAGGGAGTTTAGTGCTTGAAATTTGAGATTTCAGACTTAGACATCCATGGATCCGGCTTAGAGTGATAGCTGATGGACGTGAGTTCAGTAATCTCGGACCGAAGAAGATTTGCGATTTAGCAAACCAACGCCTTATGCCACTTCGAATATGGTAGGGCTAGAAGGAGACGATGATGAATGGAGAACATGTTATCTGACGTCGTCTGGCGGGCCGATGATTTGGGCATGCTAGTGCCACTGATTTGGGCGTGCTAGTGCCGCTGATTTGGGTGTGCTCTGCGGGAGACCGGAGACGGTGTGGGAGACATGAATCAGCAGCGGGAGACGGTGCAGCCTTCTCTGTGGGGGAGGTTGCAGGCTGCTCTGGTGGCGACGACGAGGGAGACGACGATGGACGCCGGACAATGCGGGAGAGAGAGAGAGAGAGAGAGACGGGATTCGGGAGCTCGAGCCTTCGGTTCGGGGGTAGCTGCTTAGGTTTAGATTCTTTAAAAAATATATTATAATCGGGGGTGCAGGTCAGCAGGTATAAGCGGATCGGGATCCTATAGGTCCGCCCCGACCCGTATTTTGTAGATATTTTTTTACCCTTGACCCACCCCGACCCTCCCTGGTATAAAATAGGGTTGGGACGGGGTGGGTCACGGGTTGACCTGCCCCGATTCTCACCCCTAATTACTAGAATTTTAAAGCATTTTAGAGTGGATTTTTCTGGAGAGGTGGTGACAAAGCATAAAAATTCAGATAGAACTGATGACAGTTTGATGGGCAGGTTGAGATATGTGCATAATAAGAAGACAAATGAGTGGTTTCCTATTACACCAAAAGAAGAAAATAATACATACGAGGAAGAGTTGTGCAGATAGACAGAGGTGTCAAATACTAGTGAGCGGGTAACAACACCACGAGAGCAACACCTTGGTGATGAAAAAAAAGAGCAAAATGAAGTTGATGGTATTCATTCAAATGCGAAGGAATCAACTGAAAGGGAACGTATGCCACCAGTTGTAGAATGTAGATTAGAGGAGATGTTGAGTGCAAAGATTAAATAGATGAAGAGAGAAATCAAGTCTCAAATCTCCCAGCTTATGTCTACATGCTTGAACCCATCCAAAGTCACTCCAACAAAGTTTACTCCTTCATTGGATGTAGGTTTCACTCCTACATTCGTGGTCACCACCCCTACATCTGTTATTGTCACTCCTAAATCTATGATTGCCACTCCCATAGTCACTTCATTCACAACTCTTGAATTTTCTCTAGCTTTGTACGCCCCCACTGAAGTATTCTATCAATGTCCATATCTCCTCATACAGTAGCCATATCGCATGCTCATTCTAATTCACTACAATCGTCACCCTCTTTTGCTAACTTACCAAAAGCAGATCATGTGTGTGTCGACATCTCATATTTTAGGAATATTGCACGTCTTTCTAGAGCAGTAGAGCAAGTCCTTGAGCGTGTTAATAGGATCAATAAAAGACTTGAAGCTGTTGAGAATGTGTTATAGAGAGATGACCATGGAGAAAAGTGAAGACAAGAAACTGTGGACGTGTAGTAATTGTTTTCGTTATTCACTGTGTTTTATTCACTGTATGTTATCACAACTATTTACATTGGAAGATCTGTAATTAATTTTTTTCAATTTCTTTATACTTTTTATGTTTAAACATCTTATGTTGGAAGAGAAATGTATGCAAGGAACTTTCTTTTTTATTTGTGAATGTTAATACTTTGAATAGTTTTGGTAAGTAAATTGCAGGTTGTGAATGACGATGATATATTGTGTGTGTATGAAAATTACAAGTTATCTATTTCACATACTATATACTGAAGTGTTGAATTAGCATGCCATATACTCAAGTCAGAGTAAATTGATATGACAAATAAGTTCTTTGCTTGTGAATATCATCTGTTTAGCATTGAATGAGCATGTTATATACACATGACAGTGTGTATAATAGAATTGCAGGTCATCTATTTGTGAGTATCAGCATGCTAATTGATCTATGAACATGCTATATGCACAAGTCAGTGTGTGGAATGAAATTACATGTCATATATTTGTGAGTATCAGCATCCTAATTGGTCAATGAGCATGCTATATGCACAAGTCAATGTGCGGAATAGAATTGCAGGTCATCTGTTTGTGAGTATCAGCATGCTAATTAGTCAATCAGCATGCTATATACACAAGTTAGTGTGTAAATTGGAATTGCAGGTCATCTGTTTATGAGTATCAGTATGCTAATTGGTTAATGAGCATGCTATATTCCCAAGTCAGTGTGTGGAATGAAATTGCATGTCATCTGTTTGTGAGTATTAGCATGCTAATTGGTCAATGAGTATGATATATGCACAAGTCACTGTGTGGAATGGAATTGCATGTCATTTATTTGTGAGTATCAGCATGCTAATTAGTCAATGAGCATGCTATATTCACAAGTCAGTGTGTGGAATGAAATTGCATGTCATCTGGTTGTGAGCATTAGCATGCTAATTGATCAATGAGTATGATATATGCACAAGTCAGTGTGTGGAATGGAATTGCAGGTCATCTGTTTATGAGTATAAGCATGCTAAGTAGTCAATGAGCATTCTATATTCATAAGCTAGTGGTTACATAGCATATTCAACATCAATTACATCGTTCACTAAAAAAGTGCAATTCCTATTCTTTTAAATATAAATGAGTCAATACAAAAAATATACTTCATTTTCTTTCAAAGTATACAAGTGAATACAAAAAAAAAACAATTCCATTTCCTTTCATATTGAAACTAGCATTAACTTCTGAAAATATACAATTCATTTTCAATGGATTACAGTTGCCTTACATGGAACTCATATGTAGATCGTGTTGTTGCTAACCTGTCCATATATGTACCCACATTCTTCATGTCTATCCTGCATTGCACTTAAATTAATCAAAATGCAGCAGTACATTGACAACTTCATGCAAACAACTTATGAGAGGATTATAAAGAAATAATATTAAAATCCAAAAGCATTAGTGGTGCACCACCAGCAATCTAGTCATGAACTAATCTGTAGGAAGAAGAAGAATTAGATGAAGATAATCAAATGTGATGTCATTATAAAGATAATTACATATGATGAATTAGATAAAGTGGATTAGTTTTAGTTGATTAAATCAAATGTGAAGTCATTATACCATATTGCTCACAATTCTTCTAATGCTATTTTGGACAATTTCGTCTGTCGTGACCAACTACGAACTTCTTGCACCCTCGGCATAATCATCCACTATGTTCTATAGCTTTTTCAACAGAATATTTTAAATGTTTACTTGATTGTTCTTTTCTTTGAACAACATTTGGGAATTCGATAATAGGAGTTAAGGCATTTGGTACATTGTCACTAGTTGAAAGCTGAATTTCTCCTCAATGTTATCATTCCTCTCAACATTGAATGCTATAGAGGAATTATGAACTTCTTGGATAAGTTCATTTGCACGGTTGCTATCTTTAAAAATCCTACCTTTATCTCCATAATTCATGTTCTATAGTTATTCATTCGAATATCCAGCTAAGTTCTGTGATTGTATATGTTCTCACAAATTTGTTATTAGAGTGTCTAAAGATGTAGTTCTAACTAAAAACTCCCCAACTTGATATCATTTCCTCTAGGATGAAATTTAATTTTGGGAGTGTCAAATGCCGACACACTATTGCTGAATTTATAACATCACAATTCTCTCTAAATAGTGGAGCTCCAACATTCTTTTTTGGACAATGCGACCAACGACGAAGCAAGTGATGACCAGGCATGGTTATGAAATATATGCCGACAAATAATCTCATACTGGTCAAATAGCCAACATGAACATGTTGTAAATTGTCTATCTTCACATCAAGTAACTGTTTTCCTATATGTGGGGTCTTTTATACTTGTGTATTTCATATATAACACAACTCTCATTCATAACTTCATATTTAGACTTGTAATAATATGACTCCTTTACTTCTGATTGAAAATCAAAAAATATCTCTCTAGTATATAATTTGGCAATCTGATCCTCAATCACAAATTTAATTTTCAAAACAGGAGTACCATATGTACTTTTACAATCAGCATCCTTTTTATCTTTTCTCCTCTTTTTAACAGCACATTCATATGCTTCTATGACCTCAAATAATTGAATGGTTGGTCCAACGAAGTGGTAAAAAAACATTCAAGCTTTCAGACCGTTGCGTAGTGGTCATCCCTTCTAAAAAACACTTCTTGTATAGGTAGGAATTCATTTATCCCTCACATTGTACATCTGTTGTAGTCATGCATGATCTGTCAAATCATAATCATCTTTAATTTTACCCAATCAGATTCAAACTCATCTTTATCTTCTGTATTGTTAATCAACTTGTACAACTTATCTTTAAATTCAGGATATTTTTTATTAGCAAATTGCAACTTTTCGGAAAATTTCCTATGTATATGCCATGAACAAAAACTATGCTTTGTAGTTGAAAAAATTATGGAAAGGGCCTTTGTAATAGCTGGATCTTTATGTAATAGCTGGATCTTTATGTAATAGCTGGATCTTTATCTATGATAATGACTTTAGGTGGTACACCACTCATAGCATGGAGCTATATTTTAAACAACCACGTAAATTCTTCTTCACTCTCACCAAATAATAGACTTTCACCAAGTAAAACTGATTGCTTATGGTGATTTACTTCAATAAAGGGCACAAAAGGCATATCATATTTATTTGTTTGATAAGTTGTGTCGAAACAACTAACATCATTGGAAACTTGATAACCTTTTTTGGAATCCCCGTCTACCCAAAAATATGACATCAACCGATGGTACTCACTGACTTTAATTTCATAAAAGTAATCTAACTTCGTAGCAAATTGGTTCTGAAAATACTCAAGTAATGCTGTTGCACTTCCACTATATCTTGACATCCATCTAGATCTTAAAACATTACGAAGATTAACTTCTGTGAATTTTAGTTGATCACGTCCCCCAACCTCTTCTATCATAAATTGTAATGGTCTGGATACTCCAATACCAACCTTGCATAGATCTTCGACTATATTTAGTTGTGAGTCCGGCGCATTGCAGTGAGATCGAAGACAACGAGACTTTGTGGGGGTCTCCAACCTATGAGAGTGCTCTTTCTTGAAACTCATAACTATCCATTTGGAAGTGTTACCTATAAGCTTGATGGTAAGTGATGCAAGACATTCACTTCTAGTAATGCCTATCTGTTTCATTTTTTTCCAACATTTTCTACATTCCTTCTAAGTCATTATCTTGAGCATTTCAAAATGCGATAGCATATCTCCTTATCTTTCATAGATCTTCTAACATATTTTTTTATATTAAAGTCACAACATCTTCTATATAAATTATAGAAAGAATATATCTCTTCTTTACTATTAAACTCTTACCCAGTAGTAGGAGTTAACTCAGCAAGTGCATTAGAAGTAAAGTAATCACACTTGTTGGACTCTGTTCATTTTCTTCAACTAACGTAGCATCTTCATTGAATTCTACTGTGGGCAATGGAGACATACTTTTGTCCACATTCAATGATAGTGTCATTTAATAAATACCTAGTAAATCATATTTGATAAACAATATAAATTATTCAATTAACAAGAAATAGAATATGTCAATTTTACAATTACTTGCAATGCAACAATATCTACTTTGCAAAAAGAAATGTTATAGAATTCTAATGTGAACATGCTGATATTTTACATATAGCAGAATTATAGAAAAGAAATACTATAGAGTCATATTATCAGCATGCTAATATTTCCACATAACATGCTAAATTTATTTTTTTTCTTTAAAACGATTTGTATAATGCTAGAAAAACTATACAACTAGATCTTCTATACAAAGTCCAGTTAATTATTAGAATAGTATATGATTCCAAAACTAGCATGCTAATGCAATTGTAAAATATATTAATTTTATAAATCTATTTAAATATTTAAAATATATTCCAAAAATAGTGAAAAATAAATGATATTTGAACCATTTCTTATTTAGAACTGACTTCTGAATAATGGATTTCTTTTGCCAACACCAAAATATTTTTTTATATTCCTTTCTAAAATTAATGTCTAATGTTTTGTCCTAAAATAGCTATTCTACACTACATTTGTAAAATTGGCATCTCCTATAGGATTTGAATTCTATATAAAATTTATTAAATCACTTTTTTCATAAATTTTTTATTGTCAGCATGCTAAGTGTTGAATAAGCATGCTAGATGCACAAGTCAGTATCTAATTTTAAATTCCACATCATCTATTTCTAGTTAACAACATGCTAAATGATGGATCAACATGCTATATGCAAAAGTCAGTGTGTATTTTGGAACTACAGGTAATCTATTTGTGAATATTAGCTTCTTGTCGTGTTGAATGAGCATGCTATACCTGCAATATATAAAGTGAAATTGCAGGATATCTGTTTCATCTTTGGTTATCAACATGTTAAGTATTGGATCAGCATGCTATATGCACAAGTCAGTGTTTATTTTAAAATTACAGGTTATCTGTTTATCCATATCAGCATGCTAATTATCGTATGAGCATGCTTGAACTAACATAGAAAATAAATTTTCTTTAACGTGTTTGGAATGTTGAAAGATATTAACAATCCATTTTCTATAAATATGTAGAAGTCAGATTTAAAAATTGTGATTTTACAATTGCATTACATGAATGTCATAACTTAAATCTATATTGCTCCGGGCATCACGTTGGTGGTGATCTATCCACATATAGTGCTTATGTTCATCAACAATCACTATTAAATCAAATAACAATTAAGACTACAAATATTTTCAGGGAAACATACTTAATCTTGTCTACAATTTAAAAGCATCGAGTAAAATAATAAAATTATGGATAAATTTTGGAGGCTATTTTGATCATCTTAAAAATGTTGAAGATTCAACATTTTTTAAAATCTGTAGTAGGCGCAAAGACTACCTTCCTTGATTTACACGTGAGAACTTTGTAGCAGAAAATCAACCTTCTTTTTTAAGTAGAGAATCAATCAAAATCTATAATTATTTTTACTTCATTATATTTTTGTCTGCAACTATTTTCATTCATCCTGTTGAATTTTTTAGTGGAGAATCAATCTGAAGGTGCCCATTTGTAATTTTTAGTTATAAATTAATCAAAAAATAATCAACAATAACAGTTAAATCACATAATAATTAAGATTAATTTTTTTAGGAAAACATACTTAACCTTAATGAATTATTGATAAATTTTGCATGTCATTTTGATCATTTTATAAATTTTGAAGCTTCAACATTTTTTGAATTTGCCGTGAACACAAAGGCTACCTTCTTTGATTTTACACCTGAGAAATTTGTGTTAGAAAATCGGCCTTCTTTTTTTCTGTGGAGATTCAAACAAAATCTGCAATTGTTTTTGCTTCCAATCTGCCAATCATCTCTTGCTCGTTTCACTTTTTCCATCTGAACAAATTTTTGGATGGAGAATCAACCACGGGTAATTTTTTGGCTTCCACGTCCTCTCTAGGTAGCGTTGATTTTGCAATGCTCATTTCATCCCACTAGATTAATCGGCGCGACATATCTTAACAGCTTTGATTTTTTGTTTCTCATTTTTTTCGCCACATTTTTATGCGCATCATCTGTGACTTCCTTCCACTTTCCCTTGCTCCTTTTTAGGATTCATAGATTTTTGGGTGTGGCAATTTGGGCGGGATAGCTGCTGCTTTTTGGAGTGCACAACAAGAGAGACTGAAATGGATACACGCATAGTGTCAAAGGCACACCACGACATTGTGTAGCCTACACTCATAGGCTTTGTGCGACCTGGATTTTGCTTCCTAGAATGGATGGTGGGATCTTTCATCTACATGGGAAATCGGGTGCAACATTGCTGCACCTTTCCTAAGCAGTGAATTTGCACCATAATTAACGGTATATTTGGCTCAAAATGGGCCCCACATGTACTTAAATATACTGATACTTATATAATTATTTATCTATGTATAAAGTTTATAGCAAATGGTTTACATGTTGAAAAAATAACTATGAAGTTGTTATTTACATCAAACTATTTTATTACATTGAATTTATACCATTTTCGGATGAGATCCATATACATATCCAATTGGGATGAAAAACAATATGGTAATAGAATGCATAATTCTAAATATAATTGATAAAATAGATTATAATTTTATGATCATGTATAACCCATTTTGAGTTAACTCACCATATTATGTTGCAGTGAAGCTACACCTGAATATTTCTCATATATATATAAAGGAGTATTCAAGTGTAGCAGTGGCACCAAAATGGGCCCCATATGATGATAAAATTAAAATACACATCACCTATTGTATTTAAAATAATATATTCTATTGTGATATCAATTTTCATCCCAATCAGATGTGTATATGCCTCATTTGAAAATGGTACAAATTCAACGTAATAAAATAATTTGATATAAATAACAACTTTAAAGTATTTTTTCAACATGTAAACCATTTACTAAATTTATAGATAGATAAATGATTATATAAAGTTTCATTATATTCTAATATGTGTGTATATGAGAAATATTCAAGTGTAGTTTCATTGCACCACAATTACGTTGCAGTTACCTCAAAATGGATCCCACATGATTATAAAATTATAATCTGCTCCACCCATTGTATTTAGACCAATTTTCATCTCAATTGGACATGTCTATGGACCCTATCTAAAAATGGTACGAATTCAACATAAAAAATAGTTTGATATAAATAATAACTTTAAACTTATTAATATGTAAACCACTTGCTATAAAATTTATACATGGATAAAATTATTGTATAAAGTATCGATACATTTAAGTACATGTGGGGTCCATTTTGGGCAAAATGCACAGTTAATTATGGTGCAGCTTCACTGCAAAGGAAAGGTTCTCATATACTATACATTATATATATATATATTTATCGGGTCTGCTTCTATGTAACTAGGTTATATAGAAGTGATTCTATATAACCTCTCAAAATTTAAGATTTTAATGTTTGATGGAAAATCCAATTCATTCCTTATATTTAACATCATTTGTGTAGTTATGAGACTAAGTTTCATTCAAATCTAATATGTGCATTAGTCACATTTACTCAAAATAGGTTCATTTACGTGTAAATTGGAGAAAATACTTAGATTTATTCACATACGTATTGAAATATAGTAATACTTTACAGAATCATTTATCCATGTAATAATAATATTTTAGATAGTTTAGATGTTAAAATACTACTTAAAATTGATATTTAGCATTAAATCACCATACACATTGACATTAGACAAATGAAAAAGTTTTCATTAAAATATAAGTGAGAAACATAATAGATGGAGTGGATTTTTCGTAAACCATCTAGATGTTAAAAACAGAAAAGGTTACAAAGAAATGAGGTTTCATAGAAGTATTCACGTGTGTGTATATATATAGTTAGTTTTTGTTGAGGATATATATATATATATATAGCTAGTTAGTTAGTTAGGTCGGGCTAACTAGAAACTTACAAAATGTCACTATATTTAAAAACTCAAAAAAATACTTAAAATCATCCAAATATGGTAAATTTTGATTTATAGGTTAAAATACCTAACTTTACATGTTCATGAAAAACTGAAAAAATAAAAATATATATGTTTTTAACGCCTGGCTAAGTAAGGCCTAACTTAGTCTGACCTAACTAAATCGGGACGCGATCTCCTGCGCCCGGGAGCAGGCAGCGCTCCCTGCTCCCGAGCGCACACACCTCTTTTTTTTATTTTTTTTGAATTTTTTTTAAAAATGTTAATATAGGTGTATTTAACATGTGTATAAATTTTTACCATTTTTGGGGTATTTTAGATATTTATTTTTTATTTTTGAAAATCAGTGGCATTTTCGTAATTTAAAATTACCTAAAATGCCACTGATTTTCAAAAATAAAAAATAAATATCTAAAATACTCCAAAAATGGTAAAAATTTATACACATGTTAACTACACCTAGATTAACAGTTCTATGAAAAAATTTTGAAAAAAAAATAAAAAAAATAAGTATATGCGCCCGGGAGCAGGGAGCGCTGCCTGCTCCCGGGCGCAGGAGATTGCGTCCCAACTAAATCACGGCTATATAAATACAGATACATCAGGCTTAGCCTTGGTGCACCTAGGTGTATTTTACCTTTTTTTATATTTTATTTTGAAAATTTTTTAATATAACTGTTAATCTAGGTGTATTTAACATGTTTATCAATTTTTACCATTTTTGAAGACTTCTAGATTTTTTTTGATTTTTTAAGATCAGGGGAATTGTCATTCATGTTAAATACATTTAGATTAGCAGTTGTATAAAGAAATATTTTTAAAAATTAAAAATAGATTTTTGCACCCAAGTGCACAGTATCACAATCCTACATACATTATAACATTTGATATTGCAATTAAACATATTCAATCTAGGGATTGGGATTTGATCCCTTGTCAACTAACCATGGCATTTTTCCACCAATGGATTGCATAGTACATGTATTTTTTAAATTTCAAAAAAATATGCATGATAAGTTTTATGTAATCTGAAACATTAGTCATATGTATTTTGTACAAATGAGTCCAAAAATTTCTCTTTGAACTATTAAAATGTTTAGGGTAATTTGCTGATATACTCACTTAGTTTGACATTAATTGCTGATATACCTATATTGTTCCACAAATTGCATATTACCCCATAAAATTTTATAAAAATTGCTTACATACTCATACTAATGGCTGAAATTTGACACTAATTCCTGATACACCCACATTGTTTCACGAATTGCATATTACTCCCTCAAAGTTTTACCAAAATAGCTTATGTACCTATAAAATTTTTTGTTGCCAAATGTGTATTAAAATTTTAGATAATGACAAACAATGATATTTAAAGCTATATTTGAATCTCACAATTTATAAAACACCCAGTTGTGTAGGTGGAAGGGGTTTAACTACAGGATAACATGTTAGTAATTAACATGAGTGTTTTATAAACCCCTACCAGTTAAACCCCTTCAGCTAACAACTGGTAAGGGTTTATAAAACAATCATGTTAATTACTAACATGTTATCCTCCAGTTAAACCCTTTCTACCTACACAACTATGTGTTTTATAAACTATGAGATTCTAATATAACTTTAAATAAGGTCATTTTTGTCATTATCCAAAAATTTAATGCACGTTTGGCAACAAAAATGTGTCCAAGAAATTTCGGTAAAACTTTGTTAAGATAATATGCAATTCGTAAGACAACATGGGTATACCACCAATGAGTATTAAAATAAATGGGTATATTAGTAAATTATACTTTTTATTTAACAACTATTATTTCAGTTGTTAACATGAGTACGCAAGCAATTTTTGTGAAATTTTGTAGGGGTAATATGCAATTCGTAAAACAATGTTCGTATATCAGCAATTAACATCGAACTAAGTGAGTACATTAGCAAATTACCTAAATATTTATTATTATTTTTATACGCTAAATACATAATTTTTATAAGTTTTACTTTTTTGAGATTACACTACTATCTGACTTACATGATTTTTATTATGAACGGTCAAAATTATATTTTAAATTATATATGCGGTGAGATTATTGAAATAGAACCAAAAAAATTAAAAATTTGGGGTGGTTCCCATTGAGCTTAGGAATCTTGTTACCACCGAAGCGGCTGTCGTGATTTTCTCCGCTGCAGACCGAGGACAGGGAGGCCGGTGAATGTTGGCAATTACTGCTGCAAGTTCGGCCTATAATGCATTGTGGTTTCTTTATTTTATGGCCCTGATTCAAATGAGTTCCATTTCGACGCCATGTTTCTGAAAATATGATCGTCTTTTCTTTTTTTTAATAACATCAACTCGAAAAGTTACTGCAAAGGGAACAAAAATAAATAAATAAAATACAGTCGCGCGGAAACTGAACGGAAGAGTCGTACTGAAGGGTCTTGGTTGCATTAAAAAATGCTATAGCAACTAAGACTGTCAAAGGGTGTGTTTGGTTGGAGGTAAAACTTTTGATGAAAAGTTTTTGGAGTAGAAGTTGTCAAATCAATAGAAAGTGATGTGATATAATAGGAGTAATGATGAGGAGTGAAGAGAATAAAGTTAAAATAGATAGGTTAGTTGTATGGGTAATTGTGTAGAAATGATTGAAATGTAGGGTAGTTTGTATAGAAAAATGTGAAAAAATAATTAAAAAATAGAATAATTATGGAGAGTGAAAAGTTTTAGATTGAAAAGTTTTAGTTGACACTTTTTTGCCCTAAACAAACACACCCAAAGAGTCCAAATTTTCTTTAGAAAACCGCGGTCCCCAGCGATACCAAATGGGAGTCATGATCAACCGACTCAACAAAAAAAAAAAAAAAAAAAGAATTTAAAAAGTTTTTTTATAAACTTATTAATCTATATGTATTTGATATAGAAATCATGCTTTATAATTTTTGGAGATGTATTTTTTTAATTTTTAAATACAAGATTATTTTATCAATTTTAAACCATTTAAAAAGCTAAAATATCCTTATGTTTAAAAATCTAATTATATATATTCAAAATAGAAATACTTAAATGCATCTAGATTAAAGTTTACTGAAGAAAAATCAAAGAAAATAATTAATAAATAAGTTTTGTAAAGTGATCAAAATAAGCTATTTCTTAACACAAGCTAATAAGATTATGCTTCATCAATTGACCCAAGCATCTTCGTAATTGGAAATAAAAAAAATATAATAGTTTCATTACTTTACAAAAAAAAATTAAAATAAAACAAGAGGTTTTCAAATTTGGATTAAAATATCTTTTTTCCTGTGATAAAATAAATAATTCTAAACAATATTACTATTTGAATTTTGATTTCATTGTGCCTTATCCAACAATTGGATTTGCCATGAAGAAACCCCTTAAAAATAAGTATACAAAATATAATTCTCTTCGTTTAAAGTCCTTCTAATAAGATGTGAAAAATAAAATTACATTGCTATCTTTTCTGTCATTTCTATTTTCACTTTATTATTCTTGCGCTTAGGGCTATTTGGCAACGACTAAAACTCACCCTTTTGCATATAACTTTTCACGCGGGGGTCTTTTGTGCAAAAACCCGTCAAATCAGTCATCTGGCGACTCAATTGCAGTTAATGCACGCACAAGTGTCCACGGTCAAAATTGCTGAATGATGTTTTTTTAAGCCGTAAAACACGTCAAAAACTTTTAACTCATGCTAAACAACCCCTTAATTATTATCTCTCTCAATTTTTTATTCGAAACCTTTTTTGACTTTTTCCATGTGTTAAAGGCGTCCCATCATTTTCTATATCATTTCATACGCCTAACTTATTTATTTTATTTTTCTACTTTTTACTTTAATTATTACCTTAATCATATGATATTACTTTTAGTTCTATATTTTTCTGTTTTTCACATTTTTCTTACATATTAACCAATGTAACGAAAATTTTTTAAGTACTCGTTGTGTTAGTCTATGAACCCCACTATATAGGTTTACTTTTAATTCTTTTTATTTTTCGTAACATGTGAGCTTAAGTATATTTAATTAATACACCAAAAGTAACAATTTTGACATGTATACATTAATTGAATTTCAAAAATTAATAATTTTGAGTTCATTTAAGTAATTTTATCCCAAAAATTATTATTTTTTAAATTCAGAAAAATATTTGGATCCAAATATGTATATATTTTTCAATTTCAAAAATTTTAATAATTTTGGGGCATTTAAGTAATTTTATTCCAAAATCTTTTATTTTTTAAATTCAGAAAAATCTTTGCATATATTCAAAATGGTAAATTTTGATATGTAAATTAAGTACAACTATGCTCCCATTTTAGGTAAAAATCAAAATATATAAGTTATCCAAGCTAATGGAGTTAATGTGATAGCTCATCATTATTTTTTTTCTTTTATGGCAGTGTTTAAGAAGATTTAACCATAAAATGGAAAAGCTGAGAAGTTAATGTGATAGCTCATCATTATTTTTTTCCTTTTATGGCTGTGTTTAAGAAGATTTAACCATAAAATGGAAAAGCTGAGAGGAAAAAAATCAGAGAGATGATATGATGGAAGTGACGAGTAAGATAAAAGGATATAAAGTTAAAATAGATAAGAAAGTTGTATAAAAATATATGAATAAATAACTAAAAGATAAATATAATAATAAAAAGTAGAGTAATTAACTAACTAAAATGTAAAATTTATGTCAAAAGAGCTGCATAAAAAAGTTTAAAAAAAGTTTTAAAGATAATAATAAAAATAAAAGCAGTTAAAATGTCAAACTATGCTAGAAGGTCAGCCAATAAAAAGTGAACTTTTTCCCCTTTTATATATGCTCAAAAGAATTCTTAATTTCAGTAATTACTTAGATAGCAAATTAGTTAATGCAAGTGTATATAATCTATAAAGATATATAAAATAAAAAGGAGAAGTGATCCTGTTAACCCGGGCTAAGCAAACGTCTCGCTTAGTTTATCGCAAAAAATTCCTTTTCAACACTTATTTTTTGTATTTTTCTTTATACACTTATTTATCTAAATGTATTTAACATATAAACCAAGTTTTGTCATTTTTGCATATGTGCACAAAAATCTTTAAAAAATATATACACATATCCAAAAATGATAAACTTAGTTTATATGTTAAATATACTTAAATAAACAAGTGTATAAAGAAAAAAGTAAAAAAAATAAGTGTTATAAATGAGTTTTTAAGGTGAGTTAAGTGTAACATTTGGTTAGCTTATACAATTGGAATCATTGCCCGCTAAAAAGTCTATAGTTAAAAGTTGATAAGAGGTGCTCCCCTCCTTTTCTCCTCCCACGCTGGTGTCATCCATCAGTTGTTTAATCATGGAAGAAACCAATAATATATATAAAACGTTTAATTCCAACAATACAAACGCGTTGCGTCTGGCTGCTGTTGTCAAACTACGGGCAACACGATCCCAAAGCTTCCAAGTTCCAGCCCTGTGAATCCCGTTCAAGAAAAAAAAAAAAAAAAAAAAAACCGAATTTGTCATTAATAAATGCATCCGTTTATACTAGTCAAAATGGTTCTATATAATCATATCCATTTTTAGAGTTTGTTTGTTTTCATTAATAAACTTTTCATTCAAAACTTTTCCATCTAAAATTTTTTATTTTTCACAACTATCCTTTTTTATTAATTTTTTTACATCTTCATATATAAACTCGGTTGTTATCATGTACACCCGGGTGCACTAAGCCTCAATGTATCGAGGCAAAAACCTATTTAAATTTTTTTTTACATAACTGTTAATCTAAGTGTCTTTAATATGTTTATCAATTCTTACTATTTTAAGGTTTTTTAGATTTTCAAAAATCAGTGGTATTTTAGTGATTTAAAATTATAAAAAGGCCACTAATTTAAAAATCTAAAAAAATATTTAAAAATCTCTAAAAATGGTAAAAATTAATACAAATATTAAATATATTTAGATTAACAATTGTATAAAAAATATTTTTAAAAAATGAGTTTTTGCACCAGGGTATACTAAAGCTTAGTACACTTAGGTGCATGGAATCAGTTACCATACAAACTACTGTACTTTTCAATTATTTCTATATAACTACTCATATAATTAACTTATTTATTTTAAATTTATTTTCTTAATTTATCATTATTACCCCTATTATATCACATCATTTTTACTTAATTCAAAAAATTTTATACAAAAAATTGTCTTATAAAAATTTTATTACTTCTCAAATATACCTTAATTTATTGATGTTTCATGAAAAATCAAATCCACTCATCTTATTTAATGTGGTTTGTTTAATGAAAAGATCAAATTTCATCCAAATCAAATACGTATGACCATATTTGCTATATATTAATGTGTAAATTATGAAAAAAATATGTTGAACCATTTATGTGTTTGTTTAAAATGTAATAGTACTTTGTAGAATCATTTATCCATATTGTAATAATATTTCGCATAGTTTAAATGTTGAAAATATAACTTTAAAATTAATATTTATTATTAAATTATTTTATTATATTGATTTCGCACATTTGTAGATGGAGCTCAAGTGCAATGATTCTAGATAAATTAAAAGGTTTTCACAATAATACGAATAATGTCAAATACAATAAATAGACTGAATTTTCATTAAAAATCAAGATATTAAAATAGAAGTGATTATGTATAAGCAAAGCCCAATTTATTCTATTAGGAAATAAATTTTAATACTAAAGCATTCAATTTCTATTACATGAAAAGCTTTAATATGTCGAATATAATTTTTCATTTTCTACCCTGTAGTGATCTCTCCTTCATTTAGGAATTTTATATTTATATCTATATAGTTTAGGTAAAATTGCAAGTGTATAGGTACAGATGAAATATCTTAAAAAGCTAAGGATCTTGTAATTTCATCTTAAACTATGTTTTTTTTATTGTATCATATACACGGTGACATTTGATATTACAAATCTGACGCTTTCACAACTCTCATCCTCTTAAGAGACACCGTAAATACCCCCCTACTCTCGTGGACAACTGTAAATATCCTCATTACAAAAAAAAAAAACATAATATATACTCTCACACCGGATACACCATTCAAACTCGCGTCTACAGCACTGGTGGCAGTGCGGGTTACCACCTTGCTCGATGTGGAAACGTAAATAAGGATGCATTTTCTTCAAAAGTCATGATACATTTACGACTAGCAGATATGGATGTAAAACCTACCCCAGTTGACTCTCAAGTCCGATCCCTTCTCGACTTCCATCACTTCCTTCTCACCCCCTTGGATTTCAACCAAACAAGCGCTATGCGGTGACAGGCCGACAGCTGTTTTTGTCAAACTTGGGGCCCAGAATGCGAAGCTATCAACCATGCGAATCCTGCTGAGGGCCGACGCCACTTGGAAATTTATACTATTTTAATCTTTCGAATAGATTGATATTGGTTTAAGCTGCCCGCTGCTGACTTGACTCCCACCCTACTTTATTCACTTTGCATCAATTGACCAATTACACGGGGAATATTTTCAATCCAACCCAAAAAAGAATTCCAACCTATCTCGACCTAATTCTGATGCCGTTACTTCTCTTTTCAATCAACTTGTACAAGCACTAATATATTTTGATTTCCATCTAATAAAGAAATAATCTCATGCAAACTTAGGCTCCATTTGGTGGAGCTTCTTAGTCAAGTGTAATAGGCAACAGTGCTCAAGATGGAGGCTCAAAAATCTCAGTCAAGCAAAAAAGGACTCAATAATAAGTTTGGATGCAAAAGCAACTCTCATATGCGCTCCTAAACAAGGCCTTAATTTTTACAGGACTTGTCTTTATTCCCGATAATGTTTAGGGCAAATTCCAAATAAATTATCTAACTTTTAATAATTTTTTTTCACATTCATGTATTTTGCCCAAAATTTTATTCATATTTCTACTGTTAAGAACCTGCTAAATCGGTCGTTGGCCTACATGTGAAATAATAGAATTGCCCATCTCTACCGTAGTTTGCAATCCACGACCTAATTCATTTGAGACCTAATAGAAATTAGAACTCGAATGGAAATTAAACTATGAAAGACAAATTAGGAGATGAATTAAGAAATGGGCAATCTTGTCATTTCACACACAGATTAATGACCCTTCTTATTAGCGTAGATATAAATAAAATCTTAGGCAAAATAGATGATCATGAGTGAAATTAATGAAAGTTTACAGGTATATTTAAAATTAAGTGTGAAAATTGTGGATATGTTGGGAATTTCCCCTAATTTTTGTTATGAAGCCCCACCAAGATATCATTTCTCATCTGACATGATTCAACCTTATACATATTCTTGCCTCTTTATGCTCATGCTCATGCCTATCATTCAACTAAAAAAAACAACATCCTCTAAAAAAATGTTAGCTTGAACACTTAACTCTATCATTCATTCACTCTAGGACTCCTCTACCTAGATGCCTAAACCTCACTTGTAAACCTTTATTTGTAGTTTGCAACGAATTGATTTTGTGCAACGAAAGCTAAAATAAGAATACCAGGTATTACAAATATTAATTTGGGTGCAAATCAAAGTGAGGCTTAGTTGAGTCCCCACGCAATTGACCTAAGATGCATATTTTTGGAACCTATGATGAAAGTCAATCTCAAAGGGTAGCTGGTCAAAGATGAGAATTACTAGCTCAGTTGAATGTTGACTATGCAAGAAATAATGTTTGAATGTGAGAAAATTTACACAGAATTAAATCTTGTAACACCGGAGAATTAACTTTCAAAACATCTTGTGAAGCCTTTTTTTCCCCCTTTTAAAGAAGGCTAATGTTCCAGTTCGATTTTCAACTTGCATACGCCAACACTTACACGAATTGGTTGAACTTTTTCAACTGGTATGCAAATATTGGGTTTTTGGCACTTGAAACATTTTAACTTTGCTTATTTGTATTTTAAATCTTGAAGTTTAGTTGTTTTCATTTTTAAATCTTAAAAAATTTGATTTCTTTGTATTTCAAACCATGACCCATAATGGTGTTAAAAACTAACGTTAATCCATGAAAAATGACATAAATTTCTTTCAATAATTTTTTTAAAAATAAAATTTTTTACATTTTAAACTTGACTATTAGACGTTTTCTATTTTATTTGTAGAGATTCCAAAAACATCTTCACCTTTAATACCGATTTGAATGTTTTATAAAAAATGTTGAAGGGATTTACGCCATTTTGCATGAATTAACGATATTTTTTAATGCCGTTATGGGTTAGAATTTAAAATAAAAAATAATCAAAGTTTTCAGGATTTACAATATAAATGACTAAATTTCAGAGTTTAGAATGCAAATAGGTAAAATTAGCCGATTAAAAATGCAAAAAATCCTAAAACATCCCAAGGAAGGTTACTTGCGCAGCACGAAATTCCTGCGCTTTCATTTTATTAACAAAAGCGGCCCACTTCTCTCAGCATCCCACAATTATAAAGCTAAAAAAGGAAAATGATCTAAGTTGCACCGTTAATTGAATATTATATATGTTTCCTAGTCGAAATAATCGTTTTAAATATAATATGTAGAGCGAATTTAACACCGAGGTAGGGCAAAAATAGCAAGGAAATTATGTGTGGCTACGCCGTTTCATATAACCATCGCCCTTTTTTCACATCTAAATTATCTCATCGGCGTCATCGTCACCGTTTATTTTACAATAATTTTAGATTTCAAGTGTATGTTCTGCAAATTTGCAAAAATCCCAAGTAATTCTTACTCGTTGAAATTCGTTTGTGTAATTCCATTTCCAAAAATTTTTAGTCGTAGTCTTGAGTCTTATTGTCAAGAAAATAATGATTTCAACCTACTTTTAGGCTTAGAATTTTAGATTAAAAGTTTAAATTAATTCCCATAAAGACCCATTTGCCACCCAACGCGCGAAGCCCTTTTGCCAGTCGGGGAGCATTAAGTATCTCTCCGTCAACCCCCAACAAGAACTGCCAGTCTCAAGGCCGATCCAGGTCAGGGCGGGCGGAAGCAGCCAAACCAAGAGACAAAGGGCGGCAGGACGGGTCAAATTACAGCGGGCCACACGTGCCGAAGAAAGTGTGGACTACGGAAATGGAAGGCCACAAAAATCAACTTCTCGCCGAAGCTTCAAGGGCCCGGATTCTTCACCCTTAAGTTTCATATTCGCAACAGATAAAAGTTCTGATTATTCTAAGGGTGTGTTTGAAAATGGATAAAACTTTTGATGAAAAGTTGTAGAAAGTAAAAGTTGTCAGATTATGTGATATGATAGGGGTAATGATGAGGAGTAAATAGGATAAAGTTGAAATAAATAGGTTAGTTGTGTTGGTAATTGTGTAGAAATGATTGAAAAGTAGAGTAGTTGTATAGGAAAATGTGAAGAAATGATTAAAAAATAGGATAGTTATGAAAAGTGACAAGTTTTAAATTGAAAAGTTTTAACTTGACAATTTTTGCTCATTACCAAACGCATCCTAAAAATGTATAATTTTGGCCCCTCCACTAATATAAAACCCAGAAATTGATCATTTCTACTTGAAATGATAAAAATTTTCTTTATGTAATTTTATTTGGATCCTAAAAGTTAAAAATAGACCAAACTATTTACTTGAAAATTTTCTGAACGAACTTTTAGGATTTTTTGCTTGAAGAAATATTTTAAATTTCAAACAAAAGTATTTATTAAAATACGAAAAGTTTATTTTGGTCATTTCGAGTTAAAAAAATTAACGGTATGAGGGTTATACGTTAGTGGAGGGACAAAAACTGTACATTTTCAAAACTTCGAGCCGTCTATGCAAATATAAAACTCATAGGCCAAAGTCCAAATTTCAAAAACTTAATGTAGCTACATGCAAATCCCCCTCAATAACTCTCCTTCTTCTTGTGCGCCTTCGGCTTTCCCAATTCCGGAGCAGGTGTTTGCTTCCGTCCTTTCCCATGAATTTCCATCCCTCTCCTCTCTTCCTCCTCCTCTCCCACCTCTCCATCCTGGCCTCCCTGCCTTCCGTTTCCTGCCTCTGCGTCGAGCCTCAGAGATCTGCTCTGCTCAGCTTCTTCTCTGATCGCTCCTCGCTCCCTTCTTGGACGCCCAACAGGGACTGCTGCCATTGGGAAGGGGTCAAGTGTGACAACGCCACCGGCCAAGTGATTGCCCTCGACGTTTCCAACCGCCACATCTCCGGGCCCATTAATTCCTCCTCCTTCGCCAGCCTCAACAGTCTCCTTTCCCTTAACCTCTCCTACAACAATTTCAACTCTTACATCCCCTTCAACCTCAGCTTGCTATCCAATCTCACTCACCTCAACCTCTCTAATTCCGGCTTCGCCGGCCAGATTCCGGCGGATATCGCCAGGTTGAACAAGCTCGTGGCGCTCGACATTTCTACCTCCTTTCTCAACAGCCCGCTTACTTCTCTCAAGTTGGAGAACCCCAGCATTGGTTCGCTGCTTAGGAACCTGTCGAGGCTGACTAAACTCCATCTTGATGGCGTCAAAATCTCGTCGGCAGTGCCCAAGTTCTTGTCGAATTTCACTGACTTGGCTTGTCTCCGCCTCAGTTCTTGCAGGTTGGTGGGAGAATTTCCTGCAGAGATATTTCTTTTGCCAAAATTGGAAACTTTGGATGCATCCCTGAATCCGCTGCTAGTGGGTTTCCTTCCTGACTTCCCTGGAGAAAGTGCTTTAAGGACACTGCTGCTCTCCACCACCAAATTCTCTGGTCGGCTTCCCCCTTCGTTTGGTAATCTCGGCAACTTGACCAGAGTAGAGCTCAGTAATTGTAATTTTTCTGGTGAGATTCCTGCTTCGGTGCGAAGCATAAGGAGAATTGTTCATCTGAAGCTTAGATTGAATTGGTTCACCGGTTTAATTCCTAGTCTTGATGGCCTCACTGAACTTCAGCATTTGGACCTCTCCTTCAACAATTTCTCTGGGCCAATACCCAGTCTGGACAATCTCACGCGACTAGCTGTCTTGGACCTTTCCTATAATGTTTTTGGTGGTAGGATTCCTTTGCTCCATTCATTGAAGGCCATCACTGAGATCGTCCTCGCTTCCAACAATTTGACTGGCGAAATCCCCGAGTCCTCTGGGGATGGGCTTCATAATCTGACCGTGCTCGACTTGGGCTACAATAGTCTACATGGGTTGATTCCTTCGTATCTGTTTACTCTGCCATCTCTACAGAACTTGGTTCTCAGTCGAAATCATCTTGATGGCCAGCTGATTGAATTTGGTACTGCTTCTTCTTCACTGCAGACGATTGATTTGAGCTACAACAACCTGCAAGGGCAGATACCCAGCTCAGTCTTTGGGTACACGAGGCTGAAGGTGCTTGATCTGTCCTCCAATATGTTCAATGGCTCGTTTGACTTAATAATGCTTCAGAACATGAAGAATCTGACATGGCTGGATCTTTCAGATAACAAGTTGTTGGTCAATAGTGCTAATGCAGAGAATACGTCCTTTCCCCAGCTGAGAAGGTTGTATTTGGGTTCTTGCAGACTAAACCAGTTCCCCTATCTTTTAAGAAATCAGTCGAGGATGACTGAGGTAGACCTTTCGAACAATATCATTGATGGAGAAATACCCAACTGGATGTGGAGTGTAGGAAGTGGGAACTTGCGGTATCTGAACCTTTCCCATAATTTTCTGCGGAGTCTCCAGCAACCCCATAATCTATCATCCAGCAGCTTGTCAATCCTCGACCTTCATTCTAATCAACTGCAGGGGGAAATTCCACTCCCTCCCACTTCTGTTGTTGTCCTAGATTACTCGAAAAATAATTTCACATCCACCATGTCGTCTGACTTTGCTACCTTACTTGGTGCTGGTGGTGCTCTTTTTTTCTCCATCTCAGGCAACAATGTCAGTGGTGAGATCCCTTCAACTGTATGCAGTGAAGAAAGTTATTTGCAAGTGCTTGATCTTTCCGATAACCATTTTAGTGGGTCAATTCCAAACTGCGTAGTTGATTTGAATTTGGATGTGCTGAATCTTAGGAATAACCATCTTACAGGAACCATACCAAATATTTCAACTGAGAAGTGTGCTTTAAGGACGCTGAATATAAATGGAAATCAATTGGAAGGGAAAATACCAGAATCCTTGTCAAAGTGTGGAGAGCTTGAGGTTCTTGATTTTGGAAACAACCGATTAAGTGGTGCTTTCCCATACTTTCTAAATACTCTTTCCAAACTTCGGGTTCTCGTCTTGCGGTCCAATAGATTCAGCAGTTCCCTTTGTCAGCATTGTAACTTTTCCTTTCCGATGCTACAAATCATGGATCTATCTGCAAACAGATTCGGGGGTATTCTGCCCGCCCATTTTTTCATGAGTTTGAATGCAATGATGTCTGCAGAGGATGATGAGGATTCAGGTGTTCCCCAGCCCCAGCCGTTTATTAAGTTCCATGTCCTCTCTGATTTCTACTACCAAGACAGCGTGATTGTTGCAAGCAAAGGTTTGGAACTGAAACTCTTGAAGATCTTAACTATGTTCAAGTCTGTGGACCTGTCAAACAACAGATTTGAAGGTGAGATTCCAACAGAGATAGGAGCTCTTAGTTTTCTTCGTGTTCTTAACTTCTCAAACAACCTTCTCATGGGCCAAATTCCTGTGTCAATTGAGAATTTGAGGCTGCTAGAGTCATTAGATCTCTCTGAAAATCAGCTTTCTGGAAGAATTCCTCCACAGCTAACTCAGCTGACGTTTCTTTCAGTCTTGAACCTTTCCTACAACCAGCTTGTTGGGAGCATACCAAGTGGTCGTCAATTTAATACATTTGAAACAGATTCCTTCATTGGAAATCCTCAGTTATGTGGGATGCCACTGTCTAGAAAATGCAGTTTACAACCTGCTGATGAAGCACGACCAGCCTCTGGAACAGAAGGTGAGGAATCATCGGAGAGTGGATTCGACTGGGAACTGATTTTTGCAGGATTGGGATTTGGAGGAGGATTGGGACTGATTGTGGGGCCTCTCTTGTTCTGGAGGAAAGGAAGGAGATGGCACGAGCGACTTGTTGATAAGGTGGTGGTGATGTTTTTCCCTCCAAGAATGTGTGATTATCTGCATTGTGAACATCCAAGGGTTGAAGCAGAGGAGCAAATGGATGAAGATATTTCTGAAACCGAAACAGATTCAGAAAAAGAGGAAGAAGAAAGGCATTCCTTCTGTGTTTTTTGCACACGGATTGATGCCAGGTGGGAGAAGGTCATTCACAAGGATTGCTCTTGTCATGAGTTTTTGTTAGCAGCGCTAAATGTACAAAGCAGCTCCTGATTGAAAGATTTTGTACAGTGATATGTGAAAGTTTTGATTCTACTCTATTTTGGATATTGTCTATATTAAGTGTATGCACAAGTACCGGATCTCCAAATTTGAAGATGATTTAAATTGGAATCCTATTTTCTGTAGAATATTTTTATCTGATCTGTTAGGAAATTAGTAAAAGTAGAGGGAAAAAAGCAAAGAAGAGAAAAGAAATTCAGAGCCTGACCAGCGGAATGGGTTTCAAATCCATGGACTTCAATTTCATGGTTGATTTCATATGTACACTTATTCATTATAAAAATTCCTACTTCGCCAGAATGTGTAAATATTATGAGCTGTGCTATGATGAGTGTTTATTAAAAGGAGGGTGAGCCGGTGAGTGTATTGGCCATCCTTCTGCAGGTTTTTTAATTAATTTTGAAAATTGTAACAATCTTAACTTTCGTTATTATCTATATTTAAACGGGATCGGATGAAGCGGGCTTCTTGGCCTTCCTGAGCCTAGTCCTCCAAACATCTTCTCTCCCCAAGAGTCTGAATGATTAATATTCAGATTAAAGCCTAAAATTACTCCAAGAGCCTGGGAGTTAGTAAAACAATAACAACCAATCCAAACCAAAGGGGGGAAAATTTGAACATTCGGATTTTTAATGTATTAGTATTATTCTATGCAGGCCAATGAGGCATATGTTGAACCGGACCTTGCCTGTTCATATTGCCAGCTCTACTTGGGAGGTCGGATTCAAGGGAAGTTTGTAATGAGTTTCAAAGTAGGATTGAATTGACTTGGAAGTCATATAATGTGAGAAGTTACGCGCAGGGCTTTTTTATTTTGAAAAAGGACAACAGCATTTTCAGTCGAAGCAAAGCCGCGTCGCTTAATCAGCCAAGATTTTCAATTTATTGTAAGTTTAATGCAAAATGATTAAGCACTATTTTTAAAAAATTGTTGTCACAAAGGAAGCCTCAAGGGCATATTTAGCCTGAAGGCAGAGAGTTTTTTTTTTTTTTTTTTTTTTTTCTGAAATTCAGGCCAAGAGTATTAACCTTATGTTATTTTGCTAAGAGGGCGTTTGCTGGAAAGGGGCCAAACAGGCACTTCGGATCTATCTGGTTTTCCATTATAAAATAAACTTATGTGGGTTTTTTTGAGTCTTAGGGCCTGTTTGGCCCCACTTATTTGGCAGGCAGGCACTTCTTGACTATGAAAACGTGCATGCCCTCCCATGAAAGGCATTTTTGACGATCCAACAGAAAAGCTAACTTCAGCTATTTTTTCACCCAAAAAGCCAGATTGCTAGCTTTCACTGAAACTAGGAATCCTAGCTTCTTTAAAAAAGGTCCGCTATTAAAAATTTGCTCATTTTCAAACTAGTTGCGAAACACTCGATTTATCGTAAAAATACAAAAATCACACAAACACTTGGGATGTGTTTAGGAAAAGCTTTTAGATAAAAAAAATTTTAGTATAAAAGTTTTTGAATTGAGAAAAAATAATATAATATAATAAGGATAATGATAAGAAGTAAATAAACTATAGTCTAAATGAACAGGTTAGTTGTATGAATAATTGAGTAAAAATAATTAAAAAGTTAAGTAATTATATAGAAATATCTAAAAAAAATATAATAGTTGTGAAGAGTAAAAAATTTTAAATTGAAATATTTTTATTCAAAAAGTTTTACATTTATCCAACATACCATGAATTAAAAAACCTTGGAAAAGGTAAGCCGAACGGGCCGTTGGACAGCCTAGTTTCTTTGACGGGCACTTTTTTCTTTTTTTTCTTTTTTTGCCCGTGACATCGGTTGTGCCCGGTTCCCTATTTAAAAAGCATGTTTGATCATATGTTATCTTGGATTGCCATGCTTTTTAAAATTTGGAGTGTTGGGCCGCCTGCAGAAGTTCAACATGCAGAAATACTTCGAATCAGATCTTTATTTAGCAAATATTCAATTTTTAATTTATAGAATCTATTATCTTATATAACTATATGACTAAAAACAAAAGTTAGAAATACACTAAACATTATATTTTCTGTAACTATGGAAAATAAAACTTATAATGGAAAGACAATTTTTTTTAATAAATGAAAATAACGAAAATATAAAAATTGCATGCTTTATCACTAAGAAGCAAATAATTAGTTAGCACTTAGATATGACCACAGCGTTAACATGTGTGTTCGTGTGCAACAGATCCGAGGCTCAAAACTAGCATGGGGTATTAGCCTCCATTCAAACCCAAAAAAAAAATAATAATAATAATAAAATACAATAATTATGCAACACTTTAGGCCGGCGGGCTCTATGCTGATGTGTTATACTACTATTAACTAGAAGTAAATAAACAAGCGCCGTGGTCATTTGCAGCTGGCCCGGAAACTCCTTTTTATTTTTTTTTAAAATTTTTTACAGCCCCACCTATAAATTTTTCGGTATAAAATATGACAATTATTTGAATTTTTTTATTATTTTATTTTAGATTTTAAAAAACAATAAAATGAGTGTGGATACAGGTGCCTTCGTGGCATGCATCAACGCGCACATGTATTTGTGATCATTTTATTTATTTCCAAAATAATATTAAAGAAAATTATCAAATTTCACGGAAAAAGGTATAGGTGAGGAAAAGGTGAAGAAGAGAGTTCGATTGAGAATGAATCTGGGTCGATCCATTGTCCATACAAACTCAGTGACTGCAAAGGGGCGTCTAAATCTAGGCGCACCTATGACTAAGAAAATGCCTTCACACAGAGGCCGGGCAAGCGTTAAAGGGAACGGACTTCTAAGCATTGAAGAAAACAAAGCAAAGAAGAGAAGCAAATGACCCAATACGGGTTGAAAATTTGAGAATGTTTAGTAGTTGATGAAATTTATGAAATGTTTTTTGAAATGGGAAAAGTAATGTGATATATTAAGAGTAATGATAAGAAATAAAGAGAATAATATTAAAATAGATTGGATAACTATATGAAAAGTTACGAATAAATGATTAAAAAGTAAGACAATTATATATAAAATGTGAAGAAATAATTAGAAGATAAGATAGTTTAGAAATAAAGAAGTTTTAGATAGAAAAGTTTTATACAAATTTACCCTTTGTAAAAATTAATGGGTAATCTACATATATACCAATATAGTTTGACGTTAATTGCAGATATGTTCACGTAGTTTTAGAAATTGTATATTACATCCACATAGTTTCACCAAAATTACATATTATCTACATGAGCACGCTTTGTCGTTAGCAGCCATTAATATCTTGTCTCATATTTTAGAAAAAATGATGAAAATGTCATTGTTTCTAATTTGTATATATATTCACATAGTTTGATGCTAATTGCAGATATACTCACATGAATTGTATATTACTCTACATAGTTTCACTAAAATTGCTTATGATCCTAAGTGTACTTTTCCATTAGTTAATATTGATACTTGGTTTGATATTTTGGAAAATGATGAAAATATTGTCATTGAAATCTATATTAGAAACGATCAGTAACAAACACATCTACTGCATGTGAGGATTTACGTTGAATAACAACCCAAATATGCCCTCAAAGTAAAATCGAAGCTTGTTTAGCTTGCTAGAATGGAGGCCAAAACTCACTAGCAAGGAGAAGAATAAGACTACTAGAAATGGCTTGCTAGGGGAACCTTTGCAAAGATTCCCCACAATTTTAACATTTTGCAAAACGGTCTTAATTGTTATAAAATTGCATGCTAATATTAAGAGAAAATATTAATTGATAAACCATATGTTTTAGAATGAAAATAAATGAACTTTGGTTGAGAAGAAATTGTAGAAAGCACCTTTCAATCATAGCTTTTATTTTTCAAGAATGCCTCATTTTATGGGAAATTGATGAAAATTCCTAACTAGTTGGAAATCTTTGGCAAGAAATTCCGGGGATGAAAATTACCAAAATTTCAAACAAAGTATTAATGACAACTAACAATAAAGTGCACTCATAGGGGTAATATGCAATTTCGGTGAAATTATGTGGGGGTAATATGCGATTTGTGAAACTATATGGGGTATATTTGTAATTAACGTCAAACTATGTGGGTATATGTAAATTATCAAGAGGATATTTTCATTATTTTTCAAAATATCAAGCAAGGTATTAACTGCAGGTAACAACAAAGTGTGCTCGTGGGGATAATATATAATTTTAGTGAAACTATGTGAGAGTAATATGCAATTCGTAAAACTATATGCACATATCTGTAATTAGCGTCAAATTATGTGAGTATATATGCAAATTGCCCAAAAATAATAAAAAGGGTTCGATCATGCGCAAAGTCCAATTGCCCAGACAACAAATGATTAAAGATTAATAAATATAGACAAAGGACACATTTTTTAAAAAAAAGATAAAAAAATAAGAATACAATCAATACCAGAAAAATAAAGTTGTTTAGAAGCTAAATGAGACATGATGCTATTGTTCTGAGCTAAGTAATGACTTATTCAGCCCACGTAATAAACTTATTTATAATTATTTTTTATTTTTCTTCTATAAATTTGTTAATTTAAATGTATTTAATATATAAATCAGGCATTACTATTTTGAATATATGTATTATTTTTGAGATTTTTAACACTATGTTTAAAAATTTAACAAATAAACATACTTCTCTAACACTATGTTTAAAATTTTAACAAATATATATATAATAACTTATATATTAAATAAATATAAATTAAAAAGTTTATGGAAATAAAAAAAAAAATTTAAATATATTTCTTTGAATAGCCAGCGATTATTCTTCCAGTGTTTTTTTTTTCCCCCTTACTAGACTTGAGCTTATTGCAGGATAATTGATGTTGCTAACCATCCTTCCTGCTTCTGCCACTTACGCGGGAGATCAATGTATTGCACTCATCAACAGCGACATCGATGAACGGAAAATTCCACTGAGTCAATCATTCTAGCCGACCATTAAAAAAATGCGGACTGGACACTGGCACCCCGTTCCAAAGCGTTGGGCTTCGTCTTTATGTGCTCCTTCGGAGATGACCGCGCGGATAATATGTCTATAGTGTTGGAAGTTAGATAAAATCAGTTTCCTCGTTACCATTTCTCTAGATTACACTTCCATCATGTATATTGTCTTACAAGATGAGTAACTCAACAAAAAATTAACTAAGGTCTTTGTTTACTCAAAAAAACTTTTCAACTTAAAATATTTCACTTTCTATAATTATTTTATTTTTAATTATTTTTCACCTTTTCTTATATAATTACCTTACTTTTTAATATTTTTACATAATTATCCATATATCTATCTCAAAGGAGTGATCTTGTTAGCAAGAGCTAAATAAATGTTTTGCTTAGCTTATCTCAAAAAATTCATTTAAAATAATTTTTGTTTTTTTATTTAAACTTTTGTTTCTTTAAGTGCATTTAACGTATAAATCAAGTTTTACCGTTTTTGAATGTATATATATATTTTAAAGATTTTTAAACATAGAGGTATCATATATGTAAAGATGTTTAAAAATCTCAAAAAAATATACACAAATATTTAAAAGTGGTAAAACTTAATTTATATGTTAAATACATTTAGATAAACAAGTTTATAAAGAAAAAATCAAAAAAGTATTTTATATGAGTTTTTAAGGTAAGCTAAGCGAAATATTTGCTTATCCGAGCTAATAGGATCACTTCTCTACATCTAAACTTATATATTTTAACTTTATTTTCTTTTTTCTTTATTATTACTTGTATCATATCACATTATTTTTTCATGTTTCAAAATTTTTTACATAAAAATATTTTATCACTTCCAAAACACACCATAAAATGAAAAGTCAAGTTGCTGGAACTTTAAACATTTGAAGGGTTAGTATACTCAATATGTTCAACTGAAATTTTTTTTATTTCTTTTTTGTAAATTCGTGGGCAACATTATAAATTTCATTCCGATAAATTTGACAACATTGACATCTGTTTGGTTACACAAACTCACGGTTCGGTTCCACAAGAAAGAAAATGGAGGCTTCATATTTATCAAAAAAATAAATTAATAAAAATATTTTTTCCGCATAAGATCGCTAGCCAAATATAAAATTGTAGGCACGGCCGGGATGTAATGTTCTGATGAGTAAGAGGAATTATTGGGGGTTGTAGACCCCACCAAAGTTGGCGATTTCATAAATAAATAGATAAATATGAGCCCACTGGTTAGCTGCTCCCAGGCAACTGTTTGAATTGATGTCGGCACAGAGCATCCCCCACGTCCAACTCCTTGGTGGGTCCCGGATTCCTCATGCAACCGTTGTTCTGTTTCCATCTCCATGTGCATTCCATGGCAGTTTTAAGAATGTAACATGTTTAACCACCAAGTTTAGGATGGACTGAAGTCATCTTGGCTATTGAGGTCTCAATTCTTCTTCGGAAGGGATATTGAGGAGGTCTCGGCCCTTCCATCCCTTGGAAGGCGGAGCTCTTGAGGTGTTTATTAACATTAAAAACTTTTCATTCTTAATAATTATTATATTTTTAATTATTTTTTATTTCTTCATATACAACTATTTTATTTGTTAATTATTTCTAGATAATTATCCGTATATCTAACTTATTTATTTTAATTTTATTATCTTTACTCATTGTCATTACTTTTTCTATATTACATTATTTTTTTCTATTTTAAAAATTTTTACCTCATGAATTTTTATTATAAATTCTATCAATTTCCAAACACACCTTTAATTGTTGAACACTGAAAAAATAGGTAAGGAATGCTCAATCCAATTGATTGGGTCATGTGAAAATAAGGTTTAAATCACTCCACCTGTTAGGATGCCTTAACTACATACATCATTACACTACCACTTGACAAATATCGTAATGATAAACAACTCGTCTTACTACGACGTTATCTTGGATAATCAAGACTTCTGTGGCTTTATCTCTCCGGGGGTAGAGAACCTGTTGCCGTATTCGTTGTGCGACGGGAAGCTTTGGGGAAGTCGGCATAGAAAAGCAATTATTTTGAGGTTGTGGGCTTACTACTTAGATACTTTCAAAAGCTATCTTCTCTGCACTTTGGCTACGAGCACCAGAGATGCGTCTTTCCTAGTCCTTCGTGGGCCACACAAGAATCCGTCCAAGATAGAGATGGAATCGAATTTGTATAACAGACAATAAACGGAAGCTACGGGATTCGGATGACATTTCCCCACATAAGACTGCCGCTGCCAAACTGTATACGGACATATAGTGATGGATGGAACAGAATAGAAAAATCCAGGCCGTTGATCAGATTTAGTAAATTCAGGAGATGGGCGATCATATCCTCGCACGAGACCAGACAAGCTTTCGGAATTCTGACCCAATCAGCATGAAAAATCTTATGGCAGAGTACAGAGAAGAACAGAACAGAAAAAACATTCCCTGGTGCCCATTTCTTGAAAAATAAAATGTGGGATTGGAAGCTAGATATTTTACACAAATATTATTTAAATTTTTTGAAAATTACTCCTGACTCACCACCCAGTACGAAACAAATCCATCCGTCCGTCCATCACGATGACCGTGAGCTGGCGGTATGATCATGGAAGAATATCCAACACAGATCCGACAAGAGAGACAGATGCCAGCCCACCATCGGACATACACAAACACCCAAAATCTACTCCACCACCAATTGGATATGAACAAACTATCTCAGATTTTTTTTTTTTTTTTGGTGTGTTTGTGGGAACAAAAATGTAAGAAATACAAATGATAAGAAAGTCATTTCTGAGCATTAGTTACCTTCTCATCATCTTAGTATTCATTAATTTACAGGCGCTTCCAGTGTTTGATTCTTTTCACCCACCAGCACTGTCGGCGACCTTGGAGGAAGGCAGCAGGGAAGCCCTGCAGAGGGGGCAGCTGGAATGCGTCTGGAGCCACATATCCACGCATTCTGGGTGGAACCCATGATTGCAATTGGGCAAGAGTTTCACCTTCTCCTCTTCTTGGAAGCTGCTGAGGCAGATGGAGCACTGCGCTTCGTTGGATGATTTGTGGAGGTGGATGGGGAGGCTGTCGATGGCGATGCTGTCGAGCCCCACCGTCTGATGATGAGGAGCTGCTGCTGCTGGCCTTGGTTGACGGGAAGGAACAGGGGAGTTGCGGTAGCGGCACGCCCATCTGGTGTAGAGGCAGAGAAGGGTGAAGAGGAGGAGGATGGCGAAGAGGATGAGGATGAGGAGGAGGCTCTGGCCATGGAACTGGAAGTTCTTGTCTTCCAGCTCCCCGTAGAACCGATGAAGATGGTTTTCTTGGGAATTCATGGGCTTTCTTCGAAGCTGATGATGATCATTGACTGGATTCAAAGAAGAGTGGAACAAGACGATTTAGAAGAATGGATTTAGTGCTTTTAGCCCATCATGCCATGCCATGCGCTCTTCTGGCTTTTCAGGGATCTAGATCATGACTTGTGGAGGTGGGCAGATGGTGGTGTAAATATCTGCAAGCGTTACAGGACTAGCCAAGCCTTTCCTTACCGAGCACAGGGAATATTATGCTTGGGGTACTTGGCATTTTGCAAAAATAGCTATGTAGTTTTATCTAATTATAAACCAACCTCATAGATTAATGTGTTCCACGCGCAATGGGACGGATTCCATGAATTCATGGAGACTCTCCATCTAGGGTTACACCTTTATGATTACATGAAGTCCACTCTAGCCATTTTATAAAGAATTAGGTTTTTTGACTTGGGGTGTTTGAAAAATGATAAAACTTTTGGACGAAAAGTTTTTGAGGTAAAAAATTTTAAAATAAAAGAAAATGATGTAGTATAGTAGGGATAATAATAATGAGTAAAGAGAATAAAATTAAAGTAGATAAGTTAGTTGTATAGGTAGTATAAAAATGATCGAAAATTAAAGTGATTATATAGGAAGATGATGATCATGCTCCGAATAGAATAAGATAAGAATTAAATTATTTTTGAGAAAATTCCTTTTATACTCGTAATACTTGTTCCTAATTCTTAAGGTACTTGTAGTGTTTTATAAAATCCTTTTATGTTAAAAAAATCACTTGTTTATCAAAAAATAACATTTCAATTTAAATTTCCATCATACTCTTGCCGTTAGCATAGCTGTAACCCTATAAAAAAATGATTTTTCCATTTGAAAATTTCCTAATTGAAACAATTCAGGTTTATTATGACTTAATTTATGATGGCCAATTATTGATTTGAGGCATCCAATAATTCAAGTGTCATAAGGTTGAATTATTTCAATTAGAAAAATTTTGAAGGAGCAAAATAGCCTTTTTAATGTGTAGATAACAATTGTATTAATAACATGAGTATAATTATAATTTAGGCCAAAATTTGATAGATATAAGAAAAATTTGTGAAAATTTATGGATATATTAAGAATTAAAAGTCAATGTTGTAAGTATAAGAAGAATTTTCTCATTATTAGTTTTCATTTCTAATATTTTTTTTCTAAGTCCTGCAATCTTATTATTTCTTAACAATGTGTAGATAGCAGTCGTATTAATAACATGAGTATAATTATAATTTCGGGCAAAATCTGATAGATATAAGAGAAATTTGTGAAAATTTATGGATATATTAGAAATTAAGAGTCAATACTATAAGTATAAGAAGAATTTTCCCATTATTATTTTTCATTTCTAATATTTGTTTTCTAAGTCCTGCAATCTTGTTATTTCTTAACACATAATGGATTATACTTTGTTAGTGTGGCCTTTGTTTTTTCCATTTCTAATATTTCTTTTCTTATTGATCCACCAGTCTACTATTTCTTAATGTATAATGGGTTATATCTTGTTACTTAGCACAATGTAGGCTTATTTCAAAATCGATATTTTAGGGGTATTGAAGTCATTTTTATCTTTCTAAAAAATTTAAAAATTTTGGTGTATGAGCGAAATACATTTGAAAAAAATATTTTATGAAAAATTAAGAAAAATTAAAAACACACCTTTTAGCATGGACTAACATAAGCTTATATTACCCTAGGCTTACAACATCATAATTCAATACAATATCTTATTTTTCAATTCATAACAATTCATCTTCATCTAATCTCATCTTTCAAAACTTTTTGGAATAGCCGCACATGTATAATAAACACCATTCTTGTAAAATAGGTGACAAATGGTCCCTCCACCAATATTAAAATGAGGAGATCTGGAATAGAGGCCAAAGCAAGTACCACTTGCGCTAAGTACATGGGCTCTTAAGGATAAGTGTTTAGTACGCAACCATTTCTTCTTTAACGTACTTCAAAATTTTTGTTTTTAAGAAGTGGGAAAATATTCTATTTTTATAAAATTTGTAAAATTAAATATAAATGTAATAATTTTTAGTGATAAATTGGCCAATATAAATTATTGAGCAAATTCTACGTACACTCATGAATTTTGTCCTTGATTCCACGTGCACTCATAAACTTTCAAATATTAAATATACCTATATATTTTATCCAAAATTACATTCATAGTCGCTCCCTAAGTAAAATGACAAATATGTCCAAAATCGAAATATGAATTTATAAATAAAAATTTGCATTCAAATGATATATGTTTATTTCTTTTAAAGTATGATTTCATAATTATAAAAGAACTAAAAATTCATTTGAATGTGAATTTTTAGCTTAGATTTGGGCATATTTTTCATTTTACAAAGATTTGTGTGTATGAATAAAATTTTAGGAAAAATACATTCGCATATTTGAAATCTTTGTAAGACTATAGGTATAAGGAAAGTTAAGAATAAAATTCATAGGTATATGTGGGATTTAGTCTAAAATTTTGATTTGGTTATTGGTAATAACGTACAACCAAACAAAGTTTTTTTTTTTTTTTGATCTCTCATGTATAGCTCAAATCATTTCAAGTATATCTTTTTCAATGTATGCTGAACGTATGTAAATCTAACCATGTGGATTTGATAACATCTACAAGAGATATTGTTCCTAAAAATGTGATAAAAATTTCTTTACATCACGATCGAACCTGGACACCCTAGCACTAGTACTGGAAAGTGACTAGTACAAGCGTTAAAACTATGTTCATTTAATCAAGAGTTATTTTTAGAACTTGCATTGCCATGATGACGAGGACTTACTGATTTCATCATGGACTTATTGATAACTGATTTAATGCACCATGATAGATTGAAATTTAAATGCACCTGAGTGCAAAATCCACTTTTATAAATTTGTTGAAATTTTCTATAAAGTTATTAATCAAGTATATTTAACATATATTTTAAGTTTTACCATTGTTGAAAATATTTTTATATATTTTAATTTCTTAACAAGGGGAGTTTTAGTCATTTTTAAATGATTAAAATAATTCAAATTTTTTTTAAAAAAAAAGAATTCCGTAGCAGGATGTGCTAAAGTTTCATTGCACCCTGCGCTTTGAATTACTTCCCATACTTATCAGATAGCTAGCATATTTGTGTGCTACTTGGGTGTCTTTCCCCTTTCCACTTCATCATTCAATCCTGGGGATATTCAGGAATCTGGATCCTGCCAGTGCCCTAGCAGACGGGGATCACTGCAAGTCTGCGCTAGGCCTGATAATTTATCAACTATCTGCTTTTTTGTTGTCACTATCTATCATTTACACAGTAAGATATTTATAAACAGAGTTATGATATCTCAGTCATCGGGAAAATACTTCAATAATACCCGATTACAACGTTGATTTCAATTCGGTTTGTCATCCCCATCTGTACTGAATCTGATGTTTAAACTAAAATCTTTTCCATTCATCTTATTTAATATCATTTCTTTTAGCCTGGTATTAAAAATCATTTGGATTGAATTTTTGGGCGGCAAATGCCTTAAAAAAAAGAGTATATAATCCATCACATGCAAATGATGAAAAATGCTTGGATTCTTTTATAGATGCATTAGAACGTAATAATATATGAAATACTTTATCACATAGAAATGGTGTTTTAAATGGTTTGGATGTTGAATATGCAGCTTAGAAATTGACATGAATTAAATTACTTTACTTTTAATTAATTCTGCATAATTTTAGGAATTAGGATAAGGCACGTGAATATCTTAGAATTGGACCAAGGTTTGATAGTTAATAAATAAATCATTTTAAATGAATGGATTTCGTGGATATGATTTTAATTCATCTTAAAAGTGGACAATAAAGGGCCGCCACACTGAAATCTTAACCTATTTGGAAGATTAAAAAGGGCTTAAACGGTGTAAAAATAAGATGAGAATTAGAAATGAAAATTTTGAATTAAAAATATAAAAACTTATATTAAGAATTTAAAAACTAGCTTAAGAACCAAAAATCTCATACCATATACATCTTTTAAGCTCCTTGGAAACTTTGGAATACCTATTTTCCTTAGTGATTTGATCCTATGCATTTAGGTGAACTTATGCTCAGTGCACCCGGGTGCATTTAACTTATTTTTTTTAAAATTTTTAAAATTTTTAAAATTTTTAAATTTTTTATACAATTATTAATTTAGATGTATTTAACATGTACATCAATTTTACTGCTGTTGGATATTTTTAGATTTTTTGAATCAGTGACATTTTTATTAATTTGAAAATAATGAAAATGTCATTGATTTTAAAAAATTTAAAAATAATAAAAATTGATACACATATTAAATATACTTAGATTAAAGTTGTGTAAAAAAATTTCAAATTAATGAGTATTTATACCTAGCTTCACGCATGAAATAAGACTCCTTTTTGTTGACTTAATTTAAGCCGATCTTTTTGAGTCTGAGGCTCACCGCTCATGCATTCTGGAGTCTAGATGTAAAGCTGCATCTCCCAATTAAATGCCACTCTCGAGTTGTCTCTGCCACAGGACCTAGTTGGCTGCTGGCCCTAGAATGCATTAAATTAAAGCACTTAAGGGGACGTTTGGGAATTTATACGGTAAATGTGGGAGGAAATTGGTAGAGCACGGGTTTCAAGGCACATCATTAATCAATTAAGCATCATATTTTTTCACTTTTATCCCTATATTCTAATCATTTTTCCTATTAACTACTTTCTAACAAACTTATTTATTCCAACTTACTCCTATTATTTCATATCAATCACACAATTTTTAAAATATTTCATTTTCTACACCTACCAAATATCATATTTCTCACAACTTTTACATTCCCAAACGTCCCCTAAAACTCATATGGAGAACAACCCGAGCAACGCTCAGTTGGTACTGAATACGGGCAGTTGCTCAGCAAGGTTTAAAATGTAAGTGGAAGTAATATCTTTGGAGTGGAGGCTGTATCTTCTAAGTAGAAGCAGTTTTTTTTTTCTTTTCAGTTTTAATCTCCTATTTAATATTGTAAGTTGATTATAAAATTTTTTAAAGTTTTATAAGCTTGATTTGAGATGAAAAATTGACATTATAAGTAAGATTCTAGTTTGAACAATAAAAAACATATATAAAATATTATTAGGAAAAATTCTTGCCGTACCCACAATATTTGCTCATAATTCTTATTATATTTACAACATTTTAAAAATTTCTTTTATACCCTAGAATATTCACTCTAAATTCCCATCATAGTGGTGTAATTAAAACAAGTAACAACTCTTAGTCATTCCATTGAAAAGAAGATTTTGTCTCTTCATAATTTTTTAATTGAAATAATTAAAATCCTAATATAACTCAATTAATGTTTGTTAAATATTAATTTGTGATATTAAGTGATTCAAATATCATATTATGATTTTTGAGTTTGATAGAAATTTAAGGTAAAATGTTATGAATATGAGAGAAAATTTTAAAATATTTCTAGTATATTAAAATTATAAAAAAATTATATAGTTTCCTATTAAATACACGTACGCAACTCCAGAAACTTGCGCAATCGTGTTAATATAAAATTTAAATACGATTACAACTATTTATTTATAAATCCTTTTCATAAGTTTATTAAATTAATAATTTTAAAGTCTACGTATTTGAATAATATATTTCATTTTTATGCACTAAATAAGTATATTTGAATAGTTTTATATTAATGTCAAAGTCATCCAGATATATGAGATTTTGAAAGTTTAACTTGTATTTTAATAACTGAAATTTTTAAACAATATTACACCTTCAATTGTCAAATATCTAATTTTTATTAATATTGGATATATTAATATTTAAATCAAATTTTTTTTATTAAATATCTAATTATTATTATTATTATTGATATGTAAAATTGCAAGTTTTATAAAGCACTTGTAATACCAATAAGTACAAAAATTTTAATTTTTTGTTGTCATGAATATATTCATGTAAAGAATGAAGATACTTCTTCCCTTTTTAAAATTTTCCAAAGTATACGCTTACTTCTTTTGTGTACATAATGTGGATTACTAATAAAAGTTTATATATTGATTTAATAATGTAAAAATATTTAAATATACCACTTCGACCTATTTATCATATAAATATATATTGTATGTGTGTCATAAAATTGTTTCACTTAATGCATCCAATATTTATGGATTCAAACATACCTATATTATGTAAGAATATAAGAATAATATACATAAAATTAAAAATTATTTAATTCGACAATTTATGAATTATAAATAAATGTCGAAATTATATTTAAATTTTGCATTAGCATGATTGCCGAACAGCCCAAGTCGCGCATAAAGTTGCCCTGGCGTCCTTGAAGCCGCAACCATGAATTTTGCGTGTTTTAATGGCTGATGGCAATGCATGAACGGCAACAAATCAAGGTGACATAAACAAAGAGTAGATGGCACCCTGGCTTGCACGTCAACTCCGTCAGTCAACTCCAGTCTTACTACGAACCCGGGTCAAGAACGCGATTGTCGTTTTGGCAGCGTCGTATTATTATTTATTTTTTTTTGACAAGGTGTGTATTATTGAATTGCTAGTTATATTAGTTACTATTCTAAATAATGTTTATCTTATATATTATGATAAATATATTAACTAGTGTAATCTACGAGTAAAGTTTTAATGCATCGGGGTGCAAAATTCTATTTTTTTCATTTTTTGAATTTTTTTACGAGATTATTAATCTAAGTGTATTTAACTTATATGTTAAGTTTTACTATTTTTGGAAATATATAAATATATATTTTTAATTTTTTAAAAACAAAGGTATTTTAGTCACTTAAAAATGGTTCAAATACCCTTGTTTTTGAAAAATCAAAAAAATATATACATATATCCAAAAATGGTAAATTTTGACTTATAACTTAAATATACATAAATTAACAATCTTATAAAAAAAAATTTAAAAATTATATAAAAAATGAGGTTATAACTCTATTGCACTCTGAAATTTCAATGCATCAATATGCATCAAAACATTCTCCGTAGTCTATAGTCTAACATATATGACTATCGCACACGAACAAAAGTATAAACACTATTCTAATCCGCCCACTCTTCTTAGTTACTACTAGTGCATGACTCCTTTGGTAACTATTTTTCTCGCGGGCTAGCTGAAACGCATGCCGCGTTAGTCCCAGTAACTGACCAGTCAGGGGAAATTGCCCGTCTAAAAATCTCTCTTTAGGGCTAATGCTTAATTGCTTGGAGGAAAGGAGAAGAACTCACGACCAATGGTTACCTGTTCACTGGTGGGATGCGAGGAGTAAGGTGCAATTTGTTTTCATGAAACTGGGTTTTGCAGCAACTTTTATTTATAAAATTTAAACTTTAATTTTAACTTTAAACTCTACTTATAAAATTTGAATCCTAATTCTATGTGTGAAAATTAGGTTCAAATTTGTTGACAAAATTTCGTTTGATTTAAGAACGATAAGTTTAAAATTTCATATAAATAAATGATAACAGGCTAATTAAAACTTTAAAAGTATAGTAATATATATATATTTCTAGAAGAAAATTTGAGCTTTCAAAATGAGATAAAGAAAGAAAATTAATAAACCTAAAAGTAAATAATATAATTATAAAAAATAAATAATATGAATATTAAAAATAATGTAATTTGTTTATAATTGATGTCCCACGAGACATAGTAAATCACGAGGCTGAGTATCGAAACCTAGGATTCCCATGGCGTCTAGGCACCATCTGGTATTTGGAGCGAGCATGACACTTGGGACAAATCTTACGTGGTGGTGCATGTGACACATTAAACACTCAATAGAACGTTTTTATGGTAGAATCAAAAAATGTCCAACTACTACTACTGCACCTTTTAAGCGGAAGTTAAAACCACTCAAGGGTGTGTTTGGTTGGAGGTAAAGCTTTTGATGAAAAGTTTCTGGAGCAGAAGTTGTCAAATCAATAGAAAATGATGTGATATAATAGAAGTAATGATGAGGAGTAAAGAGAATAAAGTTAAAATAGATAGGTTAGTTGTATGGGTAGTTGTGTAGAAATGATTGAAAAGTAGGGTAGTTTGTATAGAAAAATGTGAAAAAATAATTAAAAAATAGAATAATTATGGAGAGTGAAAAGTTTTAGATTAAAAAGTTTTAGTTGACACTTTTTTGCCCTAAACAAACACACCCCAAATATATTACCATTCTTAATAGAACTATTTGGATAACAACGTTGTTAATCACGAGACGGAGAACTCAATCTATGCAAAAGGAAGAAAAGAAGCTGTTACAAGATAAATGATGCAAGCCAGTAGTGTTTATCATTAAGAATAATAATACCACCAGTTTAAATATTATTGACTTGCATTAAAATCTAACAACTATATAGAAAATAGTACAGAAAAATGGAAAGACTGGATAGTACCCACAGCGAAACAATAAAAATCTGAATTATATTAACTTGATAATAAAAAGAGCTTAGATTGAAATAACCATTACAATAATTAAAAGTTTGACGACTATCTTGTTATTAAAAGCAAATCTAAAAAGTGAAACTACTAAAATATTATAAAATATTAAACTTGCTCTCTTCTTAGGACTACACCCAAAAGAGAGATTAGAGAGGAAAATTAGGAGGAGAGAGAGAACTTAGAGAGAGAAGAGAGAAGAAATAAAGTAGAAAGAATGGAATTAGAGAGAAAGATGGGAGAAGTGTGAGAAGATAGGGGAGACAAAGAAGGTGAGAGATAGATGAGAGAGAGAGAAGGGTAAGAGAGAAAAGAGTGGTAGAGAGGGAAAGGTGAGAGATAATTTTGGGAAGCTAGGAAGAGAGAGAGAGAGAGAGAGATTAGGGAGAGGAAAAAAAGAGATATGTAGAGTGAGAGCTCCTCCTCACTCATTGAGGATAATGTTTGATTTTGATCACATGTATATATAATAATTACATATTATACTCTATCATAAAGATAAAGAGTGATCTAAATTAAAAGTAATCTTATGCGATTCAAAGTTAAATGAGCCTAAATTGTTCAATAGAGTATGGATTTTTTATGATTAAAGACCCTAATGCCTAATTTCTATTTTCTATTTTATAGTAAGTGATGCAAACCAAGTGCTTGTCGTTAAGAGCACTGTGATCACCAGTTTAATTTAAATTAACCGAAACACATTAAAGCTACCACTATACGAGTGATAGTGTAGAATAATGGTGAGTCGGGTCGAATCCACAGAGAGGCGATGTAGTTTTGAATTGTTTTTAAGAGAAAGAAAGGGTATATAGAAGAGAGAGAAAGAGAAAGAGAGAAGAGAGAAGAGAGAGAAAGAGAGAAGAGAGAGAAAGAGAGAAGAGAGAGAAAAGAAGAGAGAGAAAGAGAGAAGAGAAAGAAAAAGAAAAGAGAGGAAAAGAAGAGAGAGAAATAGAAGAGAGAGAAAGAAAAGGAAAGAAACTAAGAGAGAGGAGAGAGAGATGTTAGAGAGAGAGAAGAAGAAATTAGAGAGAGAGAGAGAAGAGAGAGAAAGAAGGGAGAAAAGATTTAAACATAAAAGAAATGGAGACAAGAAGCTAAAAGAAATTAACTAACAACTTAATTAAAACTATTCTAAGAAAGCAATAAAAAACTATGAAATTTAACTATTAAAGCAGCAAAGAGAATTATATTAAATTTAATCTAACAATTACAAAGCAGAAAATAAAGCAGTAAATCTAATTTAAAAATTAAAACTACAAATTAAAATTTAACAACTACAAATTACTACCAACTATAAAGCAGAAAATAAAATTTACATCACCCGTAAACAGCGAATCTCCACGTAATGAAAACTTTTATTGCTTGGCCCCACCTCCTTGCTACGGGTCCCACAAAATGGGTCCCACCCACTTGCTACGGGGTCCCACCAAATGGGTCCCACCCAAGAGGTATGTGGGGTATGGGGTGTGTTGGGATGAGTGGAGGGGCCCTCCTTTTATAGAGTGCGTGAGGGGCCCTCCCTCCCTTGTGCAATCCGATGTGGGATTCTTATCCCGTTGCCTGCGCTGTTCGACTCCTCACACAGCTTGCCGATATGGACTGGATATTGCTGCCGGCACACGCTCGATTTCGAGCCCTGTGACCCGTGCCATTCCCTCATCTCCCCAAAATGCATCAGCTACCAGCAACCAAGACCGACAGTCCGAACGCCGTTTGCAAACATTAGCCTCCCGCTCTTCCCTCCAACTCGCACCAAAGTGAACTCTCTATACCCAGCCATTCCAGCAAGATCTGCATAGAAATATTCTAATTCGATTTGAAGAAAAGCCCAATCTGTGACGTGATGCTATGGGATCCGGTATTCGAAGATGGGTTAAAGTGCTTGGCCGGGGAAGACGAGCTGGGACGGTGACAATATGAATGGACGGCATTGCTGAATTTTCTGCCTGGAATAAATTGCCGACTTGCAGCTTGAGCAGCTTGAGCAGCTTGAGTTGGGTTTCATAGCTGCCGGCCATTTGAGGGAGCTGGATTTTCTTTGCTGTGAAACAGTTGCCGGAGATCTAGACGAAGATGGACAGCTGCTCAGTGAGTTTTCCATGGCTGCCTTTTGGCCGGATTCAGGGAAGAATGCTGAAGTTGTCGGCTGCTGGGCTCTGTGGAGAGGGGTTTGTTGCCGCCGCTGATTTGCAGAAGTTCAAGCATGGCAGGCAGCCATGGCTGCCTACTTCGGGGAGAAGATGGAGTTGCTGCAATTGAATGGAAGCTCGAAAAATCGGTGATTTCGATGGGTTTAATGCTGCCAGAAATTAGGACGATAGAGATGGATGCCGCTGGTCGCCGGTTCTGCTGATGTAGTTGAAAAAGGGAGGTAGCAATCCGTTTTGAAATTGCTGGATTCATGTCAATCAATCGGATAGTGGCTTTGCCGGACTCTCTCTGGTCGGACGACTGGTTGGGATTTTCTGTGGGATGACCGGATCGCCGAAGGGCTGCTGCTGGCCGGAAGAGAAGAAGACGGCGGGAGCAATTGATTTGGGGCAAAACCGCAAAAGAGACTGGCCGAAGAGATTTTCGTGTTGCTTTGGATTTTCCATGGCTGCTGGTCGATTTTCGGCGGTTTGCTGAAGCAATCGCTGGAAGCATTCGTCGCTGCCATGGCTTCCTGATTTGGGGAAGATGGAGCACCATAACAGGTGCTCCGGCGGTGTACGGTCGCGCGTACTCATGCAGCAAACAAAAACGGATTTAAATATTTAATTTTTGTCAAAAATGATTTTAATAAGCTTGCAGAGATTTTTAATTTACTTTTCTTTTTAGCCCTTTTTGAATTTATTTATTATTTTTATTTTTTATCTTAAAATGTTTTGACAATTTGTTTTATAACCATATTTTAAATTATATTTATAACTGTATGTATGATTTTTTCTAATTAGGTGGTTTTATAATTTTTACCCATATTTCAATGTGAGCCTATTTAATTCTTTTTAGCATGTCTAATTATTTTTATAATTTTATATTTTCCAAAATATTGCAAAATGACCCGTTTTATAGTAAAATTAAAGATTCTATCAAAAATATGATTTTTATGAAATTTCACTTAAAACATGCATTTAATTAACATTTTAATATTTAATGGTGTGCATTTAATATGAAATTAAATGAAAATTTTTAGACTTATCACACCCCCCAACTTAAACATTGCTAGTCCCTTAGCAATGGAAATAGTTTAATATATAATTCATCTTCTTCTTTTTATCATAGTGTACTACTAATTTTATAAAAATCTAGGTGCACTGCTAATAATAATAGTAAGCTTTAGAAGTAAATTTTCTTTAGTAAATATGAGTAAAATATCTCATGATGCATAAAAGAATATATAGCACGTGTATTTGTGTTCTAATGAACAAATGGGCATTAGATAAATTATTTTCAGCTTATCCAAGCTAAGCAACAGTCATATCAAAATTATGATAGTGACAGTAATTTTTTTTTTTTTAACAATTTTTTTTCTTCCCCTCACCATATTTCAGGATATCTAGGGATTTTTTTTTTTAATTTTATTTTCAGCATTTTTTTTTCTTCACCATATTTCAGGATATCTGGGGTTTTACACATTTTTTTTTTATATTCTCCCCTCACCATATTTCAGGGTATCTGGGGATATAAAATTTTTTTTTATTTTTTTTATAACTAACAGCTATCAATTATAATGATATTAAAGATTGCTTGCTTGGATGAGAGAGAAAAAAAAAACTATATTATCATGGTACCCACAAGGTTCATTGACGTGTAAGTGCAATCAATGCTAATAATATTTTGAACACATCATGAAAATATTTTTACAAATATAACTAAATACAGTTTGCTTCTTCACTTAATATCAATCATAACAAGTGTACTTTGATTTATCTCTATTTATATTTTTTTTATATTTTTTTATATATTTTTTTTTGGATATTTTCTATATATATATTATTTATTTTTTATTTTTTTTTTAAGAAATTTTTTTTTTTTTATCCAGTTAAACAAATCAGACCCCCCCCCCAACTTAAATATTGCTATCTTTGCACAATAAAATAGCAGGGAAAGAGACAACCTGGGGTATACTTATCTGATGAAATTGTTGCAGCTTTCATCTAAAAAAATGAAAAGAAAACTAACAGAAAAGATATATATATATATACACATGTTGGGTTGCCTCCCTACCAGCGCTAAGTTTTATGTCTTCAGCCAGACATAATGTTTAATGTTATCCAATTCCTGCTCTATTAAAATTCTTAACACTATGTAGATTATTTATCATTTTCATATGTTCATGCTCAAGCGTTGTGAAGATTAATGAGTTATCAATGATGTCCAATATGTAGCACTCTTCAATTTGATCATTTATTGAATTCATTGAACTGTTACTTAATGGGAGCATGATTTTATTTTGGGTTAAACAGGATTCCATTTGAATACAATGCTCTTGGAGAAATTGACTATAATTTGGAATATATTGAATAACATCAAAGAGCGAAATTTTAACTTGAACCTGTTTAAATATTTGCATCATCTCTTCCTTTTTCATTAATTCATCTATGCTAATGAGCTCATCTTTAAAAGTGCTTGAAATAACAGGTATGTATTTTTCAAAATTTTCATTAATAATTTCATTTTCATCTCCCCCCAACTTATCCTCAATAGACTCTTTATTTCTCACCTCATCATTAATTTGGTTATGATTTATATCATTCATTTGAAACCTATTATCAATCTCCTCAATATTTTCTTGATTTTTATCTTCTTCAAATTTATCATTAATTAATTTTTCATTATTTTCTATAATATTTTCTTGATTATGAAGAGAGAAATTCTCGTTAAGTGTATGATCTGAGAAACCATCACTCCATAATGTTGTAATTATTACCAAATTTTCAGACAATAGATTTTCCGATAGTAGTTGATCTGATTGAATTTGATAGTCAAACTGATTTATTGGAGTAGTAGTTGATTCATTAGGTTCCTCCCCACATAATGTTTCTACAATATATTCATCATTTATTTTCAAATTATCTTTCTTTTGACTTAGCATTTGGTTGTTAAGAGATTCAACTTCTAAAGCATTTGGAAATGCTAAGTCATTTTCAAAGATCTATTTGAAAATTTGAATGATCAACTAGATTATCAATTTGGTCAGTATGATCTGTCGTCCTAGAAAATGATTGTTGGTCGAAAAGGATTTGTTGATCTAATCCTTCGAATCCTCCCTCTAAGTCATCTAAGTGAGGAGATTGTTGATAATCTACTTGATCTGATGAAAAATTTGAAAAATCATCTTGTGGAGGATTCGAGTGCAAATACATATTTTTATAATGTTCAACTCGATTTACGCACTCTGTAAATTTATTTGCTATGTTTTCAAAGCCATTGAGAATAATATTTTGCATGTTTTCAAATTTCTCATCATAATTATATGTTTGATGAAAAGATTGGTTAATAGGTTGAGGTGATGAAAAATTTTCTTCAGGATATGCAGATGGCCCATATGTATTTTCATAATGATTAGATTGATATTGATAATTTGAAAATTGGCTTTGCTCAGGTGGCCACTGGGTTTGTAGATATGGAGGGTAAGGTTGCATTTGTTGATTTGTCCAAGAAGTATTAGGACAACTCATCCATTCTGAGTTATGTGTATGTGAAAATGAATTATAATCAGGTGTATGGAACTTATGAAAATTTTGCACTCGCGCTTGATATGGTAAAAATTGAGTTTCATTAGAATATGTCGTTTGAAAAGGAATCGATGTATTTACGAATGAACTGTTTGAGTTTTGATAGGCAAGTAAATCATTAAGCTTTTGGTTTAATTCTTCCAACTTACCTAACCGCTGATCAATAAAGTTCATGTCCATTCTTTAATTTTAGTTTTATATTTTTTTTATATATATATATATATATTTTTTTTAAAGCAGGAAAGAATCGAAATTGGTGATCTGAAGTTCAAGTGCAATAAGTAAAGAAAGCAGATAAATAAAGCAGTAAAGATTATACTATTGAAAGCAAGTAAAGAAAATTTAATAAAACAATTCAAACCTCAATACGCCTCCCCGGGCAACGGCGCCAAAAACTTGATGCAAACCAAGTGCTTGTCGTTAAGAGCACTGTGATCACCAGTTTAATTTAAATTAACCGAAACACATTAAAGCTACCACTATACGAGTGATAGTGTAGAATAATGGTGAGTCGGGTCGAATCCACAGAGAGGCGATGTAGTTTTGAATTATTTTTAAGAGAAAGAAAGGGTATATAGAAGAGAGAGAAAGAGAAAGAGAGAAGAGAGAAGAGAGAGAAAGAGAGAAGAGAGAGAAGAGAGAAGAGAGAGAAAGAGAGAAGAGAGAGAAAGAGAGAAGAGAGATAAAAGAAGAGAGAGAAAGAGAGAAGAGAAAGAAAAAGAAAAGAGAGGAAAAGAAGAGAGAGAAATAGAAGAGAGAGAAAGAAAAGGAAAGAAACTAAGAGAGAGGAGAGAGAGATGTTAGAGAGAGAGAAGAAGAAATTAGAGAGAGAGAGAGAAGAGAGAGAAAGAAGGGAGAAAAGATTTAAACATAAAAGAAATGGAGACAAGAAGCTAAAAGAAATTAACTAACAACTTAATTAAAACTATTCTAAGAAAGCAATAAAAAACTATGAAATTTAACTATTAAAGCAGCAAAGAGAATTATATTAAATTTAATCTAACAATTACGAAGCAGAAAATAAAGCAGTAAATCTAATTTAAAAATTAAAACTACAAATTAAAATTTAACAACTACAAATTACTACCAACTATAAAGCAGAAAATAAAATTTACATCACCCGTAAACAGCGAATCTCCACGTAATGGAAACTTTTATTGCTTGGCCCCACCTCCTTGCTACGGGTCCCACAAAATGGGTCCCACCCACTTGCTACGGGGTCCCACCAAATGGGTCCCACCCAAGAGGTATGTGGGGTATGGGGTGTGTTGGGATGAGTGGAGGGGCCCTCCTTTTATAGAGTGCGTGAGGGGCCCTCCCTCCCTTGTGCAATCCGATGTGGGATTCTTATCCCGTTGCCTGCGCTGTTCGACTCCTCACACAGCTTGCCGATATGGACTGGATATTGCTGCCGGCACACGCTCGATTTCGAGCCCTGTGACCCGTGCCATTCCCTCATCTCCCCAAAATGCATCAGCTACCAGCAACCAAGACCGACAGTCCGAACGCCGTTTGCAAACATTAGCCTCCCGCTCTTCCCTCCAACTCGCACCAAAGTGAACTCTCTGTACCCAGCCATTCCAGCAAGATCTGCATAGAAATATTCTAATTCGATTTGAAGAAAAGCCCAATCTGTGACGTGATGCTATGGGATCCGGTATTCGAAGATGGGTTAAAGTGCTTGGCCGGGGAAGACGAGCTGGGACGGTGACAACATGAATGGACGGCATTGCTGAATTTTCTGCCTGGAATAAATTGCCGACTTGCAGCTTGAGCAGCTTGAGTTGGGTTTCATAGCTGCCGGCCATTTGAGGGAGCTGGATTTTCTTTGCTGTGAAACAGTTGCCGGAGATCTGGACGAAGATGGACAGCTGCTCAGTGAGTTTTCCATGGCTGCCTTTTGGCCGGATTCAGGGAAGAATGCTGAAGTTGTCGGCTGCTTGGGCTCTGTGGAGAGGGGTTTGTTGCCGCCGCTGATTTGCAGAAGTTCAAGCATGGCAGGCAGCCATGGCTGCCTACTTCGGGGAGAAGATGGAGTTGCTGAATTGAATGGAAGCTCGAAAAATCGGTGATTTCGATGGGTTTAATGCTGCCAGAAATTAGGACGATAGAGATGGATGCCGCTGGTCGCCGGTTCTGCTGATGTAGTTGAAAAAGGGAGGTAGCAATCCGTTTTGAAATTGCTGGATTCATGTCAATCAATCGGATAGTGGCTTTGCCGGACTCTCTCTGGTCGGACGACTGGTTGGGATTTTCTGTGGGATGACCGGATCGCCGAAGGGCTGCTGCTGGCCGGAAGAGAAGAAGACGGCGGGAGCAATTGATTTGGGGCAAAACCGCAAAAGAGACTGGCCGAAGAGATTTTCGTGTTGCTTTGGATTTTCCATGGCTGCTGGTCGATTTTCGGCGGTTTGCTGAAGCAATCGCTGGAAGCATTCGTCGCTGCCATGGCTTCCTGATTTGGGGAAGATGGAGCACCATAACAGGTGCTCCGGCGGTGTACGGTCGCGCGTACTCATGCAGCAAACAAAAACGGATTTAAATATTTAATTTTTGTCAAAAATGATTTTAATAAGCTTGCAGAGATTTTTAATTTACTTTTCTTTTTAGCCCTTTTTGAATTTATTTATTATTTTTATTTTTTATCTTAAAATGTTTTGACAATTTGTTTTATAACCATATTTTAAATTATATTTATAACTGTATGTATGATTTTTTTCTAATTAGGTGGTTTTATAATTTTTACCCATATTTCAATGTGAGCCTATTTAATTCTTTTTAGCATGTCTAATTCTTTTTATAATTTTATATTTTCCAAAATATTGCAAAATGACCCGTTTTATAGTAAAATTAAAGATTCTATCAAAAATATGATTTTTATGAAATTTCACTTAAAACATGCATTTAATTAACGTTTTAATATTTAATGGTGTGCATTTAATATGAAATTAAATGAAAATTTTTAGACTTATCAGTAAGCTAAATTATAAATAAGAGATAGATGCTTATATAAATTGTTATGGTCCATGCGTCATTCATTAAAGTTTCTTTCCTAACATCCCATTATCACAAAGGAGAGAACATTTTCTCCAAAAAATTCTTAAGCACTAGCTTAGAAGATCCAAAGCTTCAAGATTTAATTATCCAATCTGTTTTTATGGATTTAGGTATGTTTCACTTCTAGTCTATTCTTCTTTTAGTAATCTCTCAAGGATAGTATAAGAACTTCAACTCTCTCATCTTCCTCAAATTTCCTACAGCTTGTTGCTGCACTTAACTATCTTTCACATCTTTGTAATGTGTAGATTCGTTTGATTTATATATTTTTTGTTGTATTTAGCTACCTAGCTTGGTGTCGGAGAACAAGGCCAATGTTGATAACAGATAGTGTTTGGTTGCAGTGGTGCTTACCGACTATTTATGAGTTTGTTGTAAAAACCTCCTATAGCTAAATTTAAAAAAGAGCTGAGACTCTAATTGTATTACCATTGTGATAGTAGAACATAAGGCACAGAGGAGTATGTGCTTGGAAGAGTGAAGAAAGAGTATTGCTCGAACTAGTATAATTTCTTGTGTCTTTTGCGTGTGATTATTTCTTTTCTTTCTTTCTTTAGTTCTATCTGTTTAATTCAGGAGGATTAAACTAATCTAAGATTAAGTTTTGTTTGGAAAATAGTAAAACTTTTAAATGAAAAGTCTTGCGTGTAAAAGTTTTGAATTGGGATAAAATAATATGATAGGAAAAATAATGAGAAGTAAATAGAGTAAAATTGAAATAGATATAATGAAAAGTAAATAGAGTAACATTGAAATAGATAAGTTAATTATATAGGTAGTTGTGTAGAAATAATTAAAATATAAGGTAAACCGTACATTAATATATTTCAGTTTTAATCTCCTATTTAATATCGTAAGTTGATTATAAAAATTCACAAAGTTTTATAAGCTCGATTTGTAATATGAGATGAAAAATTGACATTGTACGTAAGATTCTAGTTGGAACAATAAAAAACATATATAAAATATTATTAGGGAAAGTTCTTGTTGTACTCACAATATTTGCTGATAATTCTTTTTTTTTTTATGAAAATTTGCTGATAATTCTTATTATATTTACAACATTTTAAAAATATCTTTTATACCCTATAATATTCACTCTAAATTCCTATCATAATGGTGTAATTAAAACAAGTAGCAACTCTTAGTCATTCCATTGAAAAGAAGATTTTGTCCATTCATAATTTTTTAACTGAAATAATTAAAATCCTAATATAACTCAATTAATGTTTGTAAACTATTAATTTGTGATATTAAGTGATTCAAATATCATATTATGATTTTGAGTTTGATAGAAATTTAAGGTAAAATGTTATGAATATGAGAGAAAATTTTAAAATATTTCTAGTATATTAAAATTATAAAAAAATTATATAGTTTCCTCTTAAATACACGTACGCAACTCCAGAAACTTGCGCAATCGTGTTAATATAAAATTTAAATACGATTACAACTATTTATTTATAAATACTTTTCATAAGTTTATTAAATTAATAATTTTAAAGTCTACGTATTTGAATAATATATTTCATTTTTATGCACTAAATAAGTATATTTGAATAGTTTTATATTAATGTCAAAGTCTACGTATTTATAGTTTTAAATAATTTCTATATAGTTTTATCCAGATATATGTGATTTTGAAAGTTTAACTTGTGTTTTAATAAATGAAAATTTTAAACAATATTACACCTTCAATTGTCAAATATCTAATTTTTATTAATATTGGATATATTAATATTTAAATCAAATTTTTTTATTAAATATCTAATTATTATTATTATTATTGATATGTAAAATTGCAAGTTTTATAAAGCACTTGTAATACCAATAAGTACAAAAATTTTAATTTTTTGTTGTCATGAATATATTCATGTAAAGAATGAAGATACTTCTTCCCTTTTTTAAATTTTCCAAAGTATACGCTTATGGATTACTAATAAAAGTTTATGTATGATTTAATAATGTAAAAATATTTAAATATACCACTTCGACCTATTTATCATATAAATATATATTGTATGTGTGTCATAAAATCGTTTTACTTAATGCATCCAATATTTATGGATTCAAACATACCTATCTTTTATGTAAGAATATAAGAATAATATACATAAATTTTAAAATTATTTAATTCTACAATTTATGAATTATAAATAAATGTCGAAATAATATTTAAATTTTGCATTAGCAATTTAGCATGATTGCCGAACAGCCCAAGTCGTGCATAAAGTTGCCCTGGCGTCCTTGAAGCCGCAACCATGAATTTTGCGTGTTTTAATGGCTGATGGCAATGCATGAACGGCAACAAATCAAGGTGACATGAACAAAGAGAAGATGGCACCCTGGCTTGCACGTCAACTCGTCAGTCAACTCCAGTCTTACTACGAACCTGGGTCAAGAACGCGATTGTCGTTTTGTCAGCGTCGCAGTGTGTATTATTGAATTGCTAGTTATATTAGTTACTATACTAAATAATATTTATCTTATATGTTATGATAAATATATTAACTAGTGTAATCTCGAGTAATGTTTTAATGCATCAGGGTGCAAAATTTTATTTTTAATTTTTTTTGAAGTTTTTTTTATAAGATTGTTAATCCAGGTGTATTTAACTTATATGTTAAGTTTTACTATTTTTGGAAATATATAAATATATATTTTTTATTTTTGAAAAACAAAGGTACTTTAGTCATTTGAAAATGGCAAAAGTACCCTTGTTTTTGAAAAATAAAAAAAAATATACATATATCCAAAAATGGTAAATTTTAGCTTATAACTTAAATACACATAAATTAACAATCTTATAAAAAAATTAAAAATATACAAAAATGAGGTTTTGTACTTTAATGCACTGAAATTTTAATGCATCAAGATGCATCACAACATTCTCCGCAATCTACAGTCTAACAAATATGGCTGTCGCATGCGAACAAAAGTATAAACACTATTCTAATCCACCCACTCTTCTTAGTTACTAGGAATACACAACGACTCCTTTGGTAACTGTATTTCTCGCAGGCTAGCCGAAACGCATGCGGTGTTAGTCCCAGTAACTGACCAGTCAGGGAAAATTGCCGGTCTAAAAATCTCTCTTTAGGGCTAATGCTCAATTGCTTAGAGGAAAGCAGAAGAACTCACGACCAATCGTTACCTATTCACAGGTGGGATGCGAGGAGTAAGGTGCAATTTGTTTTCATGAACCTGGCTTTTGCCGCAACTTTTATTTATAAAAATTTAAACTTTAATTTTAACATTAAACTCTACTTATAAAATTTGAATCCTAATTCTATGTGTGAAAATTAGGTTCAAATTTGTTGACAAAATTTCGTTTGATTTAAGAATTGCAAGTTTAAATTTTCATATAAATATATGATAACAATATATAGCCTAATTAAAACTTTAAAAGTATAGTAATATATATATATTTGTAGAAGAAAATTTGAGCTTTCAAAATGAGATAAAGAAAGAAAATTAACAAACCTAAAAGTAAATAATATAATTATAAAAAATAAATAATATGAATATTAAAAATAATGTAATTTGTTTATAATTGATGTCCCACGAGGCATAGTAAATCACGAGGCTGAGTATCGAAACCTAGAATTCACATGGTGTCTAGGCACCATCTGGTATTTGGAGCGAGCATGACACTTGGGACAAATCTTACGTGGTGGTGCATGTGACACATTAAACACTCAATGGAACGTTTTTACGGTATGATGAAAAATGTCCAACTACTACTACTGCACCTTTTAAGTGGAAGTTAAAACCACTCAAATATATTACCATGCTTAATAGAACTATTTGGATAATAACGTTGTTAATCATGAGACGGAGAACTCAATCTATGCAAAAGGAAGAAAAGAAGCTGTTACAAGATAAATGATGCAAGCCAGTAGTGTTTATCATTAAGAATAATAATACCACCAGTTTAAATATTAACAACTATATAGAAAATAATATAGAATAGTGGAAAGACAGGATCGTACCCACAGCGAAACAATAAACAATCTGAATTATATTAACTTGATAATAAAAAGGGCTTCGATTGAAATAATCATTACCATAATTAAAAGTTTGACGACTACCTTGTTATTAAAAGCAAATCTAAAAAGTGCAACTACTAAAATATTATAAAATATTAAACTTGCTCTCTTCTTAGGACTACACCGAAATGAGAGATTAGAGAGGAAAACTAGGAGGAGAGAGAGAACTTAGAGAGAGAAGAGAGAAGAAACAAAGTAAAAAGAATGGAATTAGAGAGAAAGATGGGAGAAGTGTGAGAAGATAGGGGAGACAAAGAAGGTGAGAGATAGATGAGAGAGAGAGAAGGGTAAGAGAGAAAAGAGTGGTAGAGAGGGAAAGGTGAGAGATAATTTCAGGAAGTGAGGAAGAGAGAGAGAGAGAGAGAGAGATTAGGGAGAGGGAAAAAAGAGTTATGTAGAGTGAGAGCTCCTCACTCGTTGAGGATAATGTTGGATTTTGGACACATGTATATATAATAATTATATATTATACTCTATCATAAAGATAAAGAGTGACCTAAATTAAAAGTAGTCTTATACGATTCAAAGTTAAATGAGCCTAAATTGTTCAATAGAGTATGGATTTCTTATGATTAGAGACCCTAATACCTAATTTCTATTTTCTATTTTATAGTAAGCTAAATTAGAAATAAAAAAGATAGATACTCATATAAACTGTTGTGGTCCATGCATCATTCATAAAAGTTTCTTTCTTAACATCCCATCATCAGAAAGAAGAGAATGTTTTTTCCAAAAAAATCTTAAGCACTAGCTTAGAAGATCCAAAGCTTCAAGATTTAATTATCAAATCTGTTTCTATGGATTTAGGTATGTTTTCACTTCTAGTTTATTCTTCTTTAAGCAATCTCTCAAGGATACTATAAAAACTTCAACTCTCTCATCTTCCTCAAATTTCCCACAACTTGTTGTTGCACTTCACTATCTTACATATCTTTGTAATGTGTAGATTCGTTTGATTTATATATTTTTTGTTATATTTAGCTTGCTAGCTTGGTGTCGGAGAACAAGGCCAATGTGAATAACAGATAGTGTTTGATTAGAGTGGTGCTTACTGACTATTTATGCGTTTGTTATAAAAATTCCCTAGAGCTAAAATTTAAAAAAGAGCCAAGACTCTAATTTTATTACTATTGTGATAGTGGAACATAAGGCACAAAGGAGTATGTGTTTGGAAGAGTGAAGAAGGAGTATTGCTTAAACCACTATAATTTCTTATGTCTCTTGTGAATGATTAAGTTTTATGGTGTGTTTGAGAAATATTAAGGGTGTGTTTGGGAATGAATAAAACTTTTAATGAAAAGTTGTAGATAGTAGAAGTTGTCAAATGATGTAATATGATAAAGATAATAATGATGAATAAATAGAATAAAGTTGAAATAGATAAGTAAATTGTGTTGGTAGTTGTATAGAAATGATTGAAAAGTAGGGTAATTGTGTAGAAAAATATGAAGAAATTATTAAAAAATAAGTTAGTTGTGGAGAGTGAAAAGTTTTAAATTGAAAAGTTTTAACTTGACAACTTTTACTTATTACCAAACACACCCTAAAACTTTTAAATGAAAAGTCTTACATGTAAAAGTTTTGAATTAGGATAAAATAATATGATATGATGTGATAGGAAAAATGATGAGAAGTAAATAGAGTAAAATTGAAATAGATATGATGAGAAGTAAATAAAGTAATATTAAAATAGATAAGTTAATTGTATAGGTAGTTGTGTATAAATAATTAAAATATAAGATAATTGTATATGAATATATTTCAATATCCACAAATACCACATTTTTTATTTTTATTTTTTACATTCTTCAATATAAATATTCTATTCTTCAACTATTTGACACAACTACTCGTACAATTAACATATTCGTTTTAACTATATTCTCATTACTCATCATTGCTCTTATCGTATTTCATCATTTCCTACCAATATAAAAACTTATACCCTAAATAATTTTCATACAAAAGTTTTATCACTTTCCAAACACGCTCTTAATTTTCTCAGAATTTTTTAATAACCCTATTCACCCCTTTCTTCTTAGGTTAAGCTAATAACTCGGGAACAACAGAGACATCATCAGTTGTTGATGCACTTGAAAGAAACCTGATCATAGTACGAATCAATTTAAAGAGAGGGGATTATGTTAGGAAATGTGATTCAAGTTGACAAGAATCACAATGGAAGCATCTACAATAAAATAGATTCAAATAAATAATAACAAGATAACATACAAGGGACATCAAGATTTACGTGGAAAGCCCTTCAAACCAAAAAGGAAAAATTGTGGAGAGAAAAAATCTACTATGATAAATAGGTTAGAGAGATACAAACAAAAATACCTCGCACATATTATGAAAATGTCTTATACATACCCCAAATAAAAACACTTTGATAACCCCTCGCTCATACCCACAATGAGATGACTCTTATGGCTCTACTAAATTCCTAACAGATATGCCCATAAATAGAACTCCTATGGGCTCTTACGTAAAACTAATATGTAATTCCAAACTCACACAACTAAGATATGTAGAATACAAGATACACCTAATAGCTTAAGATATAGGTGCAATGTTGTCATTGAAGGAAAGAAGAGGGAAGTATAGGATGTTGGAAAGTGTGGCTCCGCAGCCACTTTTGGCCCACACAAGAATAAAATATAAAATCTAGAAGAGGAAAAGAGAAGAAAGGGAATATAAGAAAAGCTTCATATTATTGACACAAAATTGAGAGGCAATTACAATTCGACGCAACTTGGCTTGATGCTGGATTATGCATAAAGCTCTCCTTAATACATCTATTTATAACTTATGAAGAATCTACTTAAACAACCTAGTTACAATAACACTTACCATCCATCCTAAGACAATTGAGACTGAAAACACACATAAAACTAATATGCATATTGACTAAAACTAAACCTAGTCAAATTATAATTCTTTAACAATGTAACAATTCCAAAGTTGTAAATACGTTAAAATTTTTAGGATTGACCAATCAAAGTTCACGTAGGATAGCTTACATGGCAAGTGTTAACCCTTTCACCAACTAGGCTTAATGGTTAATAATGGGTTTTGCCTAATTATTATTGATATATGTTGTATATTATATTTTTATTTTAATTTTTGGATATTAATTTAGCAACCCCTGTAACTTGGCATACAGGTGGTCCAGAAGTCTTAGAGGTCTAGACTTCGAATACAGATTCCGTAAGAAAATAATTAATTTTTTTACACTTTTGCCTTTCCAAGCATGTGGGCCATATAGGATAAGATGAGATAAGATGAGAATTTTCTTGGATAAGATATCTTGAATTCCAAATTCAAGCTAAGTGATAAGATTTTGTTGCTTATATCTCTTCCTTAGTTACTGAAACCATGTGTAAAAAGGAGTTGAGGAGTTGATTGATTTAGGTATTGTGCATCGTAGGAAAAATTTAGGAAATAAAGTTGAGGAAGGAGAATTTGTTTTCCTACAGAGGCAAGTAGTGTTTTATTTAAAGGTATAAAAACTGGTTCCACCAATTAATTGTTATTATTGTCATAAATATTCTTGTTTTATTGATTTGATTATTTCAATTAATTGTAGAGGACATTAATTATATATGTTTGATTTTAGGCCATGAATTTAATATTTTTGGTATAATTTAATTTTATATTCCTATAGATTTTCAAGAATAAAATTATACGTTGGAATACGCCTAATATGTATGTGCTGAGATTATTGTATTTTAGTATGCATTTTATTGGTATACACTAATATAAAATAAATATATGCAAATATTGAAATTGCATATAAATAGCGTTGGTTAATATAAATGTGCCTTAGTAATAATTTTGGCGTATATAACAATGTCTATGCATAACATAAGTTACAAAACCATTCGTAGTTTAGTATATGCATACTACTAGTCAACCTAAAATTCCATTTTCGTCAATTCTCCACTAAAATTCAATTTTTGTCGGATCTCTAGAAATTTTCATCAGACGCATGCAGGTTATATTAATGCAACAAATTTTTTTCATTGCTTTTGATGCTTTGGTTCCTTTAATAGTTTTGATGCTTCTGACATCACAGTCATTACGACAATAAAGGCTAAGTAAGGTAACTCCCAAATGCATTTTGGGAGAGAAAATAACATAAGGTAACTCTCCCTTATGAATCAGCATTCGATGAAAATAAGATACCCACAAAAGCTAAACCTATTCAAATGAATAGAGAAACTCTAGAATATTGCAAAGAAGAAATAAAAGACATGCTTAAAAGAAAATTAATACGACCATCAAAATCTCCATACTCTTGTCCAGCTTTCTATGTTCAAAAAAATTCCAAAATAAAAAGAGGAAGTTCAAGGCTAGTAATAAATTATAAACCTTTAAACAGGACCTTAAAATGGATTAGATACCCAATCCCAAATAAAAAGATCTCTTACGAAAGGATAATAAGTGCAACAATCTTTTCAAATTTTGATATAAAATCAGGATTTTGGTAAATCCAGATAGAAGAAAAAGATAAATATAAAACAACATTCAAAATCTCATTTGGATAGTACGAATGAAATGTAATGTCATTTGGACTTAAAAATGTACCATCACAATTTTAAAAAATTATGAACGACATACTAAATCCTTATACTGAATTCTTAATAGTATATATAGATGATGTGCTAATATTTTCATAAACGATAGAACAACACTTTAAATACCTAAACACTTTCTTAAAAATAATCCAAAGAAATAGATTAGTAATTTCAAAAATAAAATACTTACTCTTCCAAACAAAAATTAAATTTTTGGGACATGAAGTCTACTATAACACAATCATCCCAATCCAAAGGTAATTGAAATTTGGTAATAAATTTTCAGATAAGATAACAGATAAAACTCAACTTTAAAGATTTCTAGGAGCATTATGTATCTGATTTCTATCTAAATCTTCAAACCATGTGCAAACCATTGTATCAAAGATTAAAGAAAAATCCACCAAATTGGACTAATTAACACACAAAGATTGTCCAACAAGTTAAAAAAGTAATTAATAAATCTACTTGTCCTAAACCTTGCTGATCCAGCAGCAAAGAAGATTGTAGAAATAGATACCTCAGATATAGGCTATGGGAGTATCCTCAAACAAGTAAGAGAAAAAAGGAATAAATAGTTTAATACCATTCAGGAATATGGAATGAAACACAACAAAAATACTCGACAATAAAAAAGAAAGTCTTAAGCATTATTTTATGCATAAAAAAAGTTTCAACATGATTTATTAAAACAAACCTTTTTAGTACAAGTAGATTGCAAAACAGTCAAATATGTTTTACAAAAAGATGTTCAAAATGAAGTTTTCAAATATATATTTGCAAGATGGCAGACACTTTTGTCAAATTTCAATTTTAAAATAGAATTTATAAAAGGCTCTTCGAACTCAATCCAAGATTTTCTAATTAGAGAATTTCTTCAGAGGTTAAAGTCTTCAACAATTACGGTAATTACGCCGCAAAAGCCATCCAATAAACCAGAAGTCAAGCCCCAAACTCCTGATTCTTATTTACAATTCAAAGTAACCATGACTCACCCCTCTATTACCAAAACTACAAATTTGTCAAGTCCCTTATATGCAAAAATGACTGCAAGAACCCATAACAAACCAAGAAGTCAAACTCAAAATTTTACTCCTCAAACAAAAATGATACCCTTGGCATTGCCCAAACCCCAAACTTCCCAGGCACCTGCATCCATCAAACTTAGTCAGATGGATGAACAAACTGCTTTAGCACTTATTCAGAAATCCCCTAAACTCAAAGTCATAGAACCATTCAAGTCCATATAGCTCAAACATTCTGGTAAAATAATTCTACCTCAAACTCTGCAATCAAAATTAGTCAAGGATATTGAACTTCGCCCAACTTCGCTAAGAAAAATTCCAAACAAATCCAAATATGTCACAAAACCAAACGCATCAATACCCATCTGTTATATTGAACATGATTTTCAGTCATTCAAAGACCCCACTCAATTAGCCAAAACTCTGTTTTCCCTAACTCATCATGATAAAACCACAGATTACTACAAAACTCAAAAGTTTCATGAACTTATCCTTGTTGATACCCAATCCATACAAGCCAAACATTATCCTGACAAAGATGATCCATCCAAAATTACCCATTCAAACATTCAAATTCTGAAGGTTTTGATGCCATCAGATTTTGAATCAATAAAAAAATCAAAGAAACCTTTAATTACTTTTAATCCTCAAACATACACATATTGGGACTATCAATTAGTTTAGTATAAAGCCTTTTGATACAAAAACAAATCAAGAAATTATTCTTGGATGTTTTATTTCAAACAAAACATAAACTATATTTTCCTTTACTGGTTTGCTCAATGATGGGACCATTTTGGATTAATTCCTGACATATTTTCACCATTAGTAAATCAAGGTTTCCAAACCTTTTGCAAACATGCTCATCTTTCAAATTATGAAAACCGTTTTCCTCATACCTTAAATTTTTGTTTAAAATTTTCTCTAGTTTGGATTTGTCAATGGGAGTATGCTTTTCTTGAAAATCTAAAACCCCGACCAACTTCCCTTGGAAGAATTTTCAAGGTAAAATGGTGGGATCCTTTTACATACACCCATGTTGAGTCTCAACAGGTCATTGAATTGATAAACAGACAACAACTCAAGGCACTAGGGACTCCATCCAAACAGAAATTGCAGTTCTTATCTCAAAAGTCTGTAGTCCAATCCAAACTCGTTGAGTCTCAATATCAACTACATTTCTATACTTAAAAAAAGAACTCGCCATAAACCATCACCTGCAACTCTCATTCAAACGTTTTCTCCCGCTATTTTCGTCTTTGCTTGTATGACAGCATCACAACATCATCGACTCTGCTCACACAAACAGACAAAACATCATTCAAACGTCAAGTTCTCATCAGGAATCCTCACAGGCTTTTCAGAGTTGCCCCTCCAACAGTATCCATCAGGAATCCAGACAGGTTTTTCAAAACCAACAGTGCCTGTCAGAACCATCACTCCAACAGTGCTTGTTAGGAATCTTTTGAAGAAATCTAGCAGCTCGTCAGGAATCTCTGGCAGAAATTCAGCAAGTCTGGCACAATAGCCAGTAGCAGTTGTCATTCCAAACCATCAACGATCATTCACAAATGTCTCAAAACGACTATAAACAAGGAGCTAAAGAAGAAGGGACCACATCGAAACATTTCCAAAGCCCTCTCATTGAAGCAATTGCCAAAGCTCTTCTCATGCTCTCTCTCGCTCTCAACCTGTAACTACTCCTATTCTCTAAACAATTCTCAAAACTTCTGTTGTAAGACGATCTCAAAGCATTGCTGAAGAAACAAGTTGTTGGTTCAGAGCTTGATCTGATCTCTAAACTTGTAAGTTATTTTTAAAGATAGATTTCAAACTTGTATTATAAAATTTGTTATTTCAATCGAATCTTTATTTCCCTGCATTTTTACTATCTCATATGCATGTCATTATAATCAAATGGCTTTAAACTTACAGATCTTATTTCAAAACCTTGATGATAATATTAATGACAAACTAGCTTTGTGGGGAGTTCTCCCAGATCATTTTCCTCTTATTCAAGGACAAATACAAAGGCATAAACTTATTACAATATTCCTAGAGATATTAAAAGAAAGACAAAGTCGACATCCTCACTGGTTCAGACACTTTATGATCTCTAGCCTAGAAGAAGATAAACAGGAACTAGAACAAACATTATCCATATTAGCTGCCTAATCCTATATCTACACAACTAAAAAATTTGAGATAGGAATTAAGACATGTAAGAATTAAAAAAGCAAAGCTACAAGCCTATTTAGAAAGTTGCCCTTGGAGGTTTGATTCCAAACTATACAGAGAACAAAGAGGAATATTTTATAAATATTAAGTTAAGATTAAATTTTTGGAAAAGCAAATTGAAAACTTCCTCTGCTGATAATAACAAGACAAATTCATCAAATAAGTAGAGAACTAAAAGCTTTAAAAGAACGAAGAATTAAACTTGAAGAACGATTAATAAAGTTATTGCCTCATCAAATCTATAGTAGTCTCTATAAACAACCGAAAGAAAATTTCAATAGAGTTTCATTTGCAATAAAACAGCGATCAGAAATTCTAGAAAAATCTATTAGGATAAACACTCTGTAAATTTTGCATTACTTGGGATACAGTTGGTATCAAAGCCAGGATCTAAATTTTGTGTCGAGGAAGGAGAATAGTATATTTTCTATCTCTGTGAAATCCTAAGTAGGGTTTCCTAGAAGGGCGTGCTGACTTGTAATGCCATGTTAAGCTATGTGGAGTGTGTGTATATATATATGGCCACTTGAGCTGTTGAATCGAGAATCAAAATCGTTGGATCAAAAGCCAGCAAAAATCCGTGAAGTCTAGACTCTCATAAAATCAAGCTGTTCATGGCCAGCAATTGGACTGCAACATCTTCATACCCACAACAACGAATTGACAATCAAAAATCAACAACGGCAGGTATCATCTATCAATGAAATTAAAAGCAACTGTTTGGATAGTCTATCGAAGTTTTTCAATTGTCCGCCGTTAGATTAGCACTCAATCATTGATCAAGTCCCACCTTCAAATTCACTAATCGAAGAACCATCTGGTCCATCCATCCAAAGAGGGTATAATTTAGAATTATTTGTTAACCTAAATTAGCAGCCGTGACTTATCTTCAACTATGGTGATAAAAAATTATCAAGCCTTCCATGGCTAATTGTAGCAGGCATTCAGAAGCATGACCTGAAAAATGCAAAATGTATTTTAGATATTTTTAATGCCGTGAGGGATGAGGATCTACAATGCGAAAGCCTAAACTTTATGAGGTTTAAAATGCAAATATGCAAAGATATGAAGTTAAAACGCAAATTCTTTGCAAAGGAATTTAAGACATTTTATAAGATTTTGGCAGAATTTTTTAATGTCGTAAGAGCCGACAGTCTAAAATGCAAAGAACCAAACTTTCCAGGTTTTAAGATGCTAATATGTAAATATTGAATTTAAAATGCAAATTCGCATAATTAAAAGATTTAAAATGCTATTTCACCGAAAACATCATTGAAATGCTGCCTGCTTAAATGCGTAAGAGGTGGAAGTGATCAACGTCATAGAATTGATTTGACTATAATGAAATCGACTGACATGTTATTCTCCATAGTAGGTAATAATTGGTGTGGAGGTTGAGACCTGTTGGGGCATCGATCGGGCCCACTTTTGTTTATCACTCATTAAATTCATGATTTCAACCACCTCGATCTGATCGTGGGCATGTTCGATTTTTAACATTATACTTTTTTATTGCCCATCTAATTTTTTATTTTCTAATACATAAGTATATTACTACATTTTTCATTTTGTAACACATAATGATACTACTTTTCCATTCTCGATACTCATTTTTCCTGTTTTCTTTGCAATCATAACTTGGATGGAGGTGGAATGTCCTATTTCTCAAAAACGTTTTTCTCATTTAAAAATAATAATATAATTTTTTTCATTTTTCATGCAACTTTTTCAATTCTCCACACATAAACAATATTTTTTTTATCCAACGTCTTCCCATCCTCATCCAATCCAAATCTTGTAATCCAAATCGAATTCTACTGACTACTTACAAAAAGGAATCTACGTGAGTTCCTATGACTTCCTTGACGCCAAAAATAAAAAATAAAAAAAATCCATTAATAAGGAAATACGTTTGTAGCTAAAAGTTACACCACAAAATGTTTTTGTTTTTGGCAAAGCTTAAAATTTAGTTGCTAAAGAAAATATTGGTTGCCAATAGCTGATGGTATATATGTCAAATTCCATAATAGCAACCTCTAAGAAATATTTTGATGTCGATAGTTGATGGTTTTTATACCTATGCAACAACTTTTTTCTTTATTTTGATTGTAAAAGCCTTATCATAAGCAAGAAAAATTTTTCTTGCCTACGATAATATTATCATAAGTAAGGAAAATTTTCCTTATAAAGTGTATTATCGTAAAAAATAAATTTTCCTTATAAAGTTTACTATCAAAAAAAAATTATTACATATATATTTTCCTTACTAAGGAGGACTTTTTGTTATGAATAAGGACTGCCAAAAATCAACTTCCTTGAAAAATGATTTTGTTTGCTCAAGCAAAGTAATGACTAAGTTAGCTCATATTTATTCATTACATTTTTTTACTTTTTCCCCATAAAATTATTAATATGAATGTTTTTAACATATACACCAAGTTTTACTATTTTTGGATGTGTATATATATTTTTAGATTTTTAAACATTGGGGTACTTTAGCCATTTTCAACCATTGAAAATGGCTAAAATAGTACCCATATGTTTAAATATCTTTAAAAATACATATACATATCTAAAAATGTAAAATTTTGTATATATATTAAAAATATACTTAGGTAAACAAGCGGACAGAGGAAAAAACAAAAAAAATTAATAAATTTTTTAGATGGGCTAAGTAAGTCATTAATAAGTCTAGACCAACGGGATCAAATCTCATTTCTCAATTTCCTTTTGCTAATTTCAACATCACAATACTTTTTTTTATCTTTTATCTTACAACTTAAATCATTTTAAATATAATTTTCCAATCCATGTCCAACGTATGTAAACTTAACAATGTTTGTGTAGTAGACGCTACTCATAAAAGTAAAAGGCAGCTTTCTCAACAGAGATCAAATTCAAGAGAACACTATAACGTTGGTTCGCTTGATAAATGAGTGCGTGGGTCTTGTGCAATATTATTATTTTTGGATTGTATGCCGGTGTCAGTTTTTTTTTTTTTTTTTTTGAAGAAACGGACTTAACCCTATCCCGATCCCCTTCCAATTTGGAAGGGTACCAGGATTGAGAACTCCGCGATTTCATTGGCAAAAAATTTGTCTGTACAGATTTTCTCCAGAATGGCATGAGGGGGGGTTTCCCCTCCAACATTGGTGTTCCAGATTCGACATAGACATAAAATCAGCCAAGGCGTGGGCAACCGCGTTTCCCTGCCTTAAAACATGATGGATGGAGACCTGGGGAGCCAAAGAAAGTAAGGCTTTAATCTCGTCTATGAGGATCCCCGCCAGTGCAGAGATCGGACCATCGTCTGCCAAAAAGTTACACAAAAGTAAGGAGTCAGTCTCCACCATGATGTTTCCACGCAAGAGATTGACAACCCACCTGGCCCCCAAAAGAAATGCTTTAGCTTCCATGAGAATGGGCTCCATGGTGCCCTCCAGCCTCCATCCCTGAGCCTCAAAAAAATCTTCCCTATAATCCCTGATGACCGCAGCAAATTCCATAGAAACCATCTCCCTGCGTTTTCGAGCATCAACATTGATCTTAAAGGTCCCAAGAGGTGGTTTGGTCCATCTGGGAACTAACGTTCGGTTCAAGTAGCCCCCCAGCATGAGGGATTTAGCTCTTCTGTGTTCCTCGTAGAACTCCTCACACTATCGGGTTATCTCCGTAAAGGCAGGACGTATGCCCTCCTCCCTGAAGGAATTCCGCAGAAACCAAATCCTCCAGCAGCACAGGATGAACATTGCAAGATCATATGACCTGTTTTTAGGAGAATACATTCTCAAAATATCCTGAACTGACGCTACCCGTGAGGTGCGATTACATGCATGAACTTCAATTTTGGTTGCGTATAGTCCAAGCATATACAATTACATGCATGAACTTCAATTTGTAGTGGAGAGTGCGGTAGTTGTCGTAGATGCATCAAATAATAGATGCGGAAACTTTTGATTAGGGGGATGTGTGGCCGAGTCCACCCATGTCATAATTATCCAGCACTATCAATGGCAACGCATAACATTAGGATCTTCAATCTAGGCTTGATTTGATCGCGCCTTGTTACCACCAAACATACCTAATTAATTGGCCATTTGTGGGAAGTGAAATCAGTTTGTGGCCCATAAACAAGGGTGCAAGATTAGGTTCAATCGGGACAATTTAATTCGATTTCTAGCAGTTATGGTTGACAAGTTTTCATTCATTAACTTTATACATCACCCATATAACTTATTTAATTAAATAAGTTGGTCATGGGTTGAGTTTGTCCAACGGTCCAATCGGATATTCCAACCCATTTAAATCATTAAGCTGCATATAAAACCTATGAAAAATTAATAATTTTTTATGTTGATTTCATAAGTTATACCTAGTTATTAACAACAGAATCAAAATTTTGATGAATATATATATGTAGGAAGCAAAATAATCATTTCAGACTGATCTACTGGTCCAAACACATTTTTTTGTTTTTTTAATATTTTTTTTTTTGCAAAACAGTTAATCTAGTTATATTTAGTCTATAAACTAATTTTTACCAATTTTGGAAATGTATATATATTTATTTTAGATTTTTAAATATAAGAGTATTTTAGTCATGTTTCAATAATTTAAAATGAATAAAATACTCTTATATTTAAAAATCCAAAATAAATATACACATTTCCAAAATTGGTAAAAATTTGTTTATAGATTAAACATAATTAGAATAACAATTTTGTAAAAAAATTCGAAAAAAAAAAAAGTGTTTTAGACCGGTCTGAAATGATCAGGCCTCATGTATGAAAGACGATGTTTTTAATTTCAATTAGACGAATAGTATTAGAAATCTTTATTGACTATATAGAATTATATTCTAAGTTATTTATGTTTTTTCTTAATCTTTCAACCTATTTATAACTCATGTTATCAGCCTGTTAACAACCTTCAAACCGATCTATCTATTTTGATGTATATATTTACAATCATCTTAATTTCAATTACATGGAAGCTTTAAGACATTCTATCAAAATTTTAAGAAAGACACAATAGTCCTATTAACGGGAGTTTTTTGTGGAGACACATTGCTCCCATCATAATTTTAGGAAAACACACTGCTCTCAAGAACCAACATTCAGAACCACCGAGCTTGGAGGCGAACCAAGGACCAACAGAAAAACTCGTCCCTGCCCTTATCAACCGAGATGGCAGCCGGTTTAACTCAGTTTCACCCCTATGTCCATAAATATTAAAATTTTAATTTTCCCCCTAAATTTTAGCTATTTAATACGAATCACCAAACAGTTCACAAACGTATTAAACATGCCTATCCTCCACTTAACCATGGCTAAATGAAGCCTTAATTAGGTTTGGTCGGAGCTAAGAAGGGGATCCAAGAGCAAGTAGACTAGAACTAGGGAATTATTATTTCAAGGAACAGTGGGTAAACCTCTGATGATATGCAAGGGTGGATAAATATAAGGGATGGTGAAGAAGAGAGGATACGTGGCATCACACCAGTTGCCTGCTATTCTCCTTTGAACGGTGGGCTTCCTGTATTTGATTTATGGACCTCGATACTATGGTGTTACGTATACTTGGCTTCAATAAACGTGGGTGCAAATATTCATTTTTAAATTTTTTTTAAAAAAATCTTTACACAATTATTAATCTAAGTATATTTAATTTGTGTATCAATTTTTACCATTTTTGGAGATTTATAGATATTTTTTAGATTTTTTAAAATTAGTAGCATTTTAATAAACTCAAATTACTAAAAATGCCACATATTTTAAAAATTCTCAAAAATATCTTCAAACATCTAAAAATAGTAAAAATTGATACGCATATTAAATACACTTAGATTAATATTTGTATAAAAATTTTCAAAAAATAAAAATAGGTTAAATAAACTTAGGTATATCGAGCCTAAGTGCACCTACGTGTATTTAGGCATTACGTTGATTTATTTATTTATTTTTATTACATGATTACAAATGAGAATTAAACTTCCAAGGGATTTGATCCGGAAGAACGCCCCCTACTTCTGTTTAGAATGAAGATCCTTTACTAATCCCTGCGTATTCTAACACGTAGACTAAGGTCAACGCATCCATAACCGTATACGATGCAAACAGGTCAAGTCCAAGTCATACCGGGCCAGCAATTTCAGTTGAAAATTCCGAAAGACTAAATTATTTTGACTTCTTTTAAACCTACTTAGAATGTCCATCCTCAGATGTTGCTTATTACCGCGGATTAAACAAGTGCAAAGATGAGGCTACATATATTAATTCAAGATCCCATTTTGTTGATGAAACTAAACATTAATTATTCACGCTGTTCAATATCATTTTTATTATCATAGGACTAAAAATATCAAGAACTAGAGTTATGGCTGGGAGAAAAATATATGTTTATGCATAAAATATAAAATAAATACTTGGATTCGATAATAGCTACATTAGAATATAATAATATTTAATGAAATTATTTTTTAAGATAGTTTAGATATGTTGAAAAATACAATTTGATAAATAAAAGCTCTTAGGACAATTTTGCATGTATCCATGAACTGTACTTTGACTTTCACTTGTGACTACAAACTTTTCAGAATTTCAAATATATTTATGTATTTTTGTCTAAAATTATATTTATATTTATACGATTAGGATCTATTAAACGGGCTATATAACCTTTAGTAAAATGGAAAATATGTTCAAGCCTTAATTATGATTCTATAACTAAAATTTTGTATTCCAATGAATTTAGTATTTTTTTACAGCTATCGAATTAATATATCATTTGAATGTAAATTTTTAACTATGACCAAACCAACCTCATGTTATATCCAGGCTTAGACAAATTTACGAATTTTTTAGGGAACTAACAATCTCTGTAACAAATCCCTAATGATACGAATATGAACGAAATTTTAGGCAAAATATATAATTATATTTGAAAATTTTAAAAGTTTGTAGGATGTAAGTTGGTTGAATTAGAAGTAAAATTCGTGGGTAAATATAAAATTTATTCAAATTTTTATGACATTTATTTTACTATAGAAGACACTCCTATTAAAACAAATAATATTAATTAAATATCATGCCAATTTCACGTTTGGCAGACATCTGGAGTCCTAATCCATTGACTTAGCCCCCCGAATTAAAATAAACAATTAGATAAATGGTGCGACAAGTCCTTTCTCGGTCATTTCATCCCAGTAATGTAGTCCTTAATTTTCTGACAAATCATCATTTTCTGAGATCTTTAGCTAGAATGTTGTAGATAATTTAAACACCTGAAAGTCAGAAAGCTTATCCATCCTCCTAATGGCCCACTTCAATTCTTCTTAACTTCTGAAACGGACAAACTAGCCAGCCCAAGAGAGAATATCTTTCATATATTATATACAGAAGAGACAACATGGGCCTACACCAGATTTGTCAGTATTCCATCAAAAATAATAAATAAAAAAACCTACTCTGAATAACATAATAAAATGGGCAAATTCAGTAAGCAGTCAGAGAGATCATCATGTCAGTCACTGGTCCAAATGACCTAATAAATTTATATCCATCCATTTGATTCCGACGGCCCATGCTCATTTGGTTGCCTATTGTTATATATCAATGGAAGTCTGATAAATTGATAGCGACAGTTCACAATCAGCCTAAATAATATTTTAAAGTAGCTTACGTTAATTAATTATTTTATTAATCCTAATGAATATAAATATCAAGAGGCCTTTTGCATCCGTACCTAGAAAGTTTGGATGACTGTATAGGCATTTGCTGACTTCTGTTAAATAGCATCATACTCACAAGGTTCGCTTAAAATTGAAGATGCGCGTACAAACCATAAACTCTTTTTTGAAATAACAGATATACCTCTGTAAACAACAAAATGAAAGTCCAGGAAAATATCTTTAAAATATAAAAAATTTAGGGTTATTCCCAAATATACCCATTACGTTTGACTATAATTCTAAATATACCCACTATGTTTCCAAAATCATAAGTACACCTACTACATTTGCATTTAATCCCAAAAATGCTCATTCTGTGAGTTAACACCATTACAGAATGTATGAAATTACTAATATGCCTCACAAATTTAGGACATAATTAGAAAAATTGAATGCTATAACTCTTCAATGTCCTAATTGCACAAGAATTCTAAATTTAAAGAGTCTTAATTTCATTTTTTATTTATTTATTTCATCATTTATTATTTTGCAACAGGGGTATTTTGGGTATTTAAAAATTTTTAACTGCCGATTTTTTAAAGAATGGGCATTTTTGAAATTAAATGCAAACGTAGGAGGTATATTTGGAATTTTGAAAACGTAGTGAGTATATTTGGAATTATGGTTAAACATAGTGGGTATAGTTGAGAATAACTCAAAAATTTATTATTAAAAGTATTCCTTACATTAAATGGAATCTAAAAAAATAGAATTGTTGAAAGAGAGGAATATATTTAAAAAGGGTATGTTTCTATGCAGCCGAATTAAGATTTTTTTGCATTTCGGTCTCTCTAACTTAGCGTATTTGCTTTCTAGCCCACGAGTTTCACGTATTTGATTTTTAGACCCTATAAGTTTGCCTTATTTGCATTTTAATCCCTACTGTTAAAACCTTGTCATTAACTGCATAGATGAGTCATCTCATGCGCATGAGTCAACTACCTTGCGGTTAACTGTATATATGTATCGACTTGAGAAGACAAGAATAAGAGTCAACTCATGCTCATGAGTCGACTCATCTATGCAGTTAACGATATAGACTAAAATGCAAATAAGGTAAACTTACAGGGACTAAAAGCAAATATGTGAAACTGATGGACTAGAAAGTAAATAAGCTAAGTTAGAGGGACTAAAACGCAAAAATACCTGAATTACATAGAAGTGATTTTATGTGACCCCCTTTATTTTTTAAATGTTAATGATTAATGCAAAATCAAATTCATTCATTGTATTCAACATCGTTGGTTTAGCAAAGAGACCAAATTTCATTCAAATCAAATATGTGTATAGGTCACGTTTTGCTCAAACATAGGTATATTCATGTGTAAATTAAGAAAAATATTTAAATCCATTCCCATATATATTAGAACATAATAATACTATATAGGATCATTTATATACTTAGTAATGATATTTTAAACAGTTTAGATATAGAAAATTTTACTTAAAATTAGATATTTAGTATTGAATCAGTTTATAACAATATTTTTGCAAATTTATGGATAAGTCCCATATATAGTGAGACTAAACAAATAAAAAAATTTCGACGATAATAATAATAATGTTAAATACAATAAATGGAGTGGATTTTCCATCAATCATAAAGAACTAAAATAGAATGGGTTACATAAAAGCAACAACGTTTTTGAAAAAAACAAAATTTTTTGAATTTTAAAATCTTTTTCTTACATTTATGAAAAATATCTTTAAAAGACCAAAAAATCTATTTTTTTATAAATAATCCACAGTAAATGGATCTGTTAGAGTGAGGAACATTCGTAAAAAGCATTTTAAATGTATTTTCTTATATATTTTTATTTCATTGTTTACGTAGGCAATTTCATCGTTTAACAAAGGATTTAGGATTTACTGGTAATCTTGAAATTTTAATCAAATATTGTAAGTATGAATGCAAAATTTATTAAAACCATCATGTGCCTACAATATCGCCCAAACCTTTTATGTATGAATGCAAAAAGCTCAATATCTTCAGAAAAATGCCCAGTACAATTAATATACGATGAATGATCTTGTTAATCTGAATTAAGCAAATGTCTTACTTAGTCCACCTCAAAAATTCATTTACTACACTTTTTCTTAACACACTTAGTCCATTTTCGGATATATGTATATATTTTTTGAGATTTGTAAATATACATACACACATATAAATATTTAAAAAACTCGAAAATATATATAGGGTATTTTCATTCAAATTTGTAGACAAAATATAATAATAGTAGATAAAATCATTTATCCACATATATAGTAATACTGTTTCTAGGGGTGCAACTTGGTCCGGGTTGAGCCCGAACCCGGCCTGTAGAACTTGATTTTGAATGGTGTTGAAACTTGTTTTTTCGTAACCCGAATCCGAAGAACCCGAGCCTGATTTTTCATTTTATATTTATTATAAAATATATTATATACATACTATTTAAACAATATTTCTTTATATTCTTCATATTTTATGTTATTATATCTATATTTGAATACATGTTTGACAACTTGTAATTTTATTATAAATAAAGTATATTATTTTCATTTATATTTATTTTTTATTTCTATCATTTACTTTTACACTCATTAATTTTCTTCCTTTATCTTATTTTTGAAATTAAATTTTTTCTAAAAATATTCTTTATATTACTTTTTTTAAAAAAATATGTAGTTTAATTATATATCATTATGTTTACTTATATGATTTTTTATTATTATTTATTTATATGAAATTCTAAACTTACAACTTCTAAATAAAATGTAAATTCATTAACATAAATTCTAACCTGAAATTCAACCCGAACTTGATATTCAAAAATAGGGTTAGGGTTTAGATTTTACAAATAGGGTTGAGGTTAAGGTTAGCGTTGATGTTTTACAAATAGGGTTAGAGTTAGGACAGGGGTGAACCCAATTTTCATAAGCCCGAGTTTCACCCCTAACTGTTTTAGACAATTCAAATATTATCTCATCAAGTTGATTCTATACATTTGTAAACAGCACCATGTACCATAATTCATATTAATAAGAGAAATGATCATATTATCCGGCTAAAAAAACTCAACTCAAAAACCTATTTAAAATTTTTTCACCTTTTTCTTATGAACTTGTTAATATAAATGTATGTAACATATAAATGAAATTTTACCATTTTTGGATATGTGGATATATTTTTTAAGATTTTTTAAACGTAAAGGTATTTTAGCCATTTTCATCCGCTGAAAATGGCTAAAATACTTTAGTATTTAAAAATCTTAAAATATGTATATATATCTAAAAATGATAAAACTTGACTTTATATATTCAATGCACTTAAATAAACAAGTTAACAAAGAAAAAAGCAAAAAAAAGAAGTTTTTTAAATTTTTAGGTGAGTTAACAACATTATTTTTCATGTTAAATACAATGAATGAAGTGTATTTACTATTACATAAAAGTGAGAGATTCCTTGAAAGAATTAATTTAAATATTAATTCTTACCAAATCTTTATTTGAATTAATAATTATTATTCACAGGATTTTATAAGCCAAACAGTCTTGGAAAATGCTGTTAGGAAAAACAAATTGAAATAGCATCCCCACAAGAAGTACACAGACCAACGATCAAACCGCCGGCCAAACACGATGCCTTTACCTGAACAAAGAATTTTTTTTTTAAATGTTTTTATTTTCCTCTTTTGCGGTTTTGGGAATTGGGATTGCATATCTCACATTCTCACTAGCCTTTCACGGCATCTTCAATGGACAATGGCCAACGCAGCTGCGAAGTGGTCCGCACGTCTGATTTTCTGACACGTAGACTTGAAGCCTAGCAGTCACGTGAAGTGTCTCTATTGATTACGACGCTACCTACAAGCATGGATTTATCTAGGCCATGTGGATTTGGATATACAATGGGAGGGTACTCATCAAAGGAAGAGGGCATGATTCATGTGAATGGGATGGAGTGTTTTGTGTGGGTTACGTTCAAGGTTGAACCGCAGGTCCGTTCGGTTCTATCTCTACAATTTTTTTTTTTTTTTGGCGTATAAAATTTTCCTATTAAAGGTTACAATTTGGTTGCTAAAAAAAATTTAATTGTCGCTAAGTCGAGCCATATGTCAAATAGCAACCACAGAGAAAAAAATTTAATTGCCAACGGTTCATGGGTTTTTTGTTTAGACAATTAAATTTTGGTTTCATTGCAGTAACATGACCGAAGAAAAGAAACTGTTCTTTCCAATAAAAGCATCATTATAAGTAAAAAAAAAAATAAAAAAAAATTCCCTTGCTTATAAAAAAAATTATCATAAGTACGCAAATTTTCCGGGAATATGCATTTTCCTTGCTAATAAGTAGTTTTTGTTGCTAATAATAATGGTAAAAAATGTATGTATGATCCCCATTTACATGAATGAGTTTAGAAATAAATCTACACATTATTATTACATCTTAATGCATATGTGAATACATCTCAGTGTTTTTCATAGTTTACATACGATTATATATTTTAGAATAGTATGAGTCATCTTAAACTTTGATTGAAATGATTTTTAATATCATAATAAAATAATTGATATTAAATAAGATGTATAAAGTTTAATCTTGATTTAGGGTTAGCTTGGTAAGTTGTAAACAAAAAATTTCATCCCTTTTCTGTACCTTTATCATATGGTTTAACATTTTAATTTCCTAATTAACTCACTTTTTTGTTATTTTCTTTATGCAACTATCTTATCTATTTTATATGGCAATTATTTTTCATATATTTTTATATAACTATTTTATCTTTTTTATTTTTATTTTTTTACTTCTAATCATTATTCCTATCTTATCATATCATTCATTCACTTTTTCAAAACTTTTTCTACAAATTTTTTCTCCATACTTTTTACACCATCTTACTAGACATACTCTTAATCTCATCAAATGGGAAAAAATGGATAACATCATTAGAATATTTCAATGATTTCAACATCCTTAAACCATTCGTCATTGTTAATATTATACATCTTTTGTGAAATATATTATAATTTAAAGATGTAAATTATATCTTTTACATAATAAAAACAATTAATCTTAATTAAACAGTGTATTTAATTAATGATTTTGAAATATATTATTATCATGTATTTATATTGCTTATTATAAGTTTCTAAATAGGATTCATAGTGAAATTATGATTTTCAAATATAATAGAAAGTACATGTCTAAGAATTGATGTGAAACGAGAAAACCAATCTGGACTCAAGCAACCTATTATAAAAATTGAAAAAAGTGTGATGTAACACCAACCCAAACTACCAGAAAAAATTGCACCTTTGAAAGCTCATGAGCGTAGCTCGATTGGTAAATTCCTAATTTTATATCCAATTAGTTCTGGAAACATATAAGAGCTTTTTTATGAAGAGCCCATTTGGCCCTAGTTTCTCAAGCCGAAAGCTGAAACCTTCCCCTTTTTGGAAATGTTTAGCTAAACTTGTTTGTTACACTCTGAATTTCCGGTGGATTAGCTCTAAATGGATCCTTAACTATAACGCACGATTATAAAGTAGGGGCTCCAGGTTCCATGTAATTTCTCAAATTTTAAAATTTTAATATTTGAAAAAAATACAATCTATTTATTGTATTTAGCATCACTTATTTAATTATAATATCAAGTTTCATCCAAATTCAATATGTGGATAAGTAACATTTGCTTAAAAATAGGTATATTTATGTGTAAATTAGTAAAAATGTTTATATTCATTAACATATATATTGAAATATGATAATACTTTATGAAATCATTTATCCACGTAGTAACGATATTTTAAATGATGCCGATGTTGAAAATATTACTTAAAATTGATATTTAACGTTAAATTATTTTATTATATTAATTTTGCATGTTTGTGAATGAGGTCCATATACAGTAATGTTAGATAAATGAAAGAGTTTACATAATAATATAAGTGATGTTAAACACAATTGATTGAGTGAATTTTTTATTAATCATCTAAATGTTGCAAATGAAGGAGATTATATAGAAAGCAGGTTTCTTAAAAGCATCTCCGTATAAAGTAAGTTTAGGATCAACCTAATCGACCTAAAGTCTATGTGGTTGGTTTTTTGGCTTTCAATTCCTTACTTACTACCTACACACATTCTAATTCAAAATTTTCATTATTCCAATTTGAATCTTTTACTTACAATGTTATACATTTGTCTTTTCTTAATCAAGCTCATCAAACCTCGTTACTGAAGCTCCTCACGCTCTTGTTAAGGCCAAAAGCCCACAAGAGACGAGAATTGCAGCCAAATGCCCCTGACCAACCTAGCTACAAGTCGAATTCATTACTCACCAGTTATGTTATCCCAATGACGTAACCTGCCTAACCAATTAGTTATTGTCAGCCCTATCACCTGCCAAACAGACCGAATCACGCCATTTGCCTGTTATCTTGGTACGTCGATTATTGTCTTCATATACGGCCGTCTGTAAATCGCCGCAAAAAATTATTGTTTAAATGTTTTTTGCAGAAGTGTGGCCTTATCTATATTGAACTTTATGAAATTTCTAAAAATTTTACTTTTTATTTTTAAAAGAAAAAATACTTTAAAAACGAAAAAACCCCAAATTTCGCATAGTGTCACACTTCAATTTAAAAAATTTAAATAGTTTAAATCAGACGATTCACAGGCAGCTTATCGATTAAGATATCAAATAACTAGTTTAAAAACAATGATGAAATAAATTCATCGAAAAAGTGATTTAATTGAAGTGCCTTTTAGACGAAAAGATTTTCTTAAAGAATAAAATGGTAAAGATAACGAATAGTACCATAGTTTTATTGCGGTAGGTGTAACGAATAGTCAGGAATGGGGTAAATGGGTTTGTTGAAGAACCTAACCTCTCAATTGACAGCCAGTGGGTCCTATTGAAAATTGTTTTAATGTAAAGATTTTAGGATTAACTTTGACCTAAAGGTTAATTACTTATGAATTAGAAAAAATAAGTAAATGGTTCGGATCTTAATTTTGTCGTCTGTTTGGTTTGTGTAATTTGTAATTGAAAAGGGAAAGGACTTTGAAAAAGTAAGATAGTTGTGATAGATATATGTTCTATTATATATTAGGATATAAAATATACGTGATAATAATAATAGAAAAAATTATAATTATTATGTATTAAAAAATGAGAACAAAAATTCAAGTGGAAAGGGCCAAACAGGGAAAGGGCTGCAGCTAATAAACGAAGAGGCCATGTTGTATGCATTTGGGAGCATTTTACTTAATATTCTCGGGTGCATATAACTATTTTTTTATATTTTTGAAAAAAAAATTACGCAAATGTTAAAATTATTAAAATGTTACTGATTTTTAAAAATTTTAAAAAATATCTAAAATCTCTAAAAATAATAAAAATTGATACACATGTTAAATACACTTAAATTAACAATTTTATGAAAAAATCGTAAAAAAAAAATGAATATATACATTTAGAAGAATTGAGGCACAATGATGCCGGAGGCATGGAATTGTGTCCCCTCAATTGTCCGGGAAGCACAGAATTGGGCCTTATTGAACTGGCATTAGACACCCGACAATACTGGCCGAGCTTGGGCGAATTGAATACTATTGTAGAAGCCCATTCACAACCTTACAGTTGTTACAATTCTACTTGTACCAGAGGTTTTTTGTTGCTGGGCTGGGCCAGACTCAGTTTTTGGAATAGCCCCGAGCCGAAACGTGGGATTTGCATGTAGCTGCCTGATTTTTTATTGGTAATTTTACCCTTAAGATTCGTATTGCTATGAGATTCCATACCGCCAATCGCAAATTGGACGATTTATAGGTGACTCAAAAATTTTTATTTTTAAAATAAAGAAATTTATTTTTTTAAATTTTTGATACATATGTGGGTCTTATCTACAGCTTTCTCGCTGCAAAATTTGATATTTTTAAATTTAGTTAAAATTTTGAAAATAGAGAAAACGGCATGGATACATGTGCTCTTATTTTATCCATTTTTCAAAATATAAATAAAATTTCAAAATTGTCCAATTTCACAAGATAAAAATTTAAGGCTGAGTATGTCTAAAAAGTTAAAAAAAAAACAATTTAGCCACTTGTAATTCGCCCAATTTATTGGAAATCGCATACAGAACCAACACTTTTTATATTTGCAACAGACATAAAATTATTTAATTTTATTAGTGTGAGCTTAGTTGTGGCAAATTGTAAATTAGTGATAATTTTGATTATTAACAACTCAATTGAAATGAAATAAATCTACTAATAACGTTTTTACTTGGGTTTGTGCAAGATAAAAACATTAAATTTTCAAAATTTCAAGCGTAGCATAGCTGAAGTTGTAGTTCGAGTAAACCTCATATAAGACTTGAATGAAGTTGCAACCCAGGTCGACTTCAAAAGTCACTTTCAACATCAATTTGGAGGCGGATAGAAAGAAAATAGTTAAATGCGAGTGAAGTTTCAGGTCAAGTCAACTTTAGCTATGACTTAGATGAAGTAACAACCCAAATTAACTCCATTAGCAATTTGAAAGAAGAACATGAAAGAAGGACTTCATAAAGGAAAAACTCAAATTGAAATTTCACATGAAGTCGACACTAGCTATAACTTGGATAAAGTCACATCCGAAGTTAACCTCATTGGTGACTTAGAAAAAGAACATGAAAGAAGGCCTTGCTAGAGGAAAAACTCAAGTTAAAGTCATACTCGAAGTTGACTCCAATAGTCACTCAGAAGAAGAACATGAAAGAAGGTCTTATTGCAAGAAAAATTTCAGTTGAAGTTGATAGCCAAGTTGACCTCAGCTACGACTTATATAAAATCACATATTGGGTTGACCTCATATGTGACTTTGGATATAACAGTTGAAAATTTCAAATATTGATGCATTTATTATGCATCACCTACCACCAAATTTGAGCTTGATGTGCTTCAATTTCCCTACACAATCTGGAAAATGTAGATTCTTTGTTTATTTAAATATTCAATTGATTATTCAACTTGGTATAGGAGATTGTGACTAACTGTTCAATCCAAATTGAGGTTCAATTTGAGTTGTACTCATCAATTGTTTGTAGTTGTGTATAAAGCTCTCCAAAGTTGAAACTAAAAAAGAACATGTGTTCTAAGTTATACTGACATTATAATTGAACTCAAAACATAAGAAGTATGTGCTTTGAAGAATGGAGTAGGAAGATTGCTTAAATCACTATAAGACCTTTATGCCTCTTGTGTGTTTTTGATTTGTTGCACTCTTGCTCTTAAATCTCAGCTCAACTTATTTAATTAAAAAGGATTCAACTAATAAAGGGGTTAACATTTGAATCGAAGAAATTTTAATTAACCTAATTCATCTTTCCTTTCTTGGGTTAAGTCAACTAGTTGGGATGAACAATTAGAACTTACAAGGATTATCCGATTTGGTTAAATTTTTATGCCTTTTTATGGATTTTTTGAAAAATGTTTTCAATTTTAAATAAAATATTTATGTATTTCTTAAAATATGAAAAGAGCATTTTTTAAATTAAAAATAAATTTAAGAGTTTTGCATTAATAGAAGGACCAAAAATATGCATTTTTCAACTTCAAGTCATTTGTTAAATGAAACCTAAAGATAAAAAAGTGCAAACTTTCAAAAACTCGAGAAATTAAACCACAAATCACAAACGGAAGCAGCTTGAAAGCCCATGAAATGATAATGTGATGGATCAAAGTCCTAATTAATTAATTAATTGATAGTTTTTCTTTTTTTATTAGTATTTACACATAATAACAACTAATATTATAATCAAATACATTCACGACCCTCATATTGTATATAAAAATTTTTGTAACACCCTCACACTAGGAAAAATATCCCAACATTAAGGAGAAAATTGTAAAATACCCGCACTCTAAGGGGAGGAAGGAATCGAACACCTGACTTGGGGCATCCATGCCCTCAAGTGTTACCACAAGGGCAACCCCCTGGTGGCTAATCTTATGGCTTTTTAGTCATGGTATTAGATGTTAGAGTTATACTCCTATTAGGTGTCCTAATTAAATGATAAGTCTTAGATGATAAGTCTTGGATTTAAAGATAGCCCAATCATATCTGGATTACGTACGCAATCCGAATTCAGGTAGAACTGCACTTCTAGTTGAGTCATGATGGGAAGGGCTCTATAAATAAAGGAGTCTAGGTCCCTCTCTCACACGTTTACATCACGAGTGGTTCCCATCTACCGCTAGTATTATAGGGAGAAGTGTTGAGGGAGAAGACCTCGTACTCTACTCGGTCTACAGGTGGAATCTACGCTCACATGGATTCAGGTACGCTTCCGCATCACATGATTTCCAACATTAGAAGCCATATAGATGAGTGTAAAATATTAAAGATTTTATTGGGATATTTTGATAGTACTTGAATGATGAACTTCATATATCAACTTCAATGTTGAAGCTTTGAAGAAACCATACCAAAAAGAAATATCTTAATGAAACTTTGAAGAAGCCTCTTAATTGAAATTTATTAATTAACATGGTACCGTAAACCCGTGTTTCTGTTATTGAATATCAGCGATAATCTCATTTTCCAAGGCCTATGATCTAAAAAAGGAGGAAAAGATAGCCAGTTAAATTATTCAATATATCATATTGTCGATAGTTAATTCTGTGCCAGGAACATGCAGGCAATGACGTGCTGGTCCGAAGGATTAGATAGTTTTCAATTCATGACATCATTAAAGCTTAGTTTTTTTTCTAAATATATTCATTGTATTTTACATTAATCTCATATATACCACAATATTTGCAAAATTCTAAATATATTCACTAAGTTTGCATAGAATCACATATGTACTCTTGTCATTACCAACCATTAGGAAACCCATCAAATATTTATTAAATTATAAGTTTAATTTTTTGTAATGTCTAAAATAATCTTATTGCAAAATAAAATAAGACATCTAAATATCATCTTGTCCCCAGAGTCCACCATGGGCTAGAAGAAAAGAAATGAAGTTGAAGAAGGCATCCTTATTTGAGAAACTTTATTGATGATGATTACAAATGTGTATTTGTTCATAAGGACATTTCAGCAATTTCACTTCTTTGCTAACAGTTTTTTTTATATGTCTATAACAGCGTGGATATATATATATAAAATTTATGCAAACATAGTAGGTATATATAGAATTTTTGAAACACGATAAATATATTTAGGAAAAGCCCAGAAATTAAGAGGTTGGCTTTACAGTTGCAAACACTAATTACCACGACCACAACCAACATTCAAATCAAGTGTAGCATTTTTTTTATTAGTAATCATTACATATTATTAATTGCAGTAAGTAACTAAATAATAAAAATAATTAATTTAGTATGTCCATTTTAAATAAAAATTACAAGAAAATACTTTAGAAAGGCAATAAAAATATCACAATGATAATAAATTTATTTCTATATATTAGATTTTAAAAATTTCCACAATAAATAATTTTAAAAAGTGTTTTATCAATATTATAATAAAATACCTTAAAATACAAAAAATAAATATCTTCACATTAAATGAGTCTATTTCGTGCTAGTTAGATTATAAAAACATCACGATAGATAAATTTCAAATTTTAATTTCTAATATTATATTATAAAATGAAAAAAATATTTAAAATATATATGAATTATTTTTATAAATATTAATCACATTAAATATATTTGCTTCATGCCTATCAAAATGTGAAAATACAACTATTAATATGTGAACTTTTGTAATTTGCTTCATAATTTCTTGTGAATATTTTTATTATTTATACAAAAACTTTTCTATTTCTATTTATTTTATTTAGTTAGAAAATTCTTACAATAATTTTTATTTTTCTGATTTTTAATTTGTTAATTTTTTAATAAAATTTCTGCAGAAATGATATTATCTCTGATAAAGATGATAATATCTTTTTTAGACCCATAGTTAAATTAGTTTTTATGGATAATAGGAACACTACATCGATCTTCGTGATAGCTTAATTGCACAAGGGTTACAAACCATGGCGTTTTCCTCATTTGGGGTTAAAAGATGACCCCTTGTCGTATCGAACCCTTTCATCATCCACGAGACTGTCTACCCATTTATATGAGTCATGATAACTTCCAACTTGAGTTGAATCACAGTCCAAATTCGAGTCCCATTAGTACTCAATTCATGCGAGCATACTACCCAAGCAAAGCTAGTTGATTTGGTCATATTCAATGAATTAGACAACTTAATCAAATCTTGTGAATTTGGCCAAACTTACCACATTCAATTAAACTTGATCAAACTCAACCTAACCTGAGCATTCAAATAATTAACTTAAGTTTAAGGGTGTGTTTGGGAATGAATAAAACTTTTGATGAAAAGTTGTAGAGATGAGAAGTTGTCAAATGATGTGATATGATAGGGGTAATGATGATGAATAAATAAGATAAAGTTGAAATGTATAAGTTAGTTGTGTTGGTAGTTGTGTAGAAATGATTAAAAAGTAGGGTAGTTGTATAAAAAAATGTGAAGAAATGATTAAAAAATAGGGTAGTTGTGGAGAGTGAAAAGTTTTAGGTTGAAAAGTTTTAAAGTGACAACTTTGTGTTGTTACCAAACACACTCTAAATTGAAAAAGTGTCATTTCAACTAACCCGAACTAATACTCGACTTTGTCTTAAAATGCTTAAGCCATGTTTGTGCAGTGTAATGACACTCAAATATGAACACGAGTTTAAGTCACTAACAACTCATGGTGCACATGGCCAAGGGATGAGGAAGTTTAGTAAGAGACATTTGAACTTCTTGAAGATTCTCTTACATAAGCTTATTCCCATTATCAGTTCAATCTTTCAGAACGAATGTATCTACATTAGGTGCACAATGTAACTTGTACGCCATTTGCAATCCCTCTTCTCTTCAATCAACTTGTAATACAAGTTGATAGATTTATCTTACCTCATGTTCAATAAGCCCTTAGGAAGATTTCACTTATCGATCTACTAATTAGAGAACCACCATGGTGGGTTTTAGTTTTTCAATACCAAATTTCTCTTAGTTTAAAGTCGACAGAAGGTACACATGCACTTCAACAATTTAATTTCAGAATTTATCTAATAATGCTTTGCAATTAATTCTATTCCCATTTTCTCTGAAAGGTAAAGCAAAGTTCGGTTAATCGGCCCTTCTTTTTTGCTTCGGCTTTTTTTGGTTGGACGCTATGCCTTTTCCTCGTAGATGTGCATTTCCTTCATCGGATATTTAAGAGACGAGAGGTCGAGAGGTAGAGGCTGCGAAAATGCCGGAATGGCAAGCGGGATGTGTGAAAATAGGGGAAAATTTAGGATTTCGAGGAAATAAAAGGGTTGTGCCATGAAAATGGTGGAAAGGCATGGCAGATCTGCGGATACAGGGGAACGTTTGGGGTATTGAAGGAATGCGGGTTGGACGCCATGGTCTTAGCTAGTAAATTTGTTTGGATTGCAATGAAGCATTATAGAGGTGCATTTGATTTTTTTTTTGGATTTGGTGATTTTCAGATTTCTGCATCGGAATAATGAATTTTATGTTGTTAGACGAGACTCTAAATCTGCTGTATTATGTATCGCATGAGTAATGGGTATGCAAATGAAATTTCCATTATTGCCATAGTGAGACAAATAAATCTAGCCAACCAAATTGATAATGACCTTGTTTCAATTTCATGTATAGGAAATCACCCAAGACTAAATGATTTCTACATAAGTGTAACGCTGCGCTAATTAAGTCAATACATTAGTGCAATGGCCGTTACAGGATACCAGGGCATCCAATTGCTAATCTCCAGAATCGTTAATAATGAGAAAAATCATCATAGGTGCTAACATAGAGCAAACATCTTATTTATATGACTAAGCTGATTAATGTTCATATATATATTCAATTCCAAAATTTATATACATAAGTGTCTACACTCAGAAAAGGTTAAAACATAAGTAACAAGTTGTACATCCCTATTTGCTTGTCCAACTAAACCACCATACCCTTGGTGGTCTACGCCTATGACTCTGCCCTCTAAAATAAAAGGGAACAAAAACATGAGTTCGGGTAAACTCAGTAAGTAGAGCATATGAATAAAAATTTACAATTTTTGAACAACCAATGTGTATAATTATTAAAGAAAAATCATTTTTAATCTAAATTAGGCTTTGAATCATATGGAATACATGTTTATGCCCAAGCATGCATCAATGTATTAAGCACATGTCATTTCTCAAATCAAACTAGCAAGGTCTCAACTCCAATAAAGAAGTTCGGTATTTCGCCCCGAAGTCCTACCTATTGTACTATTGAACGGCCAATGTAGCATAGCAAGAGTGACCAACTTTGCCTAACAGCAATGGCCAAACTAGTACAATATGGGCGGACGGGGAAACACCTATGATGAGGTATATTTTGATTAATTCTAGTCTATAAAATTATATGATTTTTCAAAAAAAAAAAAATATATATATATATATATATCCAACTCCTGCAAATAAAAAGACGATCAAAAGGAGAATAAAATAACATTGGATGCGCCCGGAGACATTAGTACCCACATATAGGCTGGGACTGTTGCTCCTGGCTTATCATCAGTTGGAGCCAGAGCAAGTACCGGGGAAGCTGTTCGTGTTCAAAATCCAAATCAGGCACAAGCAACTGCAAATGGAGCTGGTTTGGCAAATTCAGGTCCAGTGGCTGTCCTACCTGCGAGAAATGTTGTGACAGCTGTTCCAGGGCGGCCTCCTTCAGATGCAGCTCGTCATGTGCTAAGTGTTTTCTATCCTGTCCAAGCAAGATCTCACCCAATGAATCCAGACCTTACTACTTCAGCGCAAGGTTCTAGCCTAGCTGGGTCCAGTGGAGTGCAGCTTGGCGTTGAAAGTTCTGTCCCGCAGTTTTAGCTCGACCACAAACGCATGTCACAGATGTTGAGAGCAGTGGGCAAGGTGAAAATGCATCTCAAACAGCTAATATGATAAATTCAGGCCAAGGACCTCAAGCCCTGTCAGGTTCTTCCGCAAGACCTAGCAGTGTTTCTGAAGGAATTCAGCCTTTAGGCTTCTTAGACACTGGGTGACTCACCCTTTATGTGATGGAAACTCGGTATCCGCTCGTCTAGATGCTATTGCAGAAATTTCAGAGTCAATGGTGCGTAATAAAGGTTCAGAGCATGTTGCTGTTCTTGATGACGATAGTTCCTACAATCCAGCCTTACATGCCGGTCTCGCTTGTCTGCTTTCTTCAGTTTTGGCAACCTTGGGAAGGTCCCCTGATATTCAACGTGGAATAGCTAGAATTTTTCATCGAACAGCTGCACCTGCTGAGTTCATCTCAGTCATTCATGCAATTCTGTCTGCTGGAAAACAACTTCAACAGCTTTGCCTTGAGGATCAGAACAGTGAGTACATGTTACTACAGAGTACTGTGCAATCTTCCCTATTGAGAAGGTTAATTTCAACAGCCTCATCACCCAGTGTGAGTGGTCATGCTGCTAAGCTTCTGTCTGCGTTGAATGAAGAGGCCGCCACCAAAGGGGATATGCAAAGCTCATTCGTTGCTTCTAGTGGCCAGTTCCCAGAAGTTGCGAGATGCCGAACAGCTCTTCAAATTGCTGAGGAAGAAGGCTTTTATGGTGATCAGAGTCAATACGGCATTTAGCAGCAGAAGCACGTGAGGAGGGGCAGCTCCGAAATTTTAACAGCCCGCTTCGGCCTCATCTCCAAGCTCCAGTCCGTTGCGCAGCATAGAAGAGCCAGGTGGCCTTCGTTCATGGCGGACGAAGCAAAAGCCAAAGGCAACGCAGCCTTTTCCACAGGCCGGTTCGAAGATGCCATCAGATTCTTCTCCAAAATCCTCAGAATCAATCTTGCACAGCCCAGCCCACTCGCCAAGAGTTTTAGCACTTGGAACGGCTATCAAGTTCACATTGTGATCAGCACAGACAGCCCTGACCAGCTTAACATGGTCGGGCTGGTTGCAATCCTCAGCTAGCACGCACAACTAGGCGGCATGCTTCTCAATCTCCTCGCCACCTTCATGAAGCCCACGAGCAAGACCGCCATGTGCTAATGCCGTCTTCGAGACAAGCTGAAGAGCAGTCAGGATGTCCATGGGTTCCCCAAGAGCTGGGGCAGAGGTTTCAGCAGCACTTGTAGCCTCATCAGCCATGCTTGCAGACTGAGGTCGAACCGGTCGCTGCTTTCTCTAAAGCTTGTTCTCGCTGTTGAAAATCGCCATTCGAGAACATCTTCCAAGAGCTCGGGGAGGCGGGGCAGAGGTCGGCCAGAGGCTGAACAGCAGCAGCAGCTTCGGCGCTAGCCGCGGCAGCGGAAGGCGGTCAGCAGGCTTCCCTCTCCGAGTCGTCAATGAGAAGGTGGTTGGCATCGACCTCGGGACGACGAACTCCGCCATGGCTGCAATGGAGGGTGGGAAGCCAACCATCGTGACCAACGCCGAGGGGCAGAGGACAACCCCTTCCGTCGTTGCCTACACGAAGAATGGAGACCGCCTTGTTGGGCAGATAGCGAAGAGGCTGAGCGTAAACTTAAGTCTCGAAAAGCTATTGTATTAGATCCTGCAAACCCATCTGTGAAGAATCAAGCCAAAACAATGGCTGCAGCTTCAGTTCTGGCGTGCTCTTCTAGAGTTCGTTTTTCGCTGCTCAGGGACAGCTGCAGGAGCGCCGCGCGCAACAGAGGATGCAGGATGGAGGATGGGGAAACTGGCGGGAGATAGATGCAGCTGCAAACAGCTCATGCTCGTAGCAGAGGAAATGCCTGGTCTGAATCCTGAAATCACTGCATTTCTGCCTTCTCATCGTCCTTGTCTTCTTCTTCTTTTCGGTTTTCCTACGGAAGTGAGCTGGGGTTTCTGTCATTGCTGATGGGAACGGAACTGTTCCTTCCGACGATGGTTCCTCCAACCAGCAGAGCGAGGGGATAGGGAGTTACCGCGTAAGCGCAGACGTGAGCATCTCCAAGAGCTGCTGCAGCAGCTTCTCCGGCGCCCGCTACGGCACCGATGCCAGTTTCAGTTCTCCGTTGCCGTCCCCGGTTCTGCCCACAGGTGGGTCGGATGCCGTCGCCGCACCGGCACCAGCGCAGCCCGTGGACTCGAACGAGGAGCTGCGCTTCGTTACAGCTCCCGAGACGCTGGCCGACGCCAACAGTGGCGACGGAGTTAGGAGCTTGTCAGATGGAAGAAACGCGGTAGCTTTCGACGGGAACTGGGCACTTGGGCAGTCTCCGGCTGCTTCTCCTTTGGAATTCATTGGCGTAGATCCAACATCGCTTTCTACGGAAGATCTATGGTTTGAGAAAGCTAGTATGGAAGTCTCAACCAGATGCTCTGTTCAGTCCGTGATGAAAACGCTGCTGGATGTGGCTGGGGATGTTGATGGCGACGACTCGGGACGTGGATGAGAGTGTTCTGTGAGGCGGTGTTCTCAATGTGCTGCCAGTTAGAGGGGATCCCGATTTCGAAGATTATAGCTAGACCACCACCAGGCGACCCTGCTGCACCGCTCGCAAGGCCCGGGGTTCTCTCCCGCATAGCCCCGTGCAGCGTTTGTCCGTGTGACCCCGACACCTTCTCTATCATGCCCGACAAGGATCTGAGTGGGAGGACCTCTGATGAAATCGTTAGGCTAGGAGAAGCGATACAACACCTCCAGCGTGCTGCACTGGAACAAGTTGAAGCTGATATCCATCATCTCATCCATCTTGCTGCACCTGCCGCCGCGGAGAACGCGGCTTCGTCATCTTGTATGATGTCGAGGAGAGTGCGACTGACCGCAGAAGCAGACGACACGGACCTTTTCCGATCGCCGCTGTTTCTGCAGCCGAGAGTGGGGCGGTGCACCGGAGCCGCGGTGGCGAGTTGGTCTTGCCTGTCGCCGAAGAGGACGGGTCCAAGAGTCGTCAGCGTCTGCTCTTGCCTCCGATCTTCCTCATCTCGGAGCCTAAGCAGGTCACGGAGGTTGCTGCTAGAAGAGTGCATGACTGCCATCTGATCCAGCAAACGTGGTCCTCTTCACTTCCATCCAGCAAACTGCAACACCCAAGTCACTCACTGCAGGCGCACGAAGACCAATTGAGTTCCGCGGGAGTGTGGTTCTGCGTGGACGAAGTTCCGCGGCAACGAAATCCGGTTCCGCGCAAGGCAACGAAGTTCCGCGTGAAGATGGTTCCGCGGCAACGAAGTTCCGCGGGAACGTGAGTTCCGCGCAAGGCAGCGAAGTTCCGCGGGAACGACAGTTCCGCGTGAAGATGGTTCCGCGGCAACGAAATCCGGTTCCGCACAAGGCAACGAAGTTCCGCGTAAAGATCGTTCCGCGGCAACGAAGTTCCGCGGGAACGTGAGTTCCGCGCAAGGCAGCGAAGTTCCGCGGGAACGAGAGTTCCGCGTGAAGATGGTTCCGCGGCAACGAAGTTCCGCGGGAGCGACGGCAGCCGGGGAACCCATCTCGAGCCAGCCAAAAGCCTATAAATACCGATGAAGCTTCCCATTCGGAACACAAAAAAAAAAAAAAAAAAACAAAAACAACGAAGGAAAACGGCGAAGACGAGAGAAGGAGTTCTCTCGCGCTCAAGGAGAAGAGAGCGTGAGTTCTCCACAGATATATTTTTTTTCTTTTAGTTAAAAAAAAAAGAGAGAGAGTTCCTTCTTTATATATTATATATATATAAATATATATATATATATATATTATTTCCAAAAAAAAAAAAAAACTACTTTTCCCAACGTGGATACTCCCCGACTGGCGGGTTGAATTGACACACGGGTTAAGTATATTTTCCCTCTTTTAAAAAAAATAATAAAATAAATATATATATATGTGTATATTATATATAAATATATATACATATATATTATTTTCAAAAACTACTTTTCCCAACGTGGATACTCCCCGACTGGCGGGTTGAATTGACACACGGGTTAAGTATATTTTTCCTCTTTTAAAAAAAATAAAATAAATATATATATATATATGTGTATATTATATATAAATATATATACATATATATTATTTTAAAAACTACTTTTCCCAACGTGGATACTCCCCGACTGGCGGGTTGAATTGACACACGGGTTAAGTATATTTTCCCCTTTTAAAAATAAAATAAAAATATATATGTATATTATATATATATAAAAATACTTTGTTCCGGCCTCGTTCGTGAGAAAAATGGTAATAATTCCAATTCTTCAATATTCCATTCAATTCTTGTTTTTGGTTGAATGTGAAGTTATTTTCCCGCGGTTTTGAGAATAAATGCTTAATTAATTTCCCAGCAAAATTTTAAAGCATCTAATTCTTTAACCGAGTCCGAAAAGTATATCACAGAAATATTTTGCATTGTGTTCCACATTCTGATTTTACATCTCTAACGAGAAAACTCTTGATTAAAAGAGCTGAATACAATGGTCCATAAAAAAATGCTTAATAATGAAGTGCGTAGAAGATCCTTCTACGTCTTTACAAGTGCACGAAAAATCGTGTCTAACAAAAATATAAAGATAAATGAGTACACTTCGCCCCGCGCCGTGACTCAAATATGAGGTACATGACGCCACGCGCCATGACTTAAATATGAGGTACATGACGCCACGCGCCATGACTTAAATGTGAGGTACACGACGCCACGCGCCATGACTTAAATGTGAGGTACACGACGCCACGCGCCATGACTTGAATATGAGGTACACGACGCCACGCGCCATGACATAAATATGAGTTTACGCTTAGCCCGTCGACCAGCGATGACTCGGTTTGGGAACTAGTGAGGGGCCCGTCGGCTACACTAGTGACCTTACACAGCAAACTAAGTGCGCTCTTAGCTTCTGGATTTACACAGCAGACCAGCGTGTCCCGCTTTCAGCTTCTGTATTTATACAAGAAACCAGCGTCTCCCGCATTCAGCCTCTGGATTGAACAATTGGGTAGTTTTACCAAGAAATGGATTCAACCGGATTTTAAAAGTATGTTTGGGTCATTTTTGACCAATTAAAAAGGTTTGGGCCCAACTGGGCTTGTTGACAAGAGTTTGGGCCATCTTGGGCTTTTTGGAGAGTTTTGGGCCATCATGGGTTTTTTTGAAAAGTTTTGAGCCATCTTGGGCTTTTTGGAGGGTTTTTGAGCCATCTTGGGCTTTTTAGAGATTTTTAAGCCATCTTGGGCTTTTTTTGAAAAGTTTTGAGCCATCTTTGGCTTTTTGGAGAGTTTTGGGCCATCTTGGGCTTTTTTGAGAGTTTTGAGCCATCTTTGGCTTTTTGGAGGGTTTTGGGCCATCATGGGCTTTTTGGAGATTTTTGTGCCATCATGGGCTTTTTGAAAAGTTTTGGGCCATCATGGGCTTTTTGAAGATTTTTGGGCCATCATGGGCTTTTTGAAAAGTTTTGAGCCATCTTTGACTTTGTGTATTTTGATATATTTTTATAGGAAATACACATACATTTATTTTTATTTTTATTTTTTTTTAAAGGAGAAAATATACTTAATCCGTGTGTCAATTCAACCCGCCAGTCGGGGAGTATCCACGTTAGGAAAAGTAGTTTTTGAAAATAATATATATGTATATATTTATATATTTATATATATATATAATATACATATATATTTTTATTCTATTTTCAAAAGGGGAAAATATACTTAATCCGTGTGTCAATTCAACCCGCCATTCGGGGAGTATCCACGTTTGGGAAAAGTAGTTTTCGAAAATAATATATAAGTATATATATTTATTTATATATATAATATACACATATATATTTAAAGGAGAAAATATACTTAACCCGTGTGTCAATTCAACCCGCCAGTCGGGGAGTATCCACGTTTGGGAAAAGTAGTTTTCGAAAATAATATATAAGTATATATTTATTTATATATATAATATACACATATATATTTAAAGGAGAAAATATACTTAACCCGTGTGTCAATTCAACCCGCCAGTCGGGGAGTATCCACGTTAGGAAAAGTAGTTTTTGAAAATAATATATATATGTATATATATATATTTATATATATATAATATAACACATATATATTTTTATTTTATTTTTAAGAGAGAAAATATACTTAACCCGTGTGTCAATTCAACCCGCCAGTCGGGGAGTATCCACGTTGGGAAAAGTAGTTTTTGAAAATAATATATATATGTATATATATATTTATATATATATAATATAACACATATATATTTTTATTTTATTTTTAAGAGAGAAAATATACTTAACCCGTGTGTCAATTCAACCCGCCAGTCGGGGAGTATCCACGTTGGGAAAAGTAGTTTTTGAAAATAATATATATATGTATATATATATTTATATATATATATAATATAACACATATATTTTTATTTTATTTTTAAAAGAGAAAATATACTTAACCCGTGTGTCAATTCAACCCGCCAGTCGGGGAGTATCCACGTTGGGAAAAGTAGTTTTTGAAAATAATATATATATATATTTATATATATAAAAGAAAGAGTTAAAAAAAATAAAAATAAAAATAAAAATGGAGAACTCACGTTCTCTCTTCAGCGCGGGAGAGCTCTCTGGAAAAGAAAGAGAAAAGAAAACTATACGCAGGAGAGCTCTCCTTCTCCCGTTCTCCTTCGTTGTGTTTGTTTTTTTTTTTTTTTTTTTTTTTTGTGTTCCGAATGGGAAGCTTCATCGGTATTTATAGGCTTTTGGCTGGCTCGAGATGGGTTCCCCGGCTGCCGTCGCTCCCGCGGAACTTCGTTGCCGCGGAACCATCTTCACGCGGAACTCTCGTTCCCGCGGAACTTCGCTGCCTTGCGCGGAACTCACGTTCCCGCGGAACTTCGTTGCCGCGGAACGATCTTTACGCGGAACTTCGTTGCCTTGTGCGGAACCGGATTTCGTTGCCGCGGAACCATCTTCACGCGGAACTGTCGTTCCCGCGGAACTTCGCTGCCTTGCGCGGAACTCACGTTCCCGCGGAACTTCGTTGCCGCGGAACCATCTTCACGCGGAACTTCGTTGCCTTGCGCGGAACCGGATTTCGTTGCCGCGGAACTTCGTCCACGCAGAACCACACTCCCGCGGAACTCAATTGGTCTTCGTGCGCCTGCAGTGAGTGACTTGGGTGTTGCAGTTTGCTGGATGGAAGTGAAGAGGACCACGTTTGCTGGATCAGATGGCAGTCATGCACTCTTCTAGCAGCAACCTCCGTGACCTGCTTAGGCTCCGAGATGAGGAAGATCGGAGGCAAGAGCAGACGCTGACGACTCTTGGACCCGTCCTCTTCGGCGACAGGCAAGACCAACTCGCCACCGCGGCTCCGGTGCACCGCCCCACTCTCGGCTGCAGAAACAGCGGCGATCGGAAAAGGTCCGTGTCGTCTGCTTCTGCGGTCAGTCGCACTCTCCTCGACATCATACAAGATGACGAAGCCGCGTTCTCCGCGGCGGCAGGTGCAGCAAGATGGATGAGATGATGGATATCAGCTTCAACTTGTTCCAGTGCAGCACGCTGGAGGTGTTGTATCGCTTCTCCTAGCCTAACGATTTCATCAGAGGTCCTCCCACTCAGATCCTTGTCGGGCATGATAGAGAAGGTGTCGGGGTCACACGGACAAACGCTGCACGGGGCTATGCGGGAGAGAACCCCGGGCCTTGCGAGCGGTGCAGCAGGGTCGCCTGGTGGTGGTCTAGCTATAATCTTCGAAATCGGGATCCCCTCTAACTGGCAGCACATTGAGAACACCGCCTCACAGAACACTCTCATCCACGTCCCGAGTCGTCGCCATCAACATCCCCAGCCACATCCAGCAGCGTTTTCATCACGGACTGAACAGAGCATCTGGTTGAGACTTCCATACTAGCTTTCTCAAACCATAGATCTTCCGTAGAAAGCGATGTTGGATCTACGCCAATGAATTCCAAAGGAGAAGCAGCCGGAGACTGCCCAAGTGCCCAGTTCCCGTCGAAAGCTACCGCGTTTCTTCCATCTGACAAGCTCCTAACTCCGTCGCCACTGTTGGCGTCGGCCAGCGTCTCGGGAGCTGTAACGAAGCGCAGCTCCTCGTTCGAGTCCACGGGCTGCGCTGGTGCCGGTGCGGCGACGGCATCCGACCCACCTGTGGGCAGAACCGGGGACGGCAACGGAGAACTGAAACTGGCATCGGTGCCGTAGCGGGCGCCGGAGAAGCTGCTGCAGCAGCTCTTGGAGATGCTCACGTCTGCGCTTACGCGGTAACTCCCTATCCCCTCGCTCTGCTGGTTGGAGGAACCATCGTCGGAAGGAACAGTTCCGTTCCCATCAGCAATGACAGAAACCCCAGCTCACTTCCGTAGGAAAACCGAAAAGAAGAAGAAGACAAGGACGATGAGAAGGCAGAAATGCAGTGATTTCAGGATTCAGACCAGGCATTTCCTCTGCTACGAGCATGAGCTGTTTGCAGCTGCATCTATCTCCCGCCAGTTTCCCCATCCTCCATCCTGCATCCTCTGTTGCGCGCGGCGCTCCTGCAGCTGTCCCTGAGCAGCGAAAAACGAACTCTAGAAGAGCACGCCAGAACTGAAGCTGCAGCCATTGTTTTGGCTTGATTCTTCACAGATGGGTTTGCAGGATCTAATACAATAGCTTTTCGAGACTTAAGTTTACGCTCAGCCTCTTCGCTATCTGCCCAACAAGGCGGTCTCCATTCTTCGTGTAGGCAACGACGGAAGGGGTTGTCCTCTGCCCCTCGGCGTTGGTCACGATGGTTGGCTTCCCACCCTCCATTGCAGCCATGGCGGAGTTCGTCGTCCCGAGGTCGATGCCAACCACCTTCTCATTGACGACTCGGAGAGGGAAGCCTGCTGACCGCCTTCCGCTGCCGCGGCTAGCGCCGAAGCTGCTGCTGCTGTTCAGCCTCTGGCCGACCTCTGCCCCGCCTCCCCGAGCTCTTGGAAGATGTTCTCGAATGGCGATTTTCAACAGCGAGAACAAGCTTTAGAGAAAGCAGCGACCGGTTCGACCTCAGTCTGCAAGCATGGCTGATGAGGCTACAAGTGCTGCTGAAACCTCTGCCCCAGCTCTTGGGGAACCCATGGACATCCTGACTGCTCTTCAGCTTGTCTCGAAGACGGCATTAGCACATGGCGGTCTTGCTCGTGGGCTTCATGAAGGTGGCGAGGAGATTGAGAAGCATGCCGCCTAGTTGTGCGTGCTAGCTGAGGATTGCAACCAGCCCGACCATGTTAAGCTGGTCAGGGCTGTCTGTGCTGATCACAATGTGAACTTGATAGCCGTTCCAAGTGCTAAAACTCTTGGCGAGTGGGCTGGGCTGTGCAAGATTGATTCTGAGGATTTTGGAGAAGAATCTGATGGCATCTTCGAACCGGCCTGTGGAAAAGGCTGCGTTGCCTTTGGCTTTTGCTTCGTCCGCCATGAACGAAGGCCACCTGGCTCTTCTATGCTGCGCAACGGACTGGAGCTTGGAGATGAGGCCGAAGCGGGCTGTTAAAATTTCGGAGCTGCCCCTCCTCACGTGCTTCTGCTGCTAAATGCCGTATTGACTCTGATCACCATAAAAGCCTTCTTCCTCAGCAATTTGAAGAGCTGTTCGGCATCTCGCAACTTCTGGGAACTGGCCACTAGAAGCAACGAATGAGCTTTGCATATCCCCTTTGGTGGCGGCCTCTTCATTCAACGCAGACAGAAGCTTAGCAGCATGACCACTCACACTGGGTGATGAGGCTGTTGAAATTAACCTTCTCAATAGGGAAGATTGCACAGTACTCTGTAGTAACATGTACTCACTGTTCTGATCCTCAAGGCAAAGCTGTTGAAGTTGTTTTCCAGCAGACAGAATTGCATGAATGACTGAGATGAACTCAGCAGGTGCAACTGTTCGATGAAAAATTCTAGCTATTCCACGTTGAATATCAGGGGACCTTCCCAAGGTTGCCAAAACTGAAGAAAGCAGACAAGCGAGACCGGCATGTAAGGCTGGATTGTAGGAACTATCGTCATCAAGAACAGCAACATGCTCTGAACCTTTATTACGCACCATTGACTCTGAAATTTCTGCAATAGCATCTAGACGAGCGGATACCGAGTTTCCATCACATAAAGGGTGAGTCACCCAGTGTCTAAGAAGCCTAAAGGCTGAATTCCTTCAGAAACACTGCTAGGTCTTGCGGAAGAACCTGACAGGGCTTGAGGTCCTTGGCCTGAATTTATCATATTAGCTGTTTGAGATGCATTTTCACCTTGCCCACTGCTCTCAACATCTGTGACATGCGTTTGTGGTCGAGCTAAAACTGCGGGACAGAACTTTCAACGCCAAGCTGCACTCCACTGGACCCAGCTAGGCTAGAACCTTGCGCTGAAGTAGTAAGGTCTGGATTCATTGGGTGAGATCTTGCTTGGACAGGATAGAAAACACTTAGCACATGACGAGCTGCATCTGAAGGAGGCCGCCCTGGAACAGCTGTCACAACATTTCTCGCAGGTAGGACAGCCACTGGACCTGAATTTGCCAAACCAGCTCCATTTGCAGTTGCTTGTGCCTGATTTGGATTTTGAACACGAACAGCTTCCCCGGTACTTGCTCTGGCTCCAACTGATGATAAGCCAGGAGCAACAGTCCCAGCCTATATGTGGGTACTAATGTCTCCGGGCGCATCCAATGTTATTTTATTCTCCTTTTGATCGTCTTTTTATTTGCAGGAGTTGGATATATATATATATATATATATATATATTTTTTTTTTTGAAAAATCATATAATTTTATAGACTAGAATTAATCAAAATATACCTCATCAAATGCCCCCTCAGGAATTATGCCGCCGTGGGCCCCTTGTAAAGGCGTTATTCCTGACATGTTATGCACTAGGCTCTTTTTTTTTGAGGGTCCACAAGTCTCTTATTGTTGAAATGACCATTTCTAGGAAAGAATTCATCATTGCCAACTTTTAACCTTGGGTCATTCAAGACACGGCCTTCTATCTGAGTGGAGTTACCATTGATCGAAACACCGCCTGCCTTCAACATTTTATCAGCACCATAGTTGCTGCTTCTTGATGCATTACTTAAATTTTGCATCCTTTCTTGTGGTTTCTGTCGTGATTTTTCAACCAGTGATGATCTTTGCAAGTTGATAGAGATTTAGTATACCTTTGCAACGAAACCAGAGAGCAGAGCTCGACAGGATAGTAAGTGGGGCGTTTTGGCTTTCCAACATTAATGCATAGCATACTTGCAGGAAACCATGATTTCTAACATTTTGATTAGCCATCGGAAATCCATCAACAGGGTCGGGCCTTATAATCATTGTTGTAGGCACATCAATATTTAGAGACAAGCCCCCTTGACTGGTTCGGAAGCTAGAATGAAAACCACGACAACCCAAAGCTCCATCTCGACTCAACTTTGAAAATCTTAGTCTGATACGAACGCCTTTGCCATCAATAGGTTTACCATCTTCATAAGACAGAGAAACCTTTCTGCCTAGTACCAGACCTTGCCACTGGAACTCGATTCGTTGAGATTTTTTTCGCGCTTAGGGGTATGACGGGTGGGGGTGGCGGCAGAGTTTTCTCCTCACCCTCCACCTCCGTAAGCAACCGAGGAGAACGGGAAAATCCCCCTCCCCCTTTTTTTTTTTTTTTTTTTTTTTGACCACTGCCTTAGTTGTCGAAATATCTGATGATGCTCATGGCGGGGAGATTTTGACATTGATAGAGCCGTTACCTGTTTCTCCTGCTGCTGTAGTGAACTCCATTCGAGTTTTAAAAGAGTCCATTCCTTCTTCAAGGGAGACTGTAGAGATTCTCTTGCAAAATTTTGATATCTGATTCCCTTTATAATTTCATGGATAGTATCTTTTTAAGTAATTCCCATTCACGGTTGCTTTCATTTGATTTTCGCAATTAACAACTTCATATGTGCCATTGCCATGGACCCTCTCAATGATGTAAGGCCCTTCCCATTTAGGCTCGAATTTGCCGGTAAGTTTGCCCCCGGCCATAAGCTCTGTGCGTAGCTTTAGCACCAAATCTCCTCTTTTGAATAAGCGATGCCTCACGACTTTATTGTATGCTTCGACCATTCGAGCTTGATAGAGTTCGATCCGTTGCCGTGCTTGAACTCGTTTTTCGTCTAGTGCCTCGAGCTCGTCGAAGCGAAGTTTGGCTCGTTGTTCAGTAGTTAGCCCAGAATGGATGGCAACCCTTAACGATGTTAACTGAATTTCCACTGGTAAAGCTGCCTTCGTGCCAAAGAGTAATGAATATGGTGTTGCTCCCGTTGCAGTTCGATGTGTGGTTCTATAGGCCCACAATGCTTCGGGTAACCTCTCGTGCCAATCACACTTATTTTTCATAGTGGTCCTTTTGAGGATTCGAATAATATTTTTGTTGAATGCCTCTGCTTGACCATTCCCCTGTGGGTAATAAGGTGATGAGAACACTTGCTTGATTCTAAACTTTTGGCATAACTGATTCACTTTGTCGTTTTTGAATGGCGTGCCATTATCTGAGGTGATTTGATAGGGAACACCATAACGGTAGATGATTTTGTGCTTGATAAATTCAACCACCTCTTGCGCTCGAACTCTCTTGTAAGCTTTAGCTTCTGCCCATTTGGAGAAATAATCTGTAGCGGCTAAAATATATAGGTGTCCTCTAGATGACGACGGGTTTATTGGACCGATAATATCAAAGCCCCACCAAGAGAAGGGCCACGAGATAGGTGCTGGAGACATTACTGAAGCAGGAATATGATAAATATCTCCATGCATTTGGCAGGCTTCACAGGATTTCGCAAAATTGATGGAGTCTTGGACCATTGTGGGCCAATAATAGCCCAACATTTTGATCCTATGATAAAGACGACGTCCAGATTGGTGGGCGCCGCATTCGCTGGAGTGCGTCTCTTGCAGAACTTGACAGATATCATTTCCGTCAATACAGCGAAGCCAAAGCCCATCAAAAGCGATCCGATACAAGTCGTCTTGAAACACAGTATATCGTAAAGCATCCTTTCTCAGTGACTTCCTTGCATTTGGATCATCTGGTTCAATATCATATTTGAGGTAGTTAATGATAGGGATGCGCCAGTCATCTTTGTTTGCAGTGACCTCGGATACACACCATCCAACTTGGTCTACTTGGAACTCTTCATCATCTTCTAACCTTTGTACTCGAATTGTCATGTCATCAAGCTCATTAAAGGCGAGAATACTGGCCAACTTTGATAGTGCATCAGCAACTACATTTTCTGACCGAGGAATATGCTCAACCGAAACCATTTCAAATTTTGCTAATAAAGTTTGAGCTTTGTCATAATATTTTCGCAAATGGGGTTGATGTACTTCGTATTGATTATTTAACTGCTTGATAACCAATTCAGAGTCCCCAAATATTCGCACGAATAAAATATCTGATTGTAGAAGAAGTTCCATGCCGATGAGTAAAGCTTCATATTCAGCTTCATTATTTGTTGCGCTTTTTCCCAGAAAATATGAATGTGGGAATAAGTCTTTATGAGGAGAGACTACGACAATTCCGACGCCAGCTCCGGATGGCTTTGAAGCGCCATCGAAGTACATTTGCCACATTGGATCGTCATTTGCATAGAAAACCTTCTCATCGGGTAGGTTTTCTAAGATGGGAAATTCTTCTTCAAGCGGATGAGCTGCTAGGAAATCTGCCAACACTTGCCCTTTCACTGCCTTTCGTGGCACATATTTGATATCAAACTCAGATAGCAGCAGCGACCATTTTGCTAGGCGTCCTGAAAGCATTGGTCTAGTGATCAGGAACTTGAGGGGATCAACCTTCGACAGTGATTGTGGGCTGGCAGCAATATAGAGAATGAGCGGCTTTCCTTTTACTGGGGTTGTCAATACAGGAGGATTTGGCAGCAATTCTTTGATGGCTTCAAAGGTCTGTTGGCATTTCGCGTCCCGCTGGAAAGTCGTATCTTTCTTCATCAACTTGTGAAAAGGCTGGCACCGGCCGGACAAGTTGGAGATGAAACGCCGGATATATGATAATTGGCCTTGGAGACTCCTTAGTTCTCGGAGGTTTCGTGGAGGTGGCATATTTTGAATTGCTTTTGTCTTGAGTGGATCGACCTCGATTCCCCTTTGGCGGATTATGAACCCGAGGAATTTCCCAGATGATACTCCAAATGCGCATTTGAGAGGATTCATCTTGAGATCATACTTTCTTAGACGCAAGAATACCGATCTCAAATCTTCTTTATGCTTATCGTGACCTTCAGATCTCACGACTAGGTCGTCGACATAACATTCAATATGTTTGTGTAACATATCATGAAATATATTTTGCATGGCCCTCTGATAAGTTGCGCCAGCATTCTTAAGGCCAAAAGGCATGACCTTGTAGCAAAAGACACCCATCGGTGTTCGAAATGGCGTCGCGGCTTCATCTGCTGGAGCCATCTTGATCTGATTATACCCCGAATATCCATCCATAAAGGAAAAAGTGTCGTACAGAGCTGTGCTGTCGATTAGCAAATCAGTAAAAGGAAGAGAAAATTCATCTTTAGGGCATGCCTCGTTTAGATCTCGAAAATCTACGCAAATGCGGATCTGCCCGTTTTTCTTTTTGACAAGAACAATGCTAGAAATCCATTTTGGAAATTTGATTTCCCGAATGAATTCAGCATCAATGAGTTTTTCAACTTCCTTGATGATTTCTTCTTCGAGCTCTGGTCGAAACCTTCTCGGAGCTTGCTTGACTGGCTTTTTATCCCGCGTAATATGCAGATGATGCATTGCAATCGCGGGGTTGAGACCTGGCATTTCGGAATACCCCCAAGCAAAAACATCTTTGAATTCGCTTAAAAGCTGCCTCAATGCCGCCTTTTCTTTTTCGGCTAGATTTTTGGCAACAAAAATGGGTCTCGGGTCCTCCTCAGTCCCGAGATTGAATTCCTCAAGTACATCAATAGTAGGCTGTCCTCCATCCTCAATCGCAGGTGGAGCATCCTCTGGTTCCATTAATGCCTCTTCATTATTGTCGGAGTCATCACTTGTGGAGACGCAGTAGGTGGTGGCGAAGTTGCCGTCTTCTTCTTCTTTATACCCAAGGCCAAGTCGTTTGTTTCCCTTTTGATAACCAGGGGGTATTTCAGATAACGGGACAGGGATGTCATTTCCGAGGCCTGATAAATGTGGTTCATCAGGATAGAACCCCATCAAATCCATAATTTTCTTGCTTTCTCTGCTATAGCGATGGAAATCCCATTTCTTAAGCTTAGCCGTGGGCAAACAAGAGGATTTGTTAGGGCTACCGTAAACCTTGCCATATTGCTTTATGAAATGTTTTTGGGCAAATTTTTCATCTTGAGGTCCCTGCACACTTGGAGCAGATACATTAAACCCCACGAGCATTGCTAAAACCTCATCGAGCGTTTCCTTAGGTTTTTGATTTTGGTGAGCGGCCTCAGTGGCCATTCCGTCACTCTCACAGTAAAGTGACTTGGCTTCCTCATTGGCCTGATTCCGGAATTTCCGAAGAGCTTTCAGATCCACCTCAAACCTAGGGGAATTGGCTCGAGGCGGTTTAGCAACCTTTTTCAGGACTTCGAGGTCCAAGTAGAACCGTGATCCTGCAGCAGTGTTGCTATAGCTGGTAGGAGGTGGTATGGTTGCCCCCTGTCGTTGTCGTGGTAGTGGATGTACTGGATCGAGGCTCATATTTTCAAATTTGGTTTGAAATTGAGCCCTCGGTTCTGTCATTCCTCGTCCATGACCGCGCCCTCGACCACGACCTTGACCTTCCATCTTCTCACCATTTGAGAATATGTCTGTGCTTACTGGGGCGGGGGGAGCTTGAGATACCTCCTGCTGACCTTCGCATGTGGTCGCTTCAACTGCTTTCATTGATGTGTTGACAGCAGATGCCAAGTCATAATACTTAGCATCAGAGTAAAATGATTCTGCCGTTGCGAATGGTTTATGGTCAGCAAAAATTCTTTTTTCGACTCCATCCTTGCAGTACTTGAAGCATTGATGCACCGTTGATGCGATGATCTTATTACTGTGGAGCCAAGGCCTTCCTAACAGCAAGTTATATGAGGTCGGAGCATTAATCACGAAGCATGGGATTTCGGTGCAGAAATCTTCTATGCTTAGTTCCAACTCAATCAGGCCCATGGCCTTTTGAGTCCCTTGATTAAACCCGTGAATCACCACACTAGTGTCTTTTAACGCTGATGGAGAAATTCCGATCCTTCTGAGTGTTCGAAGGGGCAGGATATTAATTGCAGACCCGACATCGATCATGATTCTGTTGACCAGTTCACCGCCCAGGTTGCCCGCAACATATAAGGGTCGGTTGTGATTAACGTCTCCAAGCAACATATCCTCATCAGTGAATGAAATAACCTCATCACATTCAGCGGCGTCGACCAAGTAAGCAAGACGGACATTTTCATCTGTCAGAGCACTAACCAGTGCATCTCTGGCATCTTGCGATAATTGCAAGGCGTCGTAAATACTGAGTCGAGCAGGGAGTCGCTTTAAGTGTTCGAGCACATCATAGCTTACTGAGGATTTTCGATGATCGGCTGGTATGTGCTGCTCTGGATGAGTACAATTTTCTTGTGCCGGGGCTTTACCCTTGTTTTCAGGTGTGATTCGACCAGATCGAAGAATTGCAAGAACATCTTCTTCAACTTGCACCATATTGCAAGAGGCAGAGTCCTGAATGTTTGTAGCCAATGTTCGTAGTACATCTGAGAAAAATGACTGTATTTTTGGAATTTCAGAAAAATACCCACTCATTGACTTGATGCACTGATGAACCATGATTTCTTCTTTGTCGAATTTTTGGTTGATTATTCTGCAGTTTATCCATCTCAAGATGTAGTCATATTGAGATTCTCCTGATAGGGGGTGCATGACTTCGATCATCTCTGGAGGGAACTCTGTTTCATATTCGTGGAATCTTAGGATAAACATATCGACAAACTCTTCCCAAGAACCAAATGCTTCTCCGGGGAGCGAGGAAATCCAGAGAAGGGCACAACTGTCATGGGCCAAGCTCAAAACAAAGTGCCCGAGTGCAAACTCTTCTGTTTGCCCCATTTGACAGACCGCCAGTGAATAATCGAACAAGTGCGGCAATGCGTACTTATGATTCTCGTGGAATAACTGAATAGGCGGCCAATCATAGCTTAACTCCCTAGTTAAGAAAGGGAACACTCGAAGAATGGGCGCATCGTTTAACTGCAGCACATGCAGAACTTGGAGTTGATTTGTCCTCCCAAAACCTTCAGCGTCGCTAAAGATTGCCTCTTGTTTGAAGCCTTCGTTGCTGACCCATCGGATTGCCTTTATGAAAGTCTTGGCTCCAAAGGTCTTGTACCCGTTGTCAGTCGGAGGGCATACTGCATCCGAAAGATACTTCGTGACCATTTCAGGTTCAGGTAACCATATAGCCAAGGGATCACTCCATGTACTGTCTCTGAGATAATTTACGTAATGAGCAGTAGATTCTTGACTGTATTGTATTTCCCTCAAGTAATTACTAGGGAACTGCTTTCTTTGTCTTGACAGGAAGCGGACCAAGAACGCGTCTATCAAGATGACCCACTCGGTAATTTTTGCGATATGATTATCTCGGTACCAAGACATCACTGATTCCCCCAGTGAGTATCGGAAGTATTCCACTCTGGTTTCCCAAGATGCTGGCAAAAGCCGAGATTCTCGCAAATACGTGATGATATGGTTTACCGGTGACATCCCAACTTCAAACTTGGTGTAGTTAGGGATGAGCACCGAGGCAGTTCTTCGCCGCTTTGCAGGCTTGGATACAGACGCATTTATATGATAGCAAGTTTCAGTTTCTCCGTTGTTGCTATCTAGGTCCCAAAACAGACCATTCTCACATGGAGTTGTATTTGGTAATTCCTCGAGAATGTATCTTTCTTTTTCTGGTCGAGGTGATCTTCCAGCAAGCCGTTGATAGAATGGGAGTAGCAATTCGGGCTGCAAAAAGTCCATGATCATGAATGGTTGCACCCGTGAGGATTGCCTCAAATGCCTTGAGAAGAAAGGGAGAATGGCCTTATCCCTTATTCTTTTGTCTTTTCTGCATAAATCTTTGAGGCATCTTTTTGTCCGTCTTAGGCTTGGTGGTTTTCGAACCACTTCCCAATCACCCTTTTCTGCTATCTCAATTGTCACAACATTTGATGAAGCTTGCGCTGGAGGACTGAGTTTTATAACCCCCTTGTCGATGTAATCTTGCAATATTGCTTGGAGATCCCAACACTTCTTAGTGGGGTGACCGACATATCGGTGGTAACTGCAATATCGCTGGTGAGAAGTGCGTCCAACTTCTTCTGGCCTTTTTGGGGGAGGCAACTCGAATAGCCCGGTCGACATGAGGTGCTGGAATAGCGTCTCCACGTCATCTTCCCCAAAGGCATATTGGATTTCCTCTCTTCGGAAGGGTCTTGCAGGCTGCTCTTTTACAGGCGGTTTTGCTTTATCTGGCTGCTTCTTAACCTCCGTGGTGTTTGCAGAGGTCTCTCCAGTTTTCTTCTTCTTAATCATAGTAGTTGTGGATGACTCCTTCTTCCAGGCCTTTTGCTGAGACAACAAATACTCTTTTCGACAAGCCTCTGTAGCTAGGGCCTGAAATGTACTTAGCTGTTCATTCATCAGCAACGAGATTTCCGTCTTGATACCATTCCGGCAAAGATTGACCTTCATTGCTTGAGATAGGGGTGCTTGACATCGATTAGCGGCCCTTTGCCATCTAGTGATGTAGTCTTCAACCGGCTCGTCCTTCTTTTGGGACAGGGTAGATAATTCCGATAGTTGTACTTCTCGTGTAGTATCAACGAATCGGGAGGTGAACATTCCTTTCATCTCTTCCCATGTTTGGACTGAGCCGATTGGGAGAGATATGTACCACTGGAAAGCATCGCCGGAAAGAGTATTGGGAAACATTCGAAGACAAAAATTTGAATGGTGCGCCCAATTGCCCATGGCATAGTGGAATGATGCCAGGTGCTTTAACGCGCTCCCAGTCCCATCGAATTGGATTTTTGGTGGCTTCAAATCTCTAGGTAGCAGCTCCGCTTCAACCTCTGGGGGATAAGGCCTGTTGATTGTCGTTGTAGGGACCCCAGTGAGTTGAGGTGCCTGTCGACGAAGGCATTCGGCCACAAGCTGATGTACCATCTCCTTCTGTGCAATAAACCTGGGTGGAGACCCCATGGGTGTGTTTACCCGTGCGTCTTGCGTTCGAGGGGTATTGATACGTAGGTTATTGAACTGCAGAAAGCCTGGCTCCAATTCTGCATTTTCATCTTCCTCGGTCCGCTGCCTGACTGGTTTCTCGGGCTGATGGACCGATTGACGGTTCCTTGGTGATGGTGGTTGATGGGAACCTGATGTCTTGTTGCCTTGAGTTTCCATAGCCCGTTTCATACTCTTAATCTCCTCCCGGAGGTCATGAATGAGCTGAGACTTGGGTGTAAGAACCTCTTCTTCTTCGCCCACCATGTAAGAGGCTTCAAATTGACCTCTTGGGAGAGCGGCCCTGACCCCTTCAGGATGAGAGAGGCTACAGAATGGCGGCGTAATGGGCATTGCGGCTGCCCTTGACCGGGTTAACATCTCCGATGCTTTGGAAGTGCTTGGCTGGGTGAGGTCCACCATGTTGACTTCTGTCGTCTGGAGGAGACGTCTCCTCCTTTTAGCTTCTCTCTTGGGGTGAGGCATCCGGTGCTTTTCTCGAGACGGGGCCACGACAGGCGCATAAGTCATATCCTCCCTCAGTCTGATCAATGAGGCGAATTGATTTTTGTGTATAAAATCAGGGATCAGCCTGAGCACCAAACGTGGATACGTCGTATGGCGCCTCTGGGGATACTGCCACCCGCTAAAGAGTCTTGGCTTTTGAGGCACTCTCAATTTGCGAGTGTTCTGTAGTGGCTTCTTTTGCTGCCCACCCCTTTGTCGGGGGTGTGAGAACAGCCTATGTCTTAGTCCTGGTGGCAGTGGCGATGAAGCCTTCAAGTTTAACCGGGAAGTTGTTTTCCCGAACTGCTTTTTCTGCTGCGCTTTTCTCCTTTGTTTCCTTGATACGTGATGAGGAACCGTCACTATGTTGGCAGTATCATAGTGACCCGGAGATTTGACTCTAGCTTGTGAGCTAGATGGAGCATCGGTTGACTGATGGGGCGAATGCGTCGGGTCAGGGATGACAAATCGCAAGGTGCCTAAACCGGATCGGACAACAATAGGTCCTTGCGGCTTGAATTGGTCATCCCCTCCATCGGCCAATGAAGCATCCGGCTGAGAAAACTTGGTCTGTCTTCTTGACTTCTTCCGCTCTTGGGTGTCACTTTGGTTAAGTCGGGGGGCTAGGTCAACAACCCTTGAGGCAGCCCGACCAAATTGGAGAGTGATGGTGCATCGAACAGGATTCGGCACAGTTTTGCCCCCTTTTCGGGGAACAATGGCTTCTGGCCGGCAAGCTGGCGCTAGCCGAGTTGCAGTAGATTGTCTTGCAGACCTCTTCATGGGGTGGAACTGCAAAACAGGTTGTCCTGCAGGCTGTGGTGCTGCTGGTTGGGCTGGTGCAGCAAGCCGATGGGCGGACTTTTTGGCACAGTCCGATTGTAGAGCAGGCGGGCCCCTTCGGATCGGCGCCTGCAGAGACTTTGTTTGTCGAATATGAGTGGTCTTCGAGCCTTGAACAATAAGAGGCTCCTTGAGAAGTGTAGATCGGTCTCTTCTTTGCTTGATTGCTGCAGGAGAGTAGTCAACGTGTCGATAGACACGGTGCTCCGGCTTCTCTGGTACACGAATAAAATGATGCGGGATAGCCGCATCCATGTGGTCTGGCTCAGAAATGACAAAACCACCATTAGGCAAAAATCCAAAAGCCATTGAATGTGCCATGAAATCTGCAAAGGGGCATTTCAGAGTATTAACAGTGAAAAATTAAATAAGCATATAAAGACCATAGTTTTCAGCTCTTAAAGATGAAGGGAGAATGTTTCACGTCGGGTTCACCATTTGTTCCGGCCTCGTTCGTGAGAAAAATGGTAATAATTCCAATTCTTCAATATTCCATTCAATTCTTGTTTTTGGTTGAATGTGAAGTTATTTTCCCGCGGTTTTGAGAATAAATGCTTAATTAATTTCCCAGCAAAATTTTAAAGCATCTAATTCTTTAACCGAGTCCGAAAAGTATATCACAGAAATATTTTGCATTGTGTTCCACATTCTGATTTTACATCTCTAACGAGAAAACCCTTGATTAAAAGAGCTGAATACAATGGTCCATAAAAAAAATGCTTAATAATGAAGTGCGTAGAAGATCCTTCTACGTCTTTACAAGTGCACGAAAAATCGTGTCTAACAAAAATATAAAGATAAATGAGTACACTTCGCCCCGCGCCGTGACTCAAATATGAGGTACATGACGCCACGCGCCATGACTTAAATATGAGGTACATGACGCCACGCGCCATGACTTAAATGTGAGGTACACGACGTCACGCGCCATGACTTAAATGTGAGGTACACGACGCCACGCGCCATGACTTGAATATGAGGTACACGACGCCACGCGCCATGACATAAATATGAGTTTACGCTTAGCCCATCGACCAGCGATGACTCGGTTTGGGAACTAGTGAGGGGCCCGTCGGCTACACTAGTGACCTTACACAGCAAACTAAGTGCGCTCTTAGCTTCTGGATTTACACAGCAGACCAGCGTGTCCCGCTTTCAGCTTCTGTATTTATACAAGAAACCAGCGTCTCCCGCATTCAGCCTCTGGATTGAACAATTGGGTAGTTTTACCAAGAAATGGATTCAACCGGATTTTAAAAGTATGTTTGGGTCATTTTTGACCAATTAAAAAGGTTTGGGCCCAACTGGGCTTGTTGACAAGAGTTTGGGCCATCTTGGGCTTTTTGGAGAGTTTTGGGCCATCATGGGTTTTTTTGAAAAGTTTTGAGCCATCTTGGGCTTTTTGGAGGGTTTTTGAGCCATCTTGGGCTTTTTAGAGATTTTTAAGCCATCTTGGGCTTTTTAGAGATTTTTAAGCCATCTTGGGCTTTTTTTGAAAAGTTTTGAGCCATCTTTGGCTTTTTGGAGAGTTTTGGGCCATCTTGGGCTTTTTTGAGAGTTTTGAGCCATCTTTGGCTTTTTGGAGGGTTTTGGGCCATCTTGGGCTTTTTTGAGAGTTTTGGGCCATCATGGGCTTTTTGGAGATTTTTGTGTCATCATGGGCTTTTTGAAAAGTTTTGGGCCATCATGGGCTTTTTGAAGTTTTTGGGCCATCATGGGCTTTTTGAAAAGTTTTGAGCCATCTTTGACTTTGTGTATTTTGATATATTTTTATAGGAAATACACATACATTTATTTTTATTTTTATTTTTTTTTAAAGGAGAAAATATACTTAATCCGTGTGTCAATTCAACCCGCCAGTCGGGGAGTATCCACGTTAGGAAAAGTAGTTTTTGAAAATAATATATATGTATATATTTATATATTTATATATATATAATATACATATATATTTTTATTCTATTTTCAAAAGGGGAAAATATACTTAATCCGTGTGTCAATTCAACCCGCCATTCGGGGAGTATCCACGTTTGGGAAAAGTAGTTTTCGAAAATAATATATAAGTATATATATTTATTTATATATATAATATACACATATATATTTAAAGGAGAAAATATACTTAACCCGTGTGTCAATTCAACCCGCCAGTCGGGGAGTATCCACGTTTGGGAAAAGTAGTTTTCGAAAATAATATATAAGTATATATTTATTTATATATATAATATACACATATATATTTAAAGGAGAAAATATACTTAACCCGTGTGTCAATTCAACCCGCCAGTCGGGGAGTATCCACGTTAGGAAAAGTAGTTTTTGAAAATAATATATATATGTATATATATATATTTATATATATATAATATAACACATATATATTTTTATTTTATTTTTAAGAGAGAAAATATACTTAACCCGTGTGTCAATTCAACCCGCCAGTCGGGGAGTATCCACGTTGGGAAAAGTAGTTTTTGAAAATAATATATATATGTATATATATATTTATATATATATAATATAACACATATATATTTTTATTTTATTTTTAAGAGAGAAAATATACTTAACCCGTGTGTCAATTCAACCCGCCAGTCGGGGAGTATCCACGTTGGGAAAAGTAGTTTTTGAAAATAATATATATATGTATATATATATTTATATATATATATAATATAACACATATATTTTTATTTTATTTTTAAAAGAGAAAATATACTTAACCCGTGTGTCAATTCAACCCGCCAGTCGGGGAGTATCCACGTTGGGAAAAGTAGTTTTTGAAAATAATATATATATATTTATATATATAAAAGAAAGAGTTAAAAAAATAAAAATAAAAATAAAAATGGAGAACTCACGTTCTCTCTTCAGCGCGGGAGAGCTCTCTGGAAAAGAAAGAGAAAAGAAAACTATACGCAGGAGAGCTCTCCTTCTCCCGTTCTCCTTCGTTGTGTTTGTTTTTTTTTTTTTTTTTTTTTTGTGTTCCGAATGGGAAGCTTCATCGGTATTTATAGGCTTTTGGCTGGCTCGAGATGGGTTCCCCGGCTGCCGTCGCTCCCGCGGAACTTCGTTGCCGCGGAACCATCTTCACGCGGAACTGTCGTTCCCGCGGAACTTCGCTGCCTTGCGCGGAACTCACGTTCCCGCGGAACTTCGTTGCCGCGGAACCATCTTCACGCGGAACTTCGTTGCCTTGCGCGGAACCGGATTTCGTTGCCGCGGAACTTCGTCCACGCAGAACCACACTCCCGCGGAACTCAATTGGTCTTCGTGCGCCTGCAGTGAGTGACTTGGGTGTTGCAGTTTGCTGGATGGAAGTGAAGAGGACCACGTTTGCTGGATCAGATGGCAGTCATGCACTCTTCTAGCAGCAACCTCCGTGACCTGCTTAGGCTCCGAGATGAGGAAGATCGGAGGCAAGAGCAGACGCTGACGACTCTTGGACCCGTCCTCTTCGGCGACAGGCAAGACCAACTCGCCACCGCGGCTCCGGTGCACCGCCCCACTCTCGGCTGCAGAAACAGCGGCGATCGGAAAAGGTCCGTGTCGTCTGCTTCTGCGGTCAGTCGCACTCTCCTCGACATCATACAAGATGACGAAGCCGCGTTCTCCGCGGCGGCAGGTGCAGCAAGATGGATGAGATGATGGATATCAGCTTCAACTTGTTCCAGTGCAGCACGCTGGAGGTGTTGTATCGCTTCTCCTAGCCTAACGATTTCATCAGAGGTCCTCCCACTCAGATCCTTGTCGGGCATGATAGAGAAGGTGTCGGGGTCACACGGACAAACGCTGCACGGGGCTATGCGGGAGAGAACCCCGGGCCTTGCGAGCGGTGCAGCAGGGTCGCCTGGTGGTGGTCTAGCTATAATCTTCGAAATCGGGATCCCCTCTAACTGGCAGCACATTGAGAACACCGCCTCACAGAACACTCTCATCCACGTCCCGAGTCGTCGCCATCAACATCCCCAGCCACATCCAGCAGCGTTTTCATCACGGACTGAACAGAGCATCTGGTTGAGACTTCCATACTAGCTTTCTCAAACCATAGATCTTCCGTAGAAAGCGATGTTGGATCTACGCCAATGAATTCCAAAGGAGAAGCAGCCGGAGACTGCCCAAGTGCCCAGTTCCCGTCGAAAGCTACCGCGTTTCTTCCATCTGACAAGCTCCTAACTCCGTCGCCACTGTTGGCGTCGGCCAGCGTCTCGGGAGCTGTAACGAAGCGCAGCTCCTCGTTCGAGTCCACGGGCTGCGCTGGTGCCGGTGCGGCGACGGCATCCGACCCACCTGTGGGCAGAACCGGGGACGGCAACGGAGAACTGAAACTGGCATCGGTGCCGTAGCGGGCGCCGGAGAAGCTGCTGCAGCAGCTCTTGGAGATGCTCACGTCTGCGCTTACGCGGTAACTCCCTATCCCCTCGCTCTGCTGGTTGGAGGAACCATCGTCGGAAGGAACAGTTCCGTTCCCATCAGCAATGACAGAAACCCCAGCTCACTTCCGTAGGAAAACCGAAAAGAAGAAGAAGACAAGGACGATGAGAAGGCAGAAATGCAGTGATTTCAGGATTCAGACCAGGCATTTCCTCTGCTACGAGCATGAGCTGTTTGCAGCTGCATCTATCTCCCGCCAGTTTCCCCATCCTCCATCCTGCATCCTCTGTTGCGCGCGGCGCTCCTGCAGCTGTCCCTGAGCAGCGAAAAACGAACTCTAGAAGAGCACGCCAGAACTGAAGCTGCAGCCATTGTTTTGGCTTGATTCTTCACAGATGGGTTTGCAGGATCTAATACAATAGCTTTTCGAGACTTAAGTTTACGCTCAGCCTCTTCGCTATCTGCCCAACAAGGCGGTCTCCATTCTTCGTGTAGGCAACGACGGAAGGGGTTGTCCTCTGCCCCTCGGCGTTGGTCACGATGGTTGGCTTCCCACCCTCCATTGCAGCCATGGCGGAGTTCGTCGTCCCGAGGTCGATGCCAACCACCTTCTCATTGACGACTCGGAGAGGGAAGCCTGCTGACCGCCTTCCGCTGCCGCGGCTAGCGCCGAAGCTGCTGCTGCTGTTCAGCCTCTGGCCGACCTCTGCCCCGCCTCCCCGAGCTCTTGGAAGATGTTCTCGAATGGCGATTTTCAACAGCGAGAACAAGCTTTAGAGAAAGCAGCGACCGGTTCGACCTCAGTCTGCAAGCATGGCTGATGAGGCTACAAGTGCTGCTGAAACCTCTGCCCCAGCTCTTGGGGAACCCATGGACATCCTGACTGCTCTTCAGCTTGTCTCGAAGACGGCATTAGCACATGGCGGTCTTGCTCGTGGGCTTCATGAAGGTGGCGAGGAGATTGAGAAGCATGCCGCCTAGTTGTGCGTGCTAGCTGAGGATTGCAACCAGCCCGACCATGTTAAGCTGGTCAGGGCTGTCTGTGCTGATCACAATGTGAACTTGATAGCCGTTCCAAGTGCTAAAACTCTTGGCGAGTGGGCTGGGCTGTGCAAGATTGATTCTGAGGATTTTGGAGAAGAATCTGATGGCATCTTCGAACCGGCCTGTGGAAAAGGCTGCGTTGCCTTTGGCTTTTGCTTCGTCCGCCATGAACGAAGGCCACCTGGCTCTTCTATGCTGCGCAACGGACTGGAGCTTGGAGATGAGGCCGAAGCGGGCTGTTAAAATTTCGGAGCTGCCCCTCCTCACGTGCTTCTGCTGCTAAATGCCGTATTGACTCTGATCACCATAAAAGCCTTCTTCCTCAGCAATTTGAAGAGCTGTTCGGCATCTCGCAACTTCTGGGAACTGGCCACTAGAAGCAACGAATGAGCTTTGCATATCCCCTTTGGTGGCGGCCTCTTCATTCAACGCAGACAGAAGCTTAGCAGCATGACCACTCACACTGGGTGATGAGGCTGTTGAAATTAACCTTCTCAATAGGGAAGATTGCACAGTACTCTGTAGTAACATGTACTCACTGTTCTGATCCTCAAGGCAAAGCTGTTGAAGTTGTTTTCCAGCAGACAGAATTGCATGAATGACTGAGATGAACTCAGCAGGTGCAGCTGTTCGATGAAAAATTCTAGCTATTCCACGTTGAATATCAGGGGACCTTCCCAAGGTTGCCAAAACTGAAGAAAGCAGACAAGCGAGACCGGCATGTAAGGCTGGATTGTAGGAACTATCGTCATCAAGAACAGCAACATGCTCTGAACCTTTATTACGCACCATTGACTCTGAAATTTCTGCAATAGCATCTAGACGAGCGGATACCGAGTTTCCATCACATAAAGGGTGAGTCACCCAGTGTCTAAGAAGCCTAAAGGCTGAATTCCTTCAGAAACACTGCTAGGTCTTGCGGAAGAACCTGACAGGGCTTGAGGTCCTTGGCCTGAATTTATCATATTAGCTGTTTGAGATGCATTTTCACCTTGCCCACTGCTCTCAACATCTGTGACATGCGTTTGTGGTCGAGCTAAAACTGCGGGACAGAACTTTCAACGCCAAGCTGCACTCCACTGGACCCAGCTAGGCTAGAACCTTGCGCTGAAGTAGTAAGGTCTGGATTCATTGGGTGAGATCTTGCTTGGACAGGATAGAAAACACTTAGCACATGACGAGCTGCATCTGAAGGAGGCCGCCCTGGAACAGCTGTCACAACATTTCTCGCAGGTAGGACAGCCACTGGACCTGAATTTGCCAAACCAGCTCCATTTGCAGTTGCTTGTGCCTGATTTGGATTTTGAACACGAACAGCTTCCCCGGTACTTGCTCTGGCTCCAACTGATGATAAGCCAGGAGCAACAGTCCCAGCCTATATGTGGGTACTAATGTCTCCGGGCGCATCCAATGTTATTTTATTCTCCTTTTGATCGTCTTTTTATTTGCAGGAGTTGGATATATATATATATATATTTTTTTTTTTTTTTTGAAAAATCATATAATTTTATAGACTAGAATTAATCAAAATATACCTCATCAACCTATATCCAAACCAAAAGTATAATTGACACCCTATTGCGCTCTCCACACAGCCGTAGTCACGTTGCATGACATTACATGAATAGCATTGACCTCAATAATTTTGTTGAGAACAACCAATCTGACAAATCGATTCCAAACCACAAGGTTTAGATAAAGTAAATATGCAGCCCACCAAATCCATATTGGTCAGACAGGTAAGTTTGAGCCGAGGCCGCCCAAGCTATCATATCTCGATCCCCAATTAGGTTGTGCCAACAGTCGTTACTGATGGTCTAACTATAATATTTCACAAATCCACAACTAAAGTCATGGCTCATGAATATGCAAGCATACGAAACAATATAAGCCAATGTCATAATGCTAGCATGAACAAAACCTAACCTCGGCATCAAAATAAATCATCATAACTAATAATATTTATTCCCTCAAAAAGTGGAAAACAATGGCAACAAAAACATTCATGCCTGTAACCATACATAATAACACAAAATTAAAAAAGATAAGAAAAAAACTCTGCTAACCTTATATAAACTGTATCTAATCTTTGTCTTGCAATTTGCTCTAATGCTCAAAGCATAACACTGAAAAATGAAGGTTTCATCTAATTAATATATATTTTCTAAATATTATTTTTGTATTATCAATTATTACTTCCCAATTAATAAAGGTAACTAGGTAATTATATTTAATCATTCCATAAAATCTACAAGTTTATATTTTCTAATTATCTAAAATAAATTTTCTATTAAAATAATCAATCTTCATCATTAAATATTATTTTTATATCTTTAATTACCAATTAATAATTAATTCAGCCTTGAATTCAATATGGGTCTAGATGAACTTTTCTTTAATCTCACTAATTATTAATACTATATTCTTGTTCAACAAAATTCTTAAAATTCTCTAAATAATTTATGAAATTTTTTCTCATGAATTAAGTTAATAAATACATATTTTAACGAATTATGTCACTTTTGATAATTAATATTTGAGTTTAAAATTTTGTTCTAATTATTCCCCAATCTGATCATACTTGCTGAAATCAGAGATATTGCATTCTTTTAATTTTTGTTTAGAACCAAATCAAAGATTTTAGGTATGAAATTCTTATTATAAATCAATAACTACATCAATTGACCAAATTAAATAGTTCCAGCATAAAATATTAATTATTTGTATTTACATATATATATTCATTCTATTGGATAGGGGTATAAATTTAAGGATAGTTCAAATCATGTTATTTATTACCTATATTTATATTACCAAATAATTTATTTTTAGTTTTTTGAGTTATCTTCAGAATATATTCTATATCATATAAAAATTTTAACCTCATTTTCTTGTATAAAAATTATTAAAAATCAATTAGTACAGCTAATTCTGATAGTCGTTCAACCCTGTCCAAGCTAAATTTCTAGGATTTTTAATTTCCAATCTAATAAATATTTAAAATAAAAATTTCGTCATTCCTTAATAATAATATAAGGAGTTACTAAAAAAGGTTTCATAGTGAAAATCATTTTTATAATATTTTTTATATATTTTTCTTTTCAGTTCTAGATTTACTACATGGGTGAAGTTATAAATAGTAATAATTGCTAATTTAAATCAATAATCACAACCCTAATAATAGGTTTAACACATAGATCATAGAAAATGCCTGATTTAATCTTGACTCCATGGTTTAGATTATAAAAGTATATTTTTAACTAAACCTTTAATGAATTAGATCAATCTAGTTATAATTTCCACTAATACAAGAATTATAGAGACAAAGTATTAAGTAGTCAAATCTAATGATCCATCGAGGTGTTCATACATGATCTGACATCATTTCTATGTAAAACTAAATTTTACACACATTTAACAGTCTGGATCATCCTAATTATCTATATAAGGTTGGGATTGCCATCATATTTGTACAAAATTTATTATAAATGAAATAAAAATTAAATACTAACCTCAATAATAGGTGTGATCAGTAATATTGGTGGACCACCAAAAATTCTCCTCACATTGATTTTCTTCACTTCTTTTTTACTTGTTTCTTTGCTTGAAAATTTTTTTTTTCCTAATGCAGATGGTCTGGACATTAGTGGCTTTTAAATAGGGAGAACAAGGTGGACAACTCACCTTGTTAGCAACAATGAGTTATGGGCTTGCTACCAATGTTTCATATGTAAAGGAAAATTGTTAAATTAATTTTGTGTCATGTGTTTATTGTTCTAAAAGTGTTAATTTAAAGAAATAATAATAATAATAATAATAATAATAATAATAACATAAAATAAAATAAAATCTGAAGCTAGTCAATGAGATTTGAAGCATGGATCTCATTTCCCAAGCCTTTGGCTTTTACCACTATGCTAACAACCAATATATAACTAATGGGGGAGAATATATATTATATATTTTGAACTTTTCATTTATCTTAAATTTCAACTATACACCGTTAGTTGATTTGTAGTTTTTTTATACACATTTATAATGTGAGCACTTTTCATTTGTAGTAATGTTAAACACATAGCTGTAAATTGTTTTATATTATATTTTGTGTTCTTTCATTGCACATTTACAAGTATTATATTTTAACAAATTTTAAAATAATGAAGGTTTATAATAAGAAATTTTTTTAATTAAGTTATTATAAACTCTGTCATTCAAGTTATAAGAGAAGGTATATATTTGTGTTTTCTTATATAAGAAAGCATTTAGAATGCATCTTTTTGTGGAGAGTAACTTGTTGTTGAGATGGTCTGCTGGGTGTGAAATAATGAATATCATCCCTTGACAATTTTTGTATGATGACCAAGCATCTAAAAGTAATTTTATTATCCAAATAATTGCGCTAGATCTGTGAATGTTACAAGGTGGTGATAGAAAATTGAATTGAAAGGGCTGATTGTCCGTACAGGGAAGGTTTTTGTGATTTGTTCATGTCCAAAACTGCGAACAACCTACAAAGGCTCCTGGCCCGGACGAAATGTCCGCTGGCTTTTTCCAAAAACATTGGAATACGGTGGGCCAGGAGGTTTTTCTATGGTGCAAAATGTTCATGGAGGAGACAAATCCTGTTGTACAGGCTTCCCAACTCAGCTCTGTCAACTCCACTACACAGATATTGATCCCGAAGATGGCTGGCGCCCATGAGTTGTCCCAATTTCGCCCAATCAGTCTGTGCAATGTGGTATACAAGATCTTGGCTAAGGTATTGGCTAACAGGCTTAAGCGATGCCTCCATGAGGTCATCAGTGACCACCAAAGCGCCTTCGTTCCGGGTCAACTCATCACGGATTCATTATCTTCGCAGAAGGCAAGGTCGGAAGCAGAATGAAATGACTATTAAGCTGGACATGTCCAAGGCTTATGATAGGGTCGAGTGGGTATTTTTACAGCAGATATTGGATGCAATGAACTTCTGCCCGCGCTGGATTAATTAGATCCTATCCTGTGTATCCACTGTGAAATACAGGGTGAATGTCAATGGTGTTAAATCTAGGTACTTTCAACCTCAGCGAGGCTTGCGGCAAGGGGACCCGCTATCCCCTTATCTGTTTATTCTGTGTGCAGAAGGGCTCTCTACTCTTATTAACAATGCGGTGGCCTGCTCTAGCATTCATGGGATCAAAATCAATCCTAGGGGGCCTATACTTACCCATTTGCTGTTCGCGGACGATGCCATCATTTTTCTACGGGCTTCTTCTATGGATGTCACAAACTTCTTGGCTATCATCCGATGGTACTCGGAGTCTTTTGGACAGGTCGTTAATGTAGACAAGACTGCTGTTTTCTTTAGCTCCAACACTAATTTGGCTTCTAGGCAGCATATAAATTCGTTATTGGGATCTATGGGGCAGGAAATTCAGAATTATCTAGGACTACCAGCCTAGTTAGGGAGGTCTAAGCGAATGATGTTTAAGGGCTTGAGGGAGAGGGTATGGAGGAAAGTTCAAGGATGGAAAGGAAGGTTACTATCATGGGGCGGCAAAGAGATCCTCATTAAGGCGGTGGCACAAGCAATCCCAACATACACGATGAGCATCTTTCTGCTACCGAAATCTTTCTCTTCAGAACTTAACGGAATGCTAAGCAGGTTCTGGTGGGGCGAACATGGAGGTAAGCGCAAGATGAGCTGGGTGGCATGGAAGGATATGTGCAAGACAAAGTTCTCAGGTGTGCTGGGCTTCCGGGACCTAAACACATTCAATTATGCTCTTCTCGCAAAGCAGGTATGGCGGCTTTATTCTCCTTCCAACTCATTGTGTTATAAGGTTCTAAGAGCAAGATATTTTCCGAATGAGGATATTTGGAATTTTCACGCAAAACCATCAGATTCTTTCACATGGAGGAGCATCCTCAAGGCCAGAGATGTGATTCGTTTTAGATGCATGTGGTGGATTGGCAATGGGGCGCGGGTCCAACTTTTTAATGATCCCTGGTTGGACACTATGGTCACCAAGGTGGGCCTCTCCCATTATCAATCCCGGACAATGTCAATGCGAGTTACTTCATCAATGAGGCCTCTCGGTCATGGATTAAGGAGCGCATTGTGGCGACTGCGGGTGACAATGGGTGGCGGGTGATATGTCAAATTCCCCTCCCCTCTGCACAAGACGATCTGAGATTCTGGAAGTTTGAGCCTCATGGTGGCTACACTGTTAAATCCGCCTATAGGGTGCTTCGCTCGAGATATGGTTCCTCCCCCTAATCCTATACAAGGCAATTTGGCGAACAAAGCTCTCATCCAAAATCATCATCTTTGGATGGAGACTTTTCTTGGATGGCCTCCCGACGCTTCTCAACCTGCGGAACAGGGGCATTGACGTCAATTCCGTGTGCCTTTTTTGCAGAGCGGGTATCGAAGATACCGACCATCTATTCTCTGAATGTGTTCTCACCAAGGGGATTTGTTTGAGGGCCGCTAGACATAGGTCCTCGCCTGCCATTTTTAAGGAACTCATCACTTCCCTGGCGGTGCGTCATAGGCCAAATGACCTCGCTTTCTTCATACTATGTTGTTGGAGGATCTGGTACCTGTGAAATTCTCTAAGGGCCGATGGGACCCAACCGGACCTTTCCAAAATTTTTGATTGGTGCAAGGAATATATGGAGCAACACCGCAGGGCTGCCCCCTCACCCTCAGGGGCGCGATTGATCATAATCTGGTTCCCAGATGGACCAAACCTCCGGATGGATCTCTCAAAATGAATGTTGATGCCCGGATTATTGATCGGACTTCGTCAATGGGTTTTGCTGCGGTTATCAGGGATTTCGGAGGCTCCTTCATTGCTGCTAAAGGTTGGAACAACGTGGCTCGATGGAACCTTTACTCCTGGAGGCACATGCCTGTCTCTTAGGAGTAAGATGGGGTCTCCAGCTCAACCTGATAAAATTCCAAATTGAATCAGACACCCTTCTCCTCGTCCACTTCCTCTCTTCGGAGGGTCCCATCTCTTCCCCGGCGGGTTTGGTAATTGATAAAAAAAAGCTATCCTTCAATCTTCCAATATCATCTCGGTGCATCATGTTCTTAGGAAAGGGAATACTGTAGCACACGCATTGGCTGATTTTGTTTCTGTTTCTGTTATGGATCAACAGGTGTGGTGGGACAATCCCCCTCATGTAATACACGAGAAAATCTGTACTGACAATTTTTTAGTAATGAATTGCTCGAATCACCTTATCCATTCTCCCTTCCAAATTGATGGGGAGTGGGGATAAGGTTTTCCTTTTCATCAAAAAAAAAAACTGCGAACAACCTTAACAGATGGTTTTACCTTTGTCTTATGAATGTAAGTTACAAATAATTTAGTATACTTTATTTTAGCTGAAAAATGAAATGTGTATGTATATGACAGAGATCTATGAAATGCAATTATCTTTGTTGGGTTAACAAATACCAAACGAACTTGATGGAGAATTAAGAACAAGAGCGCAACCGTGGAGCAGTAATAGAAGTGAGAATGCCAAAGCGGGAACTTGTGCTTGCCCTCAAGGAGAATGACCTTCTTAGAGACCGAATTGAATTCAATACAATGATTTCAAACTTCAATAATATGTGTATGAATCATTGACATCAATGAAGTTCATGTAAACAAATGTTGTATGTTTGATTAGTTAAGTTTTTAAGGAGACGATCTTCCATGTTTGGAGAATTCAATGCAATTTGTTCTTTGTAACGATGTAAGACTAAATATATTAGATGTTGTACTAATCAATGTTTGCTTTTGGTTGGTTGTGTAATGAGTAAAGCTACGAGATGAATGAAATTATCCAAGCCAGTTAAGGATAAAATCTGGTTGTGATGTAATGAGTTCTTCACATTGGTAAGAGATGAATGAAATTACCCGAGCCAGTTAATGTTAAATTTTGGTTGTGATGTAATGAGTTCTTCATATGAGTAATCGATGAATGAAATTACCCAAGCCAGTTAAGGTTAAAATTTGTTTGTGATGTCATGAGTTCTTCACATTGGTAATCGATGAACGAAATCACCCAAGCCATGAACGTAAATAACTTGCAAATAAGTTGTCTAACTAACCTATAATTAACCTGTAAATAACCTGTATTGTTAAAAAGCATTACAACTCCCATAAAAAAGATTAAAGTCAGGAAACACAAATGATGCTTTAACTCAAATTAAAAAGTTTTTGTGAATATATACTTCCAGCCATTATCTTACATATAGGAAGGTCTTGCATATGAGAAGTGCAAAAAATAATTAACAATTAAATATGTGGAAATGGCTCCCTTTCATATAAAACATAATCATGAATGTCAACTTGTTAAAATAGTAAAATTATAAAACATAATTTGTAGAATTACAAAACAAAAGCACCAAAATGAACCTATTAAGGTACCAAACACAAGCGATTACACACTGTTGTGTTGGAGAAAGAGAACAAAAAAAAATAGAGGAGAAATTGACTTCTATTTTCTGATTGAAATCTCTATTTATTTCCTTCTCACACTCTCATCTTCCAACCAAATACCGCAAACTTCTAACCAAGCTTCTGAAGAAAGTTGGATTAATGTACTCACCATACTTAAATTTTGATAACTTTGTTCCATACGCTACAGGTGCGTTTATGGGTTTATAACTTTCCATTCTAAACCTTTTTAATACTTCTTGTGCATAACTTTCTTGAGAAATAAAAATGTCTTCATTTGTTTGTTTTACTTCAATTCCAAGATAATAAGACATCAAGCCAATATCTGCCATCTCAAATTCTTGAGTCATCTCCTCTTTGAAAGCTTTAAATGTGTTTGGATTGCTTCCTGTGAAAATAAGGTCATCCACATACAAGCAAACAAATAACAAATCACCATTATCATATATCTTAGAATAAAGTGCATGTTCATGAGGGTATATTACAAACCCATGTTCCAAAAAATATTTATTAATCCTGCTATTCCAAGCTCTTGGTGCCTGTTTGAGACTATATAAAGCTTTATTCAATTTTAGAACTTTGTCTTCATGTCCGTCAATAGTATATCCCAAAGGCTACTCCACATATACTTTCTCATCAAGATATCCATTCAAGAAAGCAGATTTAACATCCATCTGATGAATTTTCCGTTTATTTTGAGCTGCAAGTGAAATAATCAATCTGATAGTTTCTAAACGAACAACAGGAGTAAATAGCTCATCATAGTCCATTCCAGCAATCTGACTATACCCTTTAGCAACCAATTTGGCCTTGTATTTCTCAATTTCTCCTTTAGCATTTTTCTTCAATTTATATACCCACTTGACACCAATAGCTCTCTTTCCCTGTGGAAGAGATGTAAGCTCCCAAGTATGATTTTTTTAGACAGTTCTGATTTCCTCATCCATATCCTTTCTCCATTCATTTTCTTGTGATGCTTCTTCATAATTTATGGGTTCAACTCCTGCAAGAAAATAAAAAAGATTCAAATTGTTCATAACCTCTATAAGTATTTCTGTTTCATCATAGATATCTTGAAGATTTCTGAAACGATGTGCTTTTCTTGAAGATTCTTCTTCCGATGATGATGAATCATGAGGAATATGAGCTGGTGATGAAGATGGAGGAGTGATATGATTATCTTGTATTTCATTTGATTGCTCATCATCTTGAAAAATAGAGAAAAATTATAATTTTTTTCTTTCTGCATTTTCCAATCCCACGCACCATCTTCATCAAATTTTACATCTCTGCTGATGATAATTCTGCTGGTTAATGGATCATATAACTTGTAGCCTTTTGAATTTGCATCATAACTGATGAAGACATATTTTGAACTCTTATCATCTAACTTTAATCTTACTTGATTAGGTACATGAGTATAAGCCAGACATCCAAATAAACGCAAGTGAGCAACACTTGGCTTTCATCCACTCCATGTTTCTTGAGGTGTCATTCCCTGTATATTTTTTGTCGAACTTCTATTGGACAAATAAACTGCACAATCAACAACTTCAGCCTAAAATTCTTTAGGCATATTTTTAGATTTCAACATGCTTCGAGCCATGTCCAAAATAGTTCTGTTCTTTCTTTCCACGATCCCATTCTGTTGTGGTGACCTTGGAACTGTTAAAAGGCGACGAATTCCATTTTTATCACAATACTTTTTAAAAGCATTAGACATGAATTCTCCACCTCGATCAGACCTCAAAGCTTTGATGATATAAAAGCTTTGTTTTTCAACAAATGCTTTGAAGTTTTGAAAAACTTTGAAATCTTTTGATTTCTGTTTTAAAAAATAAACTCATGTCTTATGACTAAAATCATCAATGAAGAGAAGGAAGTAATTGTTGTTACCAAATGAGCTTGGTTTGATGGGCCCAAATATATCTGTATGAACAACTTCCAAAGGATTCATAGCTCTTGTAGTAGCTTCTTTAGGAAAACTATTCCGAAACTGCTTCCCATAAAGACAACCTTCACATATCTGTTCTGGTGATCAATGTAAGGAAGACCTGTCACCATCTGCTTTTGTTTCAACGATTTCAATTCTTCAAAATGTAAGTGCCCAAAACGCATGTGCCATAACCAAGAATCATCATTTATAATAGATTTCAAACATATAGCTGAACTAGTATGAAGATTTACTTTAAACATTCTGTTTGGGGTCATAAGAACTTTTGCAACCAAGTTTCCATGCTTATCTCTTAATATCAGATGACAGTCTTTCATAAAAACTTCATAACCTTTTTCTATAAGTTGTCCCAAGCTGAGAATGTTACTTTTTTAAGTTAGGCACAAAATAAACATCAAAAATAATCTTGTGTTCTCCATTCTTCAACTGAATAAGAATATTTTGTTTTCCTTTTATTTGAATTTTGGATGAATCTCCAAAAGTAACACTGCCCAAAACCTTCTCATCAAGTTCTATGAAATTTTTTTGTCACCGCACATGTGATTACTTGCAGCATTATCAAGGTACCAAATGCTTTTATCATCTTTCTCATCTTCTTTTAGAGTTAGCAACAAAGTGGGTTCAATATTTGTTTCTTTATCTTCAATAAAATTAGCTTTTTCTAGAGGTGGATTTCGACATTCAGAAGCATAATGTCCATACTTATGGCATTTTTAGCATTCTACTTGAGATTTTCATTCAGCTGCATAATGACCATATTTGTGACAAATGAAGCATTCAATTTGAGATTTGTCATACCTTTTCTCACCATTTGTTCTTCCTCCTCTGACTCCTCTTCCACATCCTCTTTGTGTTCTTTCAAAATTTTGATTTCCTTCATTAGTGAATTTTCTGGAATCTCCTCTTCCTCCTCCACGACCACGACCACGACCTCTGCCTCTTTGATTTGTGAAACCATTGCCATGTCCCACAGAATTCTCTTTGTTATTAAGAAAGGTTTTTGGTTGCAAGACTTTCTCTGAAGCTTCAGATTTGCTTTGTTTCATTCTTGCTTCATGAACTTGTAAAGAGCTAATCAATTCATCAATAGTCATAGATGTTAAGTCCTTTGATTCCTCAATAGCCACGACAATATGTTTGGTTCCAAAGAACGGAGAACCTTCTCAATTATTTGAATATCTTTAATTTTTTCACCATTTCTTTTCATTTGATTCACAATAGCCAAAGTTCTTATATAATATTCTGAAATTGACTCAGATTCTTTCAAACTAAGAGTTTCAAACTCACTTCTCAATGTTTGAAGACGTACCTTTTTAACCTTTTCAATACCTCTATAAGTTGTTTGAAGAATCTCTCATGCCTCCTTTGAGGTGGATGCATTTGCCACTTTCACAAATATATCGTCATCTAATCCTTGATGAAGAAGAGTGAGAGCTTGATGATCTTTCTTTCTGGATTTTTGCAATGCATCCTTTTGTGCTTGGTTTAATGCTGTTTCGCTTTCAGGTTCCTCATGCCCATTCTCGACGATCTCCCAAGCATCTTGTGAGCCAAGTATTGCCTTCATTCGAATCGACCAACTGTTAAAATTTTCTTTTGTAAGTCTTGGAAATTGAAAAGGAACAACATTATTCATAGCCATAGGCTCTGATACCAATTTATTGGAGAAAGAAAACAAAAAAAAATAGAGGAGAAATTGACTTCTATTTTTTGATTGAAATCTCTGTTTATTTCCTTCTCACACTCTCATCTTCAAATGAACATCTTCATATCTATTTATACTAGAAATGATGCTTCTTTTCTACACAATATTCATGAACATCATAAATATCTTGCATGAACGAAATTAACTAGGTGCATGCTTATCACTATGTACATGTACTAATCACTTATTACATTCATGTATTACACTAGATGCATGGAAACATGATAACCCAAAATTAAATTAAGTTTATCTTCCAGCATGTTGTTCTTACTTTGTGATAAATTTAGATCTATAAGTGTAAATTAGTTAAATCAAACACCTTGTAAGAAAGAAAGACATTTTCCCTCACCTTACTCCCATCCCCTTAATTTGGGACATGTTCTTTTATCATGTCCAACTACAAATTTTTAGCATCCACGACACAATTTCTTCTTGGGTTGCAGTTGCCCAAGAGGGCTCTTAAAACGTTTAGAACTCCTTCCTTTTCTTAGAGTCACATGAGGGTCAGACATACTACATGCTTGAGAACTTTGAGTTGTCATTTTCACACTTGAAGTACTGCGACCTTCGCAGGAACATCGTTCTTCATTACCATTGCTAGTGAAATTATCACCTCCATTTCCAAGTTCTACATTTGCAGATTTTGCATTCACTGCATCAACCTTGTTTCTTGTTCAATCATTGTAGTCACTTCTATCGTTGCTTTATCTAAATGTGATTTAACAATTTCATATACTGAATATTTTCTCAATGTTTCACACTTTAGAAAGGCAAGATACAAGCATAACAAATGATGTCGTTCTTCGCATCACCATCACATGAAAATGTAGTCACATTTGGTTTGTATTTACTCTTAGCAGTTCAAGTCCAACGAGTAAGGATGTGATGATTAATGGACATTATACCTTTGAACCGAAATATTGTTAGTAAGCATCTGCATATATATATATATCCACTATTTTCAAATCTCAAACATGAACATGACGCCTTAACTCCATTTGTAATCCATGACACAATCTTCCTCATATGTTCATCTTTCTCTCAAAATTTGTATACCTGCCAATATTCTCTGTCTCCAGCAGTTGACATCAAATGGGCCTAGTAATAAGTACCATGCTCCAACTCTTGTTGGATAATAATGACCTAAAATGCACACTTGTTATCTTTGCTTCCACACACCACTATGTCTTTAATACTAGAGTAGTATGTAATGTTTCAAATTCTGCATGACTCTCATCTTCACACCTTGTTTGAATTGTTTTCTCATAGCCATCAGCAAAACTGAGTAAAGAAGATTTATGAGTTACAAAAATATCAAAAAATGCATTAATACTTACACTCCTTCTTGTGTTTTTCATCCCAACTATAAATATGGGAACTCACATCTTTCAATTTCATACATATGTAGCGACCATGAGTTATCATGCAAATTAAACTCATCAATCATATTCATCTAAGAATTTCAAATTCTATGGTGCTTTTCGAATGATACAAGCATTAGTCCCATTTTCTTTTGAAGGTTGGATATTTGGTAGATACATGAGATATCTTCTCAGGAAATTTCTTGTTAATGTATCGTAAGCAAAGAATATGATGCGTATTGGGAAAAACATCTACAATTGTTCTTCCAAATGCTTGATCTTGATCAACGATGATTATTTTAGGATGAACTCCACCCACTGAGCCAAACCACATTTTGAATAGCCCCTTGAAATCTTCTATAATTTCATCAAAAAGTAATCCTGCACCAAGTAGCACATTTTATGAATGAGCATTGACACCTACGAATGGTCCAAAAGGCATTTCATACACATTGTCTTGTATGTTGTATCAAAGAAAATGGCATCATTGAACGCCAAAGAATCATTCTTTGAAGCTCCATCTATTGAAAAACATGATGTCAACCTCATATTCTCATCTACCTATATCTCATATCTTAAATTTGAGTCTTTTCTACTATTAGTTTGGAGAAAGGCCAATAGTGCATCTACATTAAAGCCATGCATTACTTGTCACTTTCTTCTTAATGCGTTTCTAGCATCTTTCTCTGTGAATCCAAGCTCTCCATATCCACCTGCTTCAACTGTTAAAAAACGTATAGACCTTGCTACACCAATGCCGAATGTTTTAAAATAGTAATCATATTCAAATGATCTTCGGTAACTCTTCTACGTGATCTTAGCCATCGAGAATTTGTAATTGTAGTAAAAGCATAGTTGTGTGCCTCTTCAAAATGAGTAACACGAAAAGTATTTTTTCCTTCTTCAAAAGAACAACAAACCTTGCAGAGCATTTGCAACGGGTGTTACCATGATGTCTTTTCTTGCTAACATCTACATCTAAATCTTTCTGCACACCAGCCCTTGAGCATGTGAACAAATGCCTTGCAACTTCTTCACTTTTACTCTTTAAAAGTTGTCCTTTCCTAACACTAAAATTGTAGCGGCATGCATGATTATTGTAAAAATCGTATGCTTCCTCAACTGTAGTAAATTCTTGGCCAATAGTTGGCTTTAATTGAAATCAAACATTAGGGATAAAATTACCACCATTAATATTGCCAATTGCACAACCCAAATTGTCAATAGTATGATCTCCTTTCTCATTTTCAGCACTTGCACAGTCATCAGCGTCCGCTACTCTATCTTCATCTACAATCGGTTGC